>CM070029.1:20586499-21088999 GCA_036247105.1 Cirrhinus mrigala
AAGACAAGTAATAATGTTACTAGAAACAGCCAGGTGGAGTATCAGACCCATTCAGGTTATGTACAGCTGTTTTGTAACTGACTGTTTTGCAGTGGGTTGTTCAAAGTGGGCTGATAAAGTGCAAGGTGTAATCTTGACATGTTAAGAGAGTGTAAGTGGAACACAGCAGCACAGGCTCTCAGACACCTCATCCAGACGGATCAGAATCATCATCACGTTGCTCTTGAGTCAAACAGACCTACAATGAAAGGTCACCGGGACTCACACGACCTCTCATTGAATCAGGTGAAAGTGAACTGTGGGTTGTGAACATGAATTGAGTGTTTAATAAACTAACCACACATACTGAAGTTGTGAAAGGTCACCATCAGCGTCACATGTAGGGTTAATACAAGGCCAAGGAATATGCAGCAGTGTGTTACAGTAAACTGAAAAATATTTTTATCACATTGGTCTGGACGGGGCCTACTTATTTTTGAGCAATTGAGCCTTTCGATGACAAACCATAAAGAAAAAAGTAATTGCAGTGGATCTCAGCTGGTGCGTCATGACCCAAAAAATGAGTCACAGGTCTATTCTGGTAATGTACAAGATAGCAGTTGTACAATTTCTTATGCAGGAAGCTGTTTTCATCATTTTTGAGGCCTGTGGGTCTGTGCATTCAATATATATCAAAGTTTGGAATTAATGTGAATATTTGCTTAAAGTATTCTCAGCCTCAGGTCATCCAAGATGTAGATAAGTTTGTTCATTCATCAGAACAGGTTTGTTGAAATTTAACATTACTTGCTCACCAATTAATTCTCTGCAGTGCCATCAGAATGAGAGTCCAAACAGCTGATAAAAACATCACAGTCATCCAGATGATTCTAGTCTATGAGTTAACATTATGTAAAGTGAAAATCTGTTTGCGAGAAACAAATCCATCATTAAGATGTTTTCATCTTCAACCTGTTGCTTCTGGCTTACATATAAGTCCATAACCCATAAAAATACTTCCTCTATTGAAAAAGTGTCTGAATTAAGAGAGAAATATGCACAGATCAAGCACTGTTTACAAGCAAAAACAGTTCTAGACAAATATGTTGGTGAATATGAGAGGACAACAGGGACTTTTTCACTAGAGCATGCGTTGTCATGGATTGTGGACTCATACTTTGGCCAAAGCAACAGTTTAAAGATAACATGCACGAATTATTCATTTGTTTCTTACAAACACATAGCTTTTCACTTCACATGATGTTAATTGATGGACTGGAGTCATGTGGATTAATGCTAAATTTCTCCAAATAAGTTCTGATGAAGAAACAAACTCATCTACATCTTGGATCATGGGTTCCCACGGGTCCTTGAAGTCCTTGAAAGTTTGCGAATCTGAAAAAACAATTTCAAGGCTCTGGAAAGTTTTTGAAAATAAACATACATAGCTCCTTGAAAGTGCTTGAATTTATTTTTTGTAAGAAGCTTTCTGGAAAAATTACATATTATGAATGAAAAATTCCGCTAATGTGTTATTTCGCCAACGCTTTGTGCCCTATGTATACTAGCTTGCTTGATTTATGTTATTTAGGGTGACCACACATCCTCTTTTCCCTGGACATGTCCTCTTTTTGGACCTAAAAAATGCATACGGGATTTCTAAATTGCTCAAAATGTCCGGGATTCGGCTTTTGCTTTCTACATTCGCCATTCATTATGTGCGTTTTTGTATTAAAGCCCTATGCGGGACTGTTTTCTTGATCCTGCTTTCGCTAAATTTCGGGCCATTACCGCCTGCTCATGCAAACATTCTAACAGTGAATATAATTTTGCATCAGGGAGCTGCTATCATATGCGGAGTAGTTAAATCACTTTTGAATGAGCAGCTATTCACTTTCACTTTCAATTTCGCAATCACACTCACTCTGTGTAAAGGGAGCACATCTTACAAGATCAGATATTAGCACATTATCTGCTGAGCAGCAATCCTCTAGCATGATTTGTCAGTCATCTCTCCTTACTCTTGTCTTGACCCATGATCAGTTAAATCTGATTCTTGCAGCTTGTGTTGGATGCAGGGTTGCCAAATTTTTTTCATAGAATTGGGCTGATATTAAATTACATTTGTCAAACTACATTGAAGTCAAAATACATTTGACTGAAATGCTTATATTGAAACATTTTGCATTCTACCTGTGATAAAACTGTGCAAGATGTTCAATTTTAAGATAGCCGCTGGTATGAAGCCTTTTAGTTGTGTTTATGATCAGTCTGCACAAGGGTGACTGTAAAGTATACATTTTAGGTATGGAAATGAAATATATTGAGTTTTGATATGAGATATGGTCATTGCACTACTTTGGGGGCTTTTTAATTCTAATAATTAAGATTACAAAGAATACCTTGCCAGAGGTCCAAAGGACAATCACTTGGCCATGTGCAGAGCCGAATGTTCTTCAGTTTTATGCAAAACAGAGATACGACAAATAGAATATCAGATCTCTCTGTCATATGGCCAAAAATAAAAGTAATAAAAAGCTTTTTTGCATAGTTGTGTTTGACACATGAAAACTGTAACAATGTATCTTACAAGGTAACGAGATGTAACATTGCATTCTCACTTGAAATGTGTCCCCACATTAAGTCCTTGAATTTGAGGGTATTGGACCTGGAAAATCCTTGAAAGGTCCTTGAATTTGAAGTTAACCAAGGTATGGGAACCCAGGATGGCCTGAGAATGAATACATTTTCTGAATTTTTATTTTTTTTATTTTTGGGTGAACTACTTCTTTAAATATATTTCTGTTGACACTTTGTATGCTTAAACAAGTTTGACTGGGTTGGGTCGCCACTTGATGTTCATTTTAAAATTTGGGTAATGAACCATAACTAGTTCCATACCTGTGTGTTAAATGGAACAGCTGGTTTGACCTTTATTCTAATAACAGCGGAAAATTATTTTTGGTTAGTTTTTACATGAACGACTACAATAATATCTTTGGCACAGAATATCAAAGGAAATGATCTGAAAGTAGAAAATGAATGAGGATTGAAAAACGACTCTATATTGTTGTAACCATGACTTTTTCAGTGTAAAACTTCACACATGAAATCTGTGAGAGATAGGGAGTGAAAAATAACAGGTTCTGACAGCTCGATAGTCTTGGGAAAGGACTGAATGTGAATTTCATTTTATCCATGGGCCACATTTTTTGGTACTGCCATTCAACATGTCTGTAAATGAATGAATAAAAGAATTATATTTTGTTTCGCATCAGCTTTTTTCCATATATAATTAGCAGCGATTTTTTGAGCATACACATTAAGCTTTGCAAGACGGTGCAGTATGTCTGATAGTGTGAGAGAGATGGAGTGCAGACGTCTATGATGACTCATATTCATCAATACAAAGTCATTTTGTCATTTCTGTTTTAATAGAATGGGAGGCTCAGGTAGAAAAAACGTGTGCTGACGTTAATTCCTAGTATTAAACTATTTTTGCTTCGCATTAGACCATTGTGACAGCTAACTGTCTCCCTTTCTGGGTAGTAGTCATAATAGCAAGTGGTTTTTAACTGAAAGATGACAAAATGGTGCCATTTAGATTTGACCTTTTAGTAGGGGAATTGTAAAGCAGACTGAAGGGGAATTCATTATTAATGAATTGTGCCTGCTGATTGCACCATTAAAGTACATGTGCTCCCTGTGTTGTTTTAGAGGCCAATTCAATATATGCTCTTCTTTTGAATGATGCACATGTAATTGTGGCATTGTTCCGTGACCCAGACACCTGAATTGGATTTTTTAAGGCAAGTCACTACAAAAATATTGTTTTTTCATGCAGGGGTCAATTTTGAGATTTTGGAATATTTGGCATTTCATAATGTGTTGTTTCTAGTGGCAGATTTCAGTTGCAATATATGTTTCAAATTTATTTTTTTTCTCCACTTAGCAAGTAGCGCTTAGATACAACAAACTTCCCAGTTTTATTCCCATCTATATTCTGAAGGGCTTTTTAAAAAGAGTTCTGTCATGACAACTCTCGTAGGGATTGGCATGGTAATGTATATGACAATGTTAATGTATTTGGTCTTGGCGGAATAGATCTGCTACGCTGCTGCTGCGGCAAAGTCCTGAGACTTGCTACTGCCAATACATCCACAACATGTTGCTGTAAGCATGTAAGAAATACTGCTGCTGCACATATGAATATGAATAACCCCCATATAGCATACATGAATCACCCCGTAGCAGATCTATACAGGTGGAGCTAAGGAGGGTGGAGGGTTTCTGAAAAGCGCTGCAAACTGCTACAGCAAACAAAAGCCAGGTTTTTAAATATTGAGCAGTGAGCTCATTGGCTACTGATACAGGAGAGAACCAATCACCTGTGTCATGTGATAATGATGTCATTAGGTTAGATTGAGTTACACCTCAGACTGCGCCATCTAGAGTTTAATGCCAGAACTCTGTGTTTGTGTTCATATGTCACTTTTATTCCCAAAAACAAGGTGACGATTTTTTTTTCTGGCTGTTGACAGTTATGTTCTGGCTTATGGAGTAATGAAAAGAGGTATTCAATATCCCCTCTGTAAAAACCTTGACTCTGATATGTCAACAAAATAATAATTATGTTTTTTTTAATTCTAAATGTAACCAATTATCTGGGAAAGTATGGTGATATCTATTAGCTACATATTTTACATTATTCACTTGCATGTGGTGTCTTGACCTAAAATGTTACGAATGCACTTGAATACCCTGCATGCCTGGATGTTTTCCCTGTTATAATGCTGTTCTTCAAAACTGGATGAATAATGATTTGTATTATTTATTAAAAAAAATAAATAAATAATAACAACACAGGTTTCCCAACATTCTATTAAGGTAATTTATCACTATTTTACATTTTGGCAAATTAGTTGGTAATTCATGTGAATTTGTATGATCTCATTTGTATGTTTTTGTATAATCAGCTTATGTTCCATTGATGTTTAAAGGGATAGTTCACCCAAAAATGAAAATTCTGTCATTATTATTCACCCTCATGTGCTCCAAACCCGTAAGAACTTCATTCATCTTCAGAACACAAATTAAGATATTTTTTGATGAAATCTGAGAGCTTTCTGACCCTACATAGATAGCGACACAACTACCACGTAGGCCCCGAAAGGTAGTAAGGACATTGTTAAAATAGTCCATGTGACATCAGTGGTTCAACCATAACTTTATGAAGCTACGAGAATACCTTTTGTGCTTAAAAAACACAAAAACAATGACTTTATTAACCATTTCTTCACTTCCGTGTCATTTACAATGCACATTCACGGAAGTACATACATTTTCAAATACATTGTGAGAATGTCAAAAGCAGCTTTCATTTTTGGCACCACAGGGGTTAAACTTATAGCACTGTAATTAAATCTCAGGTATTTTTTGTGAATATGCCACTGTTGCATGCCAATCATAAATCAAACCTAGACCCTTCCTGCCCATTGCTAACAACCAAAATAGCCTCATCCTCAGAAAATAGCCCTCTTTCATTTCTCTCCCCTTTGTTTCTAGTGACAGTGAAAGGACCTATTTTCAAATCTATAATTTCTCAGGGTAATTTGCAGAGTGCATTAATGCAGCACGTCCTGTCGATGCACTTTGATTAGCATTGGCATTTTTTTATGGCTCCTTCACAGTGATGTGATTAGACGCATGGGGGATGAAGTACTTCTATGCTATCTGCTCTAATTCTCTCCCTCCCCAGCCTTTTGCTTGCGTGCTTTTGATAGGTCCTTTGAGACCCTGGGGGCACAATGGCATCATGAACATTGGATCTTTGGTAGTATGTGCTCATGTGTGTGCTTGTGTAGCCCGGGGTATCGTGAAAAGAAATGGAGGATGGAGCTAACATACTGATATCAGGAGGCATGGAGTCTCGACAGCGCTGTGATATGGACGCTGATCCGGCCGGTAATTGGTATTTCTCTCAGAGGTGTTTGAAGCAGCAGGAGGTCAGCTGTCTTTGCTTTGAGAGAACGCAGCCTCAGATGACCTAGAGGCTAGATGAGCTTTTGAGCATTCTGTACATGTGCTGGTAATGAGGTGGCAGTTTGCAGTGAACTAGGTCAACATGTCCATTGCTAATAGATTGTTATTAGAATTCAAGTTGTGTGTTTTATGATCTGTGTCCAAGTTTGTGCCTTGTATTTCTTTCTACATTGAAATATGTTTTAATTAGGGATGCACGATATTATTGGACCAATATCGGAATCGGACGATAATGGCTTTAAATGTAAATATCGGCATCGTCCCGATATGAAAAATAACTCACATGTGTTCAGGGTGTGCTAGCGATTAGATCACATCAGCAGTGTGGCTCATTCTTGAAGCAAAGTTTTGCCTGAATGATGATTAGATTCACTGTTTTGGATCGCTGCATTTCATCTGAGATTGCACATACAGAATGATGCATTTGTGTAATAGAGTAAACAATAGCACGCGCAGTGGCACCAGGCAGCCTCCCCCGGATCCTAATGCCCGTTCAGTAAGGAGTTTTAATTCCGTAGGGGGCACTGTTGGCCTACTTCTAATAATATAAAAATAAAATACACAAATAATGTTTAAACTGTGTTTCTGATTAAATAAAGCAGTAATTGATGTCATAAAATCATGGTTATGTTTTGATTTAAAGGTCAGATGCTATCGCTTATAGCTTGTGACACTTGTAAATTAAATCATTTTGTATATACAGATTTATTCATTAATGTGTAATATGCTACATCTTTTTTAACTAATTATGAGCTCTACAACTCAAAGCCTCAATGTACTGTCATTGTAACTTCATTATTGTTTGTTTAATTCTAACAAATAAGTTATTGTTAAAAACTAACTAAAATTAAAAATAATTTGCTTATAGGAGAGACTTGGTGTTGCTTCCACACAAAAGGAAATATATCGGCATCATGGGTTATTGGCCAAAATGAGTTGAAAAAATATCAGCATATCGGATATCTGCAAAAATCCAATATTGTGCATCCCTAGTTTTAATATCCCAGATTTAGTGTTCATTTCTGCACTTTTTCGTTTTAGATTAGTTTAGTTTTACGCTGACCAAAGAAAGTGTAAAATGAAATGAATATTCACACTTCTAATTTATTAAATTGATAGTTCACCCGAAAATGAAAATTCTGAAAATATCACCTTCATCATCGTTCCAAACCTGTAAGACCTTTGTTTTTCTTCAGAACACAAATTAATATATTTTTAATGAAATTCGAGAGCTTTCTGACCCTGGACAGACAGCAACGCAACTGACAGGTTTAAGGCCCAGAAAGGTAGTAAGGACATTGTTAAAATAGTCCATGTGACATCAGGTGTTTAACCTGAATTTTATGAATCGTTATCGACGAAATTCCAAAAAATATAGAGATATCAGTTTTTGTCATTATAGCACACGCCTCTGAAGACAGTGTGGGTGTTTGAGAAACCTGTTTGAAAATAATCATTATTTTGGCAACTTCGTTTGGTGACATTTATTCAGACTAGTTCCTCCTCCCCCTTTCTCACTTTTTTGCCTTGTCCCTTGTTCAACTTCACAAGTATGTTTGTTCCCAGGTGTTCTTATCGACAGTGCAGTAATAAGTGATATCTCAGGAGAATAAGATGGACTTCTTGGAATCCTCCTTTAACACTCATCTTTAAAACATGGAGCCCAACTCCTCCTGTCGCCTCCAATCTTGTATATCCACCTGACTGGACACTAGCTCATCCATCTGCCACCACTGATCATATTTCAGTGTTTTACTTTCACTCCTCTAAGCTTCACAGAGATAGAAGCTGGAGGAGATAGAGAGATAGACGATAAAACTTGTTTTGAAAATGACCTAAGCTGGTATTGCCAGTAAAAAAACATCAACATAATCTTGTACAGGGCCTTGGATTTTTTTTTTCCGCTGGTTGCATTTATTGGGTTCCTTATCACAGGGACAACACTGTGAAACATAAATGTGTGTTGGCAGTGTGTGTACACAACCACCCTATAATGAAAAATATCCACCCAGTGTTTTTAAATCCCTATAAATCATAACCACTTTCTCAAATCAAGCCATTCTCAGATTTTTGGCAGTGTGAAGTCACACAGACCGAGGCTGCTCCCACGATTGTTGAATGACACAGCCGTCTTACCTTAGACCCGCCCTGATTGAGCTGTAAACTGTCCGCCATTGTTTTGACGCCAGCGCAGGGGAAGACAAGAATGTCTCCCAAGCGATAGGGGCGTTTTGTTGTTGGATGTAATAACGAACATAGCAGTCGGTGCCCTGGGGCAGGGGTGCTGGTACCCAACAGTACTTTTTTCTGTATTTTACTCTCTGTATAATAACATTTATTTCAGTGAAAAAAAAGAGTCCAAAACTCTCAATTTCAACATTTTGAACAATAGGGCCCTACAAACTTTTTCTTTCTTTTTTTTTTTTTCAGAAATTTTTGTGTTTTCATTTTTCTGATAATCAAATAAAGGCATTAAACATGTATTTATTTTTAATCAAATGAAAATTAAACCCTTTTATTTTTTGGCCAACAAACAGAGGTTTACTGTTAAAATGAATACATGGAAGAAAATTTGTGTGAATTTTCTGTTAAAAAAGTTTAATTTCAACAATTAACTGGTTAATCTGGTTGTAATATTTATTTTTATCATTCAATTGTCTTATTTAAATTGGCTAGAAATAGAATAGAATAAAAACGTACATTATACTGTACAAAAGTAATATAAGAGTAATATTTTTCTATACTGTGTATACAGTATGATATGATGCTAGTTTTATCAAATGAAATGGTAAACTTCACATGAAATGACTCTCACAGCAGCTCTGGAGATGAAGTTCATGTGTTCATGTCGTCATATAGTGAGACGCAGAGACCGAAAATCACCGCGAGCCTCACGTGTGCTTCTGTATTTGTGTAAAAAACAAAACCGTGTTCCCGTCATTCATGCATACAGAGCCAAGCGGAACATTCATAATTCATATCTAAACTGTCTTTTTGCATTTTAATATTCGTGGTAAGAGTAAATTTCACTTTTATGAATGGACTCTGCGATCCCGTCCGGAGGAGAAATTGTAGACGCGCGTCCATGTAAAGACAGAAATGACATGCCGTTGTGTAAAAAAGACCATTTAGTTTGTTTAATAAAAAAAAAACAAGGTATAGACCTGTTCTATAGGAAAGGTAACCTTAAATGACTTTTGTTGTGATCTGGCGGTATATAGAAAATAAAATTAAATAAAATTAACTTGACCTTCAAGGGTCGGAGGGGGTGCCGTTGGTGGGGGGCAGGCCGCCCCCCCTAATATAATGACAATGGAAACACTGAATGTGCTAGTTAGCAAGTTCTGCTGCTAAATGCGGCTAAAGTTTACAGTCTCAGAGAGAAACATTTGTCACCCCACAGATGAGAGGGGCGGGGTGAGCAGAGCTCATTAGCATTTAAAGAGACATGCAATGAAACGGCTCGCTGTGAAAAGAGCTGTTTTTAACAAGATAAAAAGGGTGTTGTTTTACACTACCATTGAGAAATTTTAACCAAAGTATGTTATAGACTTTTCAAAAAGACCCTAAAGAATCATATCAACTACTGGAAAATGGGCATCCTATGACCCCTTTAAAGTCAGGTAACTTATGTGCTTTGTGTAGTAACATCTAGTTTAACTAGATTAAATTATTATTATTATTATTATTATTATTAAATTATTATGAAATAATATTAAATCTAAAGTCATTTAAGTTCACTAGAACTGAACTTTTAATATGCGTTAACTCGAAATTAATTAATTACTTAACTATTTTATTAGAATGAATCACTTGTATTCCTCATTTTTAAGTCACTCTAAATGAATAAGTGACTTAGATCAGGTAAAACCTGTGAATTTTTCTAGTTATCCCCCACTCCTTCTTGTGTTAGCCCTGGTGTGATCCCAGCAAGATACGTCAGTGAGATATTTGCTGTTTTCGTGGTCTTATAACTGATGAGCATGTCATATGATAACATTTCGTCTGGAGATAAAAAGATCATAGGATGTGTGGGTGTAAATGAGAATTTCCATTGAATAATTGCTTCTTTTGTCATTATGATTTCTTAGTTCCTGTCATTTAAATGATATCAACTGTTTTGTTTTTTTTAAAGCCATGTGGGTTTGGTGCGGTGTTGACAACTGCTTACAGCTTTAATAAATAGTTGTTCTCGTCTGGTGGGAGGGAGGTGAAAAGAATATACAGTATTTGCTATTCAGCAGTGTGTACAGAAAAACAAATTAAGTCCGGCTTAAAAAATAATACTTACAAGTGTCAAAACAACAGTGTGAACAAAGCCTAGGCTGAGTGAGACTCATGTCTGCTCATATTTTTCCACCCAGTATTGGTCAGATTCTTCATTTTAATTTCCTTCTTCAGTTTTATCAGTTAAATATGCAGACGTTTCATTCTATTATCAGTTAGAGACGTCATTGGAAGCTAGACTTGGGTTTCAGTTAATCTGAATCCAAATGTTTGCTTATGTCTGTATCAGATTATGTTTAAATTATGGTTTCATTATTCAAGATCTTTGGCTACAGGATAGATACACTTTACTTCTTTTGTTTTGTCTTTACTTTCTTTTTCGTCTTAGTAGATGAAAATGTTTGGGTTGATAACAGGGTGTACAAAAACTGTGAAGAGTTTGGTTGTTTCTTGACCATATTCCAAAGGCACATGACCCAGACATTTTAATTCCAGGTGTTAAACTGAAAGGAGTTGCTGGATGTTGAAGAGAATGGTCATGTGGAGCTTCAACTTCCTGTGACTTCTTTCACTTCGAGGTCTGAAAGTAACATACCTTTTTTGGGGAGTTTCTCACATTGGTGCAAAGTATATTCTGCAGCAGGAGAACATTTTAAGCCCGCTTGATGAATTACATGGATATCTAGCCAGACATGAGAACACTTACTCTGGTGGGGCATTCATCTAAAGACGTGCCAACCTGCTGGCATGTGTCTTCATTGCCATAATGAATATTCCTGCTGTTTAAACAGTGTAAGTTTATATATATAAAGTGACACTGCGTAAGATTTTATGTTTTCATCTTATCCAGTCCTGAATATAACTGCATATTGTCTTACTGCAATGTCAGATTTTTTTCACTTGTAGTAAGACAAAACATACAGACACTGAAGAAGTATTCTCTGAAAAGACTGAAGTAAACTTGCTTTTCAAGTAAATTTATCTGAATTCAAGGATTGTTAGATATTTTAACCAGAAAACAAGCCCTTGCTTTGTGCTCAGAAAAGAATTGCAGTGCCTCTTTCTCCATAAAAAGCTTGGCAAGTTATCAAAAATCCTGGCCAACTTCAACAACTGGTTTTATCACAGCTACTTATGGCAGATGCTTCATTCTAGAATGCAAATTGTAGAAGATTCTGCCAAACGCCCAGGACATCTACTCGATTACATGCAATAAAGACTAGTTCAGTCTTTAAGGACCCCATCACAGACGCTTTTCACTCCAACCATCTGTCAAATGATATCAGAGCATCAAATCAAGAACCAACAGATTGTGAAACTGCTTCTAGATGCAGGAAGGCCCAGCTCAGCTACAGTCAACCAAAAAGAATAAGCTGTATGGGTATTCAAGCCTGTTTTATCTTTTTGTGTATTGGGGTTATAGGGTTGCGTCCCATTTTCATAGCCATTTCCTGATTTTAAAATGCCTCCATTATTACTACATGTTGTTTACAGTAGACGTCTGAATAGCATATTCAAATACTGCGTTTAATAGTAAAAGAAAAAAGCTCAGCTCTTCAACATTTGGTAACAAAGTAGAGAAAATGCCAAAAAATTGTTTGGTCTTGATCAAGATTCTGTAAATGATATTTGAATGTTGATTTCTCTTGGAAGATAATGACTCGTCATATCATTTACAGATTATCCCCGTTGTTCTTTCTCCATTAAGCATTCTTAATACAATCACATGTCCCCTGATGACATCCTCAATTTTAACTAAGAAAATACACAGTCTAACTGAGCTCTTCTGAGCTTTGTGAGCAATAATGGCAATCACTTATAGTTAGTGAAGAGGGCAGTACAGAAATGAAAACAAGACTGGGTGTATATTTGGATGTAGCTGCAATCAGGATTCAACTGCAGTAGTCATATTGTCTCAATGACTTTGTCTACTGTGTCATGGATGACTTTGTGAACAGTAACTTGATTTCAAATGGCCCTCTTCTGCAGTAAACCATTGCACATTTTTTTAAAAATACCCCCCCCCCTTTTTTTTTGATTGCACTTGTTTACATTTGATGATATTTCATAACCACCAGAGTCTGAATCGCTTTGTAATTCTCAGAATGCCACCACAACTCTGTTTGTTGCACATTTACAAAAGGGTGACTTTCAATGTGAAGGTTAATATATGCAGGTCAATGAGAAAGTGGGAGATGTCCCCAGAAATGTAAATGCAGTAATGTGTCTACTGCAAACAAACAGTGGAATAAATATTTTTGGAATAAATTACCATCTGGAATAATCTGCTTATACCTGTTATGGTAACATTTTTATTCAGAAGTGTTCAGATTAGCCTTGAATTGTAATTGAAATCATCTTGTCAACACTAGCAGCATGACCAGTGTAGTTTCCACTGACATTCTTCTCAGTAAATTATTACAAACACCATAACTATTTTTTTCCCTCACTGTTGAGATAGTGATGCACTGTTAAAAATCAGCAAGATTAATCTATATTTTCGTAGACCAAAATAGTATATTTATACATAGAATTTTACTATAAAATCAGTTTACTGAAATTATCTCATTGTTTGTATTGTGGGAAAAAATAAGATCTTTTGTCTTTTGTTTGAGTCACCATTACGGTGAGCAGTGTTTGGTTGATAGTGACAATGATAACAGCATCACCACAGAATGTGGTGAAGAATCCAGCTTGATTTATTAAATGTTTGACAGTTGATAGATTACATTACCAAGATTTTTTTATTGGCACAGTCAGCTGCATGCATGTTTACATCATCTGCACATATTTGCATGAGATTTGTAAAACTGATATCAAACAAGCCCTGTATGATTATCTCTATTGTCTGTAATTTGCATGTAAACTGAAAATGGAAGATGGAAAATTCATTTTAAAATCATTTGTCTTGGGTCATCATCTCAGGTCCAGGTCCAGTCACAAGTAATTGCAAAAAATCAAGGTCAGTTATCAGTGTAATCTGGGTAAGCCATCTGGCAGCATTCAACCATCAGAAAAAGTCTTTTAAAAATTGCAAGTGGCAGAAAGTGCTATGAAGCAATACATTCAAAACTGTATTATTTCAGTCAGCAGAGTGTGAGAAGAAAATTCAGTTTTCTAGTAGTATTAATAGTATGTCTTCAAAACCATTTTTATGTTTCTGCATGTACCTTTATCAGGACTACCTGAAAGAAATATATAAAGCTGGGTATATGTTTTCTGACCCAGCAGCATATATTTGTGGGCCAGCAGCTCCAGTGGCACAATCGGTCAGCGCACGGTACTTATAAGACAGTACGTGGCACAGCAATGCCGAGGTTGTGAGTTCGAGCCTCACCTGGAGTATGGTTTTAGAAAGCAGGAGACAGTTCAGTAGCACAGGAGTTCATGGCTTAACATAAACTATCGTTTGAAAATACGACAACTAATCAGTTAGAAGACAGTGTAATAATTTGACAGGTTAGCTTCAACAAAGACCTTGGTGGTTGGTAATATGTTTGTAAATCAGCAGTTCCAGTGGTGTAGTCGGTTGTCGCGTGGTACTTATAAGGCAGCATGCAGCCGGGCAACGCTGAGGTTGTGAGTTCGAGCCTCACCTAGAGCAAGATTTTAGAAAGCCAGAGACAGTTCAGTAGCACAGAAGTTCATGGCTTAAACCAGGGGTGCTCAACCCTGGTCCTGGAGATCGATTTTCCTGCGGAGTTCAGCTTAAACCCTGATTAAACACACCTGAACCAGCTAATTAGGATCTCAAGGAGCACTTGATAATTATAGACAGGTGTGTTTGATTAGGGTTGGAACTAAACTCTGCAGGAAAGTCGATCTCCAGGAACAGGGTTGGGCACCCCTGGCTTAAACGATTTGTGGAAAATCTAATTGCTTTAATCTGTTAGAAGAAAGTTAGTGGAATCTTTCGAAAGATTAGTGTAAATAAAGACCTTTGTATTTGGTAATATACCTATAAGACGGCAGCTCCAGTGGTGCAATCGGTCATCGCACGGTACTTATAAGACAGTATGCCACAGAGCAATGCTGAGGTTATGAGTTTGAGCCTCACCTGGAGCACGATTTTGGAAAGCAGGAGACAGTTCAGGAGTTCATCTTAACATAAATGATCGATTGAAAATACGACAACTAATCAGTTAGAAGACAGTGTAATAATTTGACCGATTAGCTTCATTAAAGACCTTGGTAGTTGGTAATGTATTTGCAAATCAGCAGCTCCAGCGGCACAATCAGTTGTCGCGCGGTACTTATAAGACAGTATGCTGCCGAGGTTGTGTGTTTGAGCCTCACCTAGAGCAAGACTTTAGAAAGCCGGAGACAGTTCAGTAGCACAGGAGTTCATGGCTTAAACGGTTTGTGGAAAATCTAATTGCTTTAATCTGTTAGAAGAAAGTTAGTGGAATCTTTCAAAAGATTAGTGTAAATAAAGACATTTGTATTTGGTAATATACCTGCAAACCAGCAGGTCCAGTGGCTCAATCAGTCAGTGCACGGTACTTATAGGACAGTACGTGGCAGAACAATGCCGAAATTGTGAGTTAAAGCCTCATCTAAAGCAAGATTTTAGAAAGCAAGAGACATTTCAGTAGCACAGGAGTTCATGGCTTAACATAAACGATCGGTTGAAAATCCGATGACTAATCAGTTAGAAGAAAGTTAGTGTAATCATTTGAAAGGTTGATTTGAATAAAGACCTTTGTATTTGGTAACATACCTGCAAAACAGCAGCTCCAGTGTCGCAATCGGTCAGCACGCGGTACTTATAAGACAGTACGTGGCACAGCAATGCCGAAGTTGTGAGTTAAAGCCTTACCTAAAGCAAAATTTTAGAAAGCAAGAGACATTTCAGTAGCACAGGAATTCATGGCTTAAACGATTTGTTGAAAATCTAATTGCCTTAATCTGTTAGAAGAAAGTTAGTGGAATCATTCGAAAGATTAGTGTAAATAAAGACCTTTATATTTGGTAATATACCTACAAAACTGCAGCTCCAGTGGCGCAATTGGTCAGCGCGCGGTACTTATAGGACAGTACACAGCAGAGCAATGCCGAGGTTGTGAGTTCAAGCCTCACCTGGAGCAAGGTTTTAGAAAGCAGGAGACAGTTCAGGAGCACAGGAGTTCATGGCTTAACATAAACGATCGGTTGAAAATACGATAACTAATCAGTTAGAAGATAGGGTAATTATTTAACAGATAAAGACCTTGGTAGTTGGTAATAGGTCTATGCATCAGCAACTCCAGTGGCGCAATCGGTCAGCGCGTGGTACTTATAAGACAGTACACAGCAGAGCAATGCTGAGGTTTTGAGTTTGAGCCTCACCTGGAGCAAGGTTTTAGAAAGCAGGAGACAGTTCAGGAGCACAGGAGTTCATGGCTCAACGTAAACGATCGGTTGAAAATCTGATGACTAACCGAAGAATGTTTGTGGAATGATTTGAAAGATCAGTCAGACTAAAGACTAAGGTTTTTGAAAATATGTTTAAGGATCATCATCTCCAGTGGCACAATCGGTCAACGCGCGGTGCTCTTAAGACAGTACGTGTGGAGCAAAGCCGAGGTTGTGAGTTCAAGCCTCACTTGGAGCAAGGTCTCAGAAAACAAGAGACTTTTCAGTAGCACAGGAGTTAATGCAGTGTTGCCTGACCCTGTTCCTGTGGACTTTAGTTCCAGCCCTGCTCCAACAACACAGCTGTCTGTAATTATCAAGTGCTTCCTGGTTCAGGTGTGTTTGATCAGGGTTGTAGCTAAACTTTGTAGGATGGTAGTTCTCCAGGAACAGGGTTGAGCACCCCTGAGTTAATGGCTTAACGGAAACAATGACTAATCAGTTAGAAGAAAGTTAGTGTAAAATTTTGAAAGACTAACTTGAATAAAGACCTTTGTGTATGGTAATATAGTTGTGAGTCGGCGGCTCCAGTGGCGCAATCGGTCAGCGCGCGGTACTTATAAGACAGTACGTGGCACAGCAATGCCGAGGTTGTGAGTTCGAGCCTCACCTGGAGCAAGGTTTTAGAAAGCAGGAGACAGTTCAGTAGCGCAGGAGCTCATGGCTTAACATAAATGATCAATTGAAAATACGAAAACTAATCAGTTAGAAGACAGTGTGATTATTTGCCCGATTAGCTTCAATAAAGACCTTGGTAGTTGGTAATGTACTTGTGAATCAGCAGCTCCAGCGGCGCAATCGGTTGTCGCGCGGGACTTATAAGACAGTATGCAGTCGAGGTTGTGAGTTTGAGCCTCACCTAGAGCAAGACTTTAGAAAGCAAGAGACATTTTAGTAGCACAGGAATTCATGGCTTAAACGATTTGTTGAAAATCTAATTGCCTTAATCTGTTAAAAGAAAGTTTGTGCAATCATTTGAAAGATTAGTGTAAATAAAGACCTTTATATTTGGTAATATATCTGCACCACTGCAGCTCCCGTGGCGCAATCGGTCAGCGCGCGGTACTTATAAGACAGTACGTGGCACAGCAATGCCGAGGTTGTGAGTTCGAGCCTTACCTGGAGTAAGGTTTTAGAAAGCAGGAGACAGTTCAGGAGTTCATGGCTTAACATAAACGATCGTTTGAAAATCCGATAACTAATCAGTTAAAAGATAGGGTAATTCTTTAACAGATTAGTATAAATAAAGACCTTGGTAGTTGGTAATATGTCTACGCATCATCAGCTCCAGTAGCGCAATCGGTCAGCGCGCGGTACATATAAGACAGTGCACAGCAGAGCAATGCCGAGGTTGTGAGTTCGAGCCTCACGTGGAGCACAATTTTAGAAAGCAGGAGACAGTTCAGGAGTTCATGGCTTAACAAAAACGATCGGTTGAAAATCCGATAACTAATCTGTTAGAAGATAGGGTAATTATTTAACAGATAAAGACCTTGGTAGTTGGTAATAGGTCTATGCGTCGGCAACTCCAGTGGCGCAATTGGTCAGCGCGTGGTACTTATAAGACAGTACACAGCAGAGCAATGCCGAGGTTTTGAGTTCGAGCCTCACCTGGAGCAAGGTTTTAGAAAGCAGGAGACAGTTCAATCTGATGACTAACGGAAGAATGTTTGTGGAATAATTTGAAAGATCAGTCAGACTAAAGACTAAGGTTTTTGAAAATATGTTTAAGGATCATCATCTCCAGTGGCACAATCAGTCAACGCGTGGTGCTCTTAAGACAGTATGTGCGGAGCAAAGCTGAGGTTGTGAGTTCAAGCCTCACTTGGAGCAAGGTTTCAGAAAACAAGAGACTTTTCAGTAGCACAGGAGTTAATGCAGGTGTACCTGACCCTGTTCCTGTAGACTTTAGTTCCAGCCCTGCTCCAACAACACAGCTGTCTGTAATTATTAAGTGCTACCTGGTTCAGCTGTGTTTGATCAGGGTTGTAGCTAAGCTTTGTAGGATGGTAGTTCTCCAGGAACAGGGTTGAGCACCCCTGAGTTAATGGCTTAACACAGGGGTCACCAGATCCGTTCCTGGAGGGCCGGTGTCCCTGCAGAGTTTAGCTCCAACCCTAATCAAACACACCTGAACCAGCTAATCAAGGTCTTACTAGGTATACTTGAAACTTCCAGGCGGGTGTGGTGAGGAAAGTTGGAGGTAAACTCTGCAGGACACTGGCCCTCCAGGAACAAGTTTGGTGACCCCAGCCTTAACGGAAAAGATGACTAATCAGTTAGAAGAAAGATAGTGTAAAATTTTGAAAGACTAACTTGAATAAAGACCTTTGTATTTGGTAATATGTTTGTGAAGCAGTGGCTCCAGCGGCGCAATCAGTCAGTGCACGGTACTTATAAGACAGTACGTGGCACAGCAATGCCGAGGTTGTGAGTTTGAGCCTCACCTAGAGCAAGGTTTTAGAAAGCAGGAGACAGTTCAGGAGTTCATGGCTTAACATAAATGATCGGTTGAAAATACGACAACTAATCAGTTAGAAGACAGTGTTATATTTTGACCGATTAGCTTCAGTAAAGACCTTGGTAGTTGGTAATGTATTTGTGAATCAGCAACTCCAGCGGCGCAATCGGTTGTCGTGCGGTTCTTATAAGACAGTATGCTGCTGAGGTTGTGAGTTTGAGCCTCACCTAGAGCAAGGCTTTAGAAAGCCGGAGACAGTTCAGTAGCACAGGAGTTCATGGCTTAAATGGTTTGTGGAAAATCTAATTGTTTTAATCTGTTAGAAGAAAGTTAGTGGAATCTTTCGAAAGATTAGTGTAAATAAAGACCTTTGTATTTGGTAATATACCTGCAAACCAGCAGGTGCAGTGGCGCAATCGGTCAGCGCACGGTACTTATAGGACAGTACGTGGCAGAACAATGCCAAAATTGTGAGTTAAAGCCTCATCTAAAGCAAGATTTTAGAAAGCTAGAGAAATTTCAGTAGCGCAGGAGTTCATGGCTTAACATAAACGATCGGTTGAAAATCTGATGACTAATCAGTTAGAAGAAAGCTAGTGTAATCATTTGAAAGGTTGATTTGAATAAAGATCTTTGTATTTGGTAATATACCTGCAAAACAGCAGCTCCAGTGTCGCAATCGGTCAGCGCGCGGTACTTATAAGACAATACGTGGCACAGCAATGCCGAAGTTGTGAGTTAAAGCCTCACCTAAAACAAGATTTTAGAAAGCAAGAGACATTTTAGTAGCACAGGAATTCATGGCTTAAACGATTTTTTGAAAATCTAATTGCCTTAATCTGTTAGAAGAAAGTTAGTGGAATCATTTGAAAGATTAGTGTAAATAAAGACCTTTATATTTGGTAATATACCTACAAACCTGCAGCTCCAGTGGCGCAATTGGTCAGCGCGCGGTACTTATAAGGCAGTACACAGCAGAACAATGCCGAGGTTGTGAGTTCGAGCCTCACCTGGAGCACGATTTTAGAAAGCAGCAGACAGTTCAGTAGCACAGGAGTTCATGGCTTAACATAAACGATCGGTTGAAAATCTTATGATTAATCAGTTAGATTAAAGTAGGTGTAATCACCTTTTTGAATTTGAAAGATAAATTTGAATAAAGGCCGTTGTATTTGGTGATATATTTGCGAGTCAGTGGCTCCAGTGGCGCAATCGGTCAGCGTGTGGTACCTATAAGACAGTACGTGGTAGAGCAATGCCACGGTTGTGAGTTCGAGCCTCACCTGGAGCAAGGTTTTAGAAAGCAAGAGACAGGTCAGTAGCACAGGAGTTCATGGCTTAACATAAACTATCGTTTGAAAATATGACAACTAATCAGTTAGAAGTCACTGTAATAATTTGACAGATTAGCTTCAATAAAGACCTTGGTAGTTGGTAATATATTTGTGAATCAGCAGTTCCAGTGGCGCAATTGGTTGTCGCGTGGTACTTATAAGACAGTATGCAGCTGGGCAACGCTGAGGTTGTGATTTCGAACCTCACCTAGAGCAAGATTTTAGAAAGCCGGAGCCAGTTCAGTAGCACAAGAGTTCATGGCTTAAACCAGGGGTGCTCAACCCTGGTCCTGGAGATCGACTTTCCTGCAGAGTTCAGCTTAAACCCTGACCAAACACACCTGAACCAGCTAATTAGTATCTCAAGGAGCACTTGATAATTACAGACGGGTGTGTTTGATTAGGGTTGGAACTAAACTCTGCAGGAAAGTCAATCTCCAGGAACAGGGTTGGGCACCCCTGGCTTAAACGATTTGTGGAAAATCTAATTGCTTTAATCTGTTAGAAGAAAGTTAGTGGAATCTTTCGAAAGATTAGTGTAAATAAAGACCTTTGTATTTGGTAATATACCTGTAAGACAGCAGCTCCAGTGGCGCAATCGGTCAGTGCACGGTACTTATAGGACAGTACGTGGCAGAACAATGCCGAAATTGTGAGTTAAAGCCTCATCTAAAGCAAGATTTTAGAAAGCAAGAGACATTTCAGTAGCACAGGAGCTCATGGCTTAAACGATTTGTTGAAAATATAATGGCTTTAATCTGTTAGACATCTCCAGTGGCGCAATCGGTCAGCGCGTAGTACTTATAAGACAGTACACAGCAGAACAATTCCGAGGTTGTGAGTTCGAGCCTCACCTGGAGCACGTTTTTAGAAAGCAGGAGACAGTTCAGTAGCACAGGAGTTCATGGCTTAACATAAACGATCGGTTGAAAATCCGATAACTAATCAGTTAGAAGATAGGGTAATTATTTAACAGATTAGTATAAATAAAGACCTTGGCAGTTGGTAATATGTCTACCCATCATCAGCTCCAGTGGCGCAATCGGTCAGCGCGCGGTACTTATAAGACAGTACACAGCAGAGCAATGCCGAGGTTGTGAGTTCGAGCCTCACCTGGAGCAAGGTTTTAGAAAGCAGGAGACAGTTCAGGAGCACAGGACAGTTCATGGCTTAACATAAACGATCGGTTGAAAATCCGATGACTAATCAGTTAGATTAAAGTAAGTGTAATCATTTGAAAGATAAATTTGAATAAAGACCGTTGTATTTGGTGATATATTTGTGAGTCAGTGGCTCCAGTGGCGTAATCCGTCAGTGTGTGGTACCTATAAGACAGTACATGGTAGAGCAATGCCACGGTTGTGAGTTCGAGCCTCACCTGGAGCAAGGTTTTAGAAAGCAAGAGACAGGTCA
The DNA here is from genome assembly GCA_036247105.1 of Cirrhinus mrigala. Classification (NCBI taxonomy): domain Eukaryota; kingdom Metazoa; phylum Chordata; class Actinopteri; order Cypriniformes; family Cyprinidae; genus Cirrhinus; species Cirrhinus mrigala. The sequence goes on from CM070029.1 coordinate 20,607,350, forward strand.
GTAGCACAGGAGTTCATGGCTTAAACGATTTGTTGAAAATTCAATGGCTTTAATCTGTTAGAAGAAAGTTAGTGGAATCATTTGAAAGATTAGTGTAAATAAAGACCTTTATATTTGGTAATGTATCTGCAGGACTGCAGCTCCAGTGGCGCAATCGGTCAGCGCGCGGTACTTATAAGACAGTGCACAGCAGAGCAATGCCGAGGTTGTGAGTTCGAACCTCACCTGGAGCATGATTTTAGAAAGCAGGAGACAGTTCAGTAGCACAGGAGTTCATGGCTCAACGTAAACGATCGGTTGAAAATCTGATGACTAACGGAAGAATGTTTGTGGAGTAATTTGAAAGATCAGTCAGACTAAAGACTAAGGTTTTTGAAAATATGTGTACAGATCATCATCTCCAGTGGCGCAATCGGTCAGCGCGCGGTACTTATAAGACAATACGTGGCACAGCAATGCCGAAGTTGTGAGTTAAAGCCTCACCTAAAACAAGATTTTAGAAAGCAAGAGACATTTTAGTAGCACAGGAATTCATGGCTTAAACGATTTGTTGAAAATCTAATTGCCTTAATCTGTTAGAAGAAAGTTAGTGGAATCATTCGAAAGATTAGTGTAAATAAAGACCTTTATATTTGGTAATATACCTACAAACCTGCAGCTCCAGTGGCGCAATCGGTCAGCGCGCGGTACTTATAAGACAGTACACAGCAGAGCAATGCCGAGGTTGTGAGTTCGAGCCTCACCTGGTGCACGATTTTAGAAAGCAGCAGACAGTTCAGTAGCACAGGAGTTCATGGCTTAACATAAACGATCGGTTGAAAATCTTATGACTAATCAGTTAGATTAAAGTAGGTGTAATCATTTGAAAGATAAATTTGAATAAAGGCCGTTGTATTTGGTGATATATTTGTGAGTCAGTGGCTCCAGCGGTGCAATCGGTCAGCATGTGGTACCTATAAGACAGTACGTGGTAGAGCAATGCCACGGTTGTGAGTTCGAGCCTCACCTGGAGCAAGGTTTTAGAAAGCAAGAGACAGGTCAGTAGCACAGGAGTTCATGGTTAAACGATTTGTTGAAAATTCAATGGCTTTAATCTGTTAGAAGAAAGTTAGTGGAATCATTTGAAAGATTAGTGTAAATAAAGACCTTTGTATTTGGTACTATAGCTGCGAAACAGCAGCTCCAGTGGCGCAATCGGTCAGCGTGTGGTACTTATAAGACAGTACGTGGCACAGCAATGCTGAGGTTGTGATTTCGAGTCTCACCTGGAGCAAGGTTTCAGAAAGCAGGAGACAGCTCAGGAGCTCAGGAGCACAGGAGTTCATGGCTTAACATAAACTATCGTTTGAAAATATGGCAACTAATCAGTTAGAAGTCACTGTAATAATTTGACAGATTAGCTTCAATAAAGACCTTGGTAGTTGGTAATATATTTGTGAATCAGCAGTTCCAGTGGCGCAATCGGTTGTCGCGTGGTACTTATAAGACAGTATGCAGCTGGGCAACGCTGAGGTTGTGATTTCGAGCCTCACCTAGAGCAAGATTTTAGAAAGCAGGAGACAGTTCAGGAGCACAGGACAGTTCATGGCTTAACATAAACGATCGGTTGAAAATCCGATGACTAATCAGTTAGATTAAAGTAAGTGTAATCATTTGAAAGATAAATTTGAATAAAGACCGTTGTATTTGGTGATATATTTGTGAGTCAGTGGCTCCAGTGGCGTAATCCGTCAGTGTGTGGTACCTATAAGACAGTACATGGTAGAGCAATGCCACGGTTGTGAGTTCGAGCCTCACCTGGAGCAAGGTTTTAGAAAGCAAGAGACAGGTCAGTAGCACAGGAGTTCATGGCTTAAACGATTTGTTGAAAATTCAATGGCTTTAATCTGTTAGAAGAAAGTTAGTGGAATCATTTGAAAGATTAGTGTAAATAAAGACCTTTATATTTGGTAATGTATCTGCAGGACTGCAGCTCCAGTGGCGCAATCGGTCAGCGCGCGGTACTTATAAGACAGTGCACAGCAGAGCAATGCCGAGGTTGTGAGTTCGAACCTCACCTGGAGCATGATTTTAGAAAGCAGGAGACAGTTCAGTAGCACAGGAGTTCATGGCTCAACGTAAACGATCGGTTGAAAATCTGATGACTAACGGAAGAATGTTTGTGGAGTAATTTGAAAGATCAGTCAGACTAAAGACTAAGGTTTTTGAAAATATGTGTACAGATCATCATCTCCAGTGGCGCAATCGGTCAGCGCGCGGTACTTATAAGACAATACGTGGCACAGCAATGCCGAAGTTGTGAGTTAAAGCCTCACCTAAAACAAGATTTTAGAAAGCAAGAGACATTTTAGTAGCACAGGAATTCATGGCTTAAACGATTTGTTGAAAATCTAATTGCCTTAATCTGTTAGAAGAAAGTTAGTGGAATCATTCGAAAGATTAGTGTAAATAAAGACCTTTATATTTGGTAATATACCTACAAACCTGCAGCTCCAGTGGCGCAATCGGTCAGCGCGCGGTACTTATAAGACAGTACACAGCAGAGCAATGCCGAGGTTGTGAGTTCGAGCCTCACCTGGTGCACGATTTTAGAAAGCAGCAGACAGTTCAGTAGCACAGGAGTTCATGGCTTAACATAAACGATCGGTTGAAAATCTTATGACTAATCAGTTAGATTAAAGTAGGTGTAATCATTTGAAAGATAAATTTGAATAAAGGCCGTTGTATTTGGTGATATATTTGTGAGTCAGTGGCTCCAGCGGTGCAATCGGTCAGCATGTGGTACCTATAAGACAGTACGTGGTAGAGCAATGCCACGGTTGTGAGTTCGAGCCTCACCTGGAGCAAGGTTTTAGAAAGCAAGAGACAGGTCAGTAGCACAGGAGTTCATGGTTAAACGATTTGTTGAAAATTCAATGGCTTTAATCTGTTAGAAGAAAGTTAGTGGAATCATTTGAAAGATTAGTGTAAATAAAGACCTTTGTATTTGGTACTATAGCTGCGAAACAGCAGCTCCAGTGGCGCAATCGGTCAGCGTGTGGTACTTATAAGACAGTACGTGGCACAGCAATGCTGAGGTTGTGATTTCGAGTCTCACCTGGAGCAAGGTTTCAGAAAGCAGGAGACAGCTCAGGAGCTCAGGAGCACAGGAGTTCATGGCTTAACATAAACTATCGTTTGAAAATATGGCAACTAATCAGTTAGAAGTCACTGTAATAATTTGACAGATTAGCTTCAATAAAGACCTTGGTAGTTGGTAATATATTTGTGAATCAGCAGTTCCAGTGGCGCAATCGGTTGTCGCGTGGTACTTATAAGACAGTATGCAGCTGGGCAACGCTGAGGTTGTGATTTCGAGCCTCACCTAGAGCAAGATTTTAGAAAGCCCGGAGACAGTTCAGTAGCACAGGAGTTCATGGCTTAACATAAACGATCGGTTGAAAATCCGATGACTAATCAGTTAGATTAAAGTAAGTGTAATCATTTGAAAGATAAATTTGAATAAAGACCATTGTATTTGGTGATATATTTGTGAGTCAGTAGCTCCAGTGGCGCAATCGTTCCGCGTGTGGTACTTATAAGACAATACACAGCAGAGCAATGCCGAGGTTGTGAGTTCGAGCCTCACCTGGAGCAAGGTTTTAGAAAGCATGAGACAGATCAGTAGCACAAGAGTTCGTGGCTTAACATAAACGATCGGTTGAAAATACAATAACTAATCAGTTAGAAGAAAGTTAGTGTAATCATTTGAAAGGTTGATTTGAATAAAGACCTTTGTATTTGGTAATATACCTGCAAAACAGCAGCTCCAGTGTCGCAATCGGTCAGCGCACGGTACTTATAAGACAATACGTGGCACAGCAATGCCGAAGTTGTGAGTTAAAGCCTCACCTAAAGCAAGATTTTAGAAAGCCAGAGACAGTTCAGTAGCACAAGAGTTCATGGCTTAAACCAGGGGTGCTCAACCCTGGTCCTGGAGATCGACTTTCCTGCAGAGTTCAGCTTAAACCCTGACCAAGCACACCTGAACCAGCTAGTTAGGATCTCAAGGAGCACTTGATAATTACAGACAGGTGTGTTTGATTAGGGTTGGAACTAAACTCTGCAGGAAAGTCGATCTCCAGGAACAGGGTTGGGCACCCCTGGCTTTAATCTGTTAGAAGAAAGTTAGTGGAGTCTTTTGAAAGATTAGTGTAAATAAAGACCTTAGTTTTTGGTAATATACCTATAAGACAGCAGTTCCAGTGGCGCAATCGGTCAGCGCGCGGTACTTATAAGACAGTACACAGCAGAGCAATGCCGAGGTTGTGAGTTCGAGCCTCACCTGGAGCAAGGTTTTAGAAAGCAGGAGACAGATCAGTAGCACAGGAGTTCGTGGCTTAACATAAATGATCGGTTGAAAATACAATAACTAATCCGTTAGAAGATAGGGTAATCATTTGACAGATTAGTATAAATAAAGACCTTGGTAGCTGGTAATTTATTTGTGAGTCAGCAGCTCCAGTGGCGCAGTCGGTCGTCGCACGTTACTCATAAGACAGTATGCCGCAGAGCAATGCTGAGATTATGAGTTTGAGCCTCACCTGGAGCACGATTTTAGAAAGCAGGAGATAGTTCGGTAGCACAGGAGTTCATGGCTCAACGTAAACGATCAGTTGAAAATCTGATGACTAACGGAAGAATGTTTGTGGAATGATTTGAAAGATCAGTCAGACTAAAGACTAAGGTTTTTGAAAATATGTGTACGGATCATCATCTCCAGTGGCACAATCGGTCAACGCGCGGTGCTCTTAAGACAGTACGTGGGGAGCAAAGCCGAGGTTGTGAGTTCAAGCCTCACTTAGAGCAAGGTTTCAGAAAACGAGAGACTTTTCAGTAGCACAGGAGTTAATGCAGGGGTGCCTGGCCCTGTTTCTGGGGATCTACCTACCTGTAGACTTTAGTTCCAGCCCTGCTCCAACAACACAGCTATCTGTAATTATCAAGTGCTACCTGGTTCAGGTGTGTTTGATCAGGGTTGTAGCTAAACTTTGTAGGATGGTAGTTCTCCAGGAGCAGGGTTGAGCACCCCTGAGTTAATGGCTTAACGGAAACGATGACTAATCAGTTAGAAGAAAGTTAGTGTAAAATTTTGAAAGACTAACTTGAATAAAGACCTTTGTGTTTGGTAACATAGCTGTGAGTCGGCGGCTCCAGTGGCGCAATCGGTCAGCGCGCGGTACTTATAAGATAGTACGTGGCACAGCGATGCCGAGATTGTGAGTTCGAGCCTCACCTGGAGCAAGGTTTTACAGTTCAGTAGCACACTAGCTCATGGTTTAACATAAATGATCGGTTGAAAATACGACAACTAATCAGTTAGAAGACAGTGTGATAATTTGCCCGATTAGCTTCAATAAAGACCTTGGTAGTTGGTAATGTACTCGTGAATCAGCAGCTCGAGCGGCGCAATCGGTTGTCGCGCGGGACTTATAAGACAGTATGCAGCCGAGGTTGTGAGTTTGAGCCTCACCTAGAGCAAGACTTTAGAAAGCAAGAGACATTTTAGTAGCACAGGAATTCATGGCTTAAACGATTTGTTGAAAATCTAATTTCCTTAATCTGTTAAAAGAAAGTTAGTGGAATCATTTGAAAGATTACTGTAAATAAAGACCTTTATATTTGGTAATGTATCTGCAGGACTGCAGCTCCAGTGGCGCAATCGGTCAGCGCGCGGTACTTATAAGACAGTACACAGCAGAGCAATGCCGAGGTTGTGAGTTCGAACCTCACCTGGAGCACGATTTTAGAAAGCAGGAGACAGTTCAGGAGCACAGGAGTTCATGGCTTAACATAAACGATCGGTTTAAAATACGATAACTAATCAGTTAGAAGATAGGGTAATTATTCAACAGATTAGTATAAATAAAGACCTTGGTAGTTGGTAATATGTCCACGCATCATCAGCTCCAGTGGCGCAATCGGTCAGCGCGTGGTACTTATAAGACAGTACACAGCAGAGCAATGCTGAGGTTGTGAGTTCGAACCTCACCTGGAGCACGATTTTAGAAAGCAGGAGACAGTTCAGTAGCAAAGGAGTTCATGGCTTAAACGATTTGTTGAAAATTCAATGGCTTTAATCTGTTAGAAGAAAGTTAGTGGAATCATTTGAAAGATTAGTGTAAATAAAGACCTTTGTATTTGGTACTATACCTGCAAAACAGCAGCTCCAGTGTCGCAATCGGTCAGCGCGCGGTACTTATAAGACAATACGTGGCACAGCAATGCCGAAGTTGTGAGTTAAAGCCTCACCTAAAACAAGATTTTAGAAAGCAAGAGACATTTTAGTAGCACAGGAATTCATGGCTTAAACGATTTGTTGAAAATCTAATTGCCTTAATCTGTTAGAAGAAAGTTAGTGGAATCATTCGAAAGATTAGTGTAAATAAAGACCTTTATATTTGGTAATATACCTACAAACCTGCAGCTCCAGTGGCGCAATCGGTCAGCGCGCGGTACTTATAAGACAGTACACAGCAGAGCAATGCCGAGGTTGTGAGTTCGAGCCTCACCTGGAGTACGATTTTAGAAAGCAGCAGACAGTTCAGTAGCACAGGAGTTCATGGCTTAACATAAACGATCGGTTGAAAATCTTATGACTAATCAGTTAGATTAAAGTAGGTGTAATCATTTGAAAGATAAATTTGAATAAAGGCCGTTGTATTTGGTGATATATTTGTGAGTCAGTGGCTCCAGCGGCGCAATCGGTCAGCATGTGGTACCTATAAGACAGTACGTGGTAGAGCAATGCCACAGTTGTGAGTTCGAGCCTCACCTGGAGCAAGGTTTTAGAAAGCAAGAGACAGGTCAGTAGCACAGGAGTTCATGGTTAAACGATTTGTTGAAAATTCAATGGCTTTAATCTGTTAGAAGAAAGTTAGTGGAATCATTTGAAAGATTAGTGTAAATAAAGACCTTTGTATTTGGTACTATAGCTGCAAAACAGCAGCTCCAGTGGCGCAATCGGTCAGCGTGTGGTACTTATAAGACAGTACGTGGCACAGCAATGCTGAGGTTGTGATTTCGAGTCTCACCTGGAGCAAGGTTTCAGAAAGCAGGAGACAGTTCAGGAGCACAGGAGTTCATGGCTTAACATAAACTATCGTTTGAAAATATGGCAACTAATCAGTTAGAAGTCACTGTAATAATTTGACAGATTAGCTTCAATAAAGACCTTGGTAGTTGGTAATATATTTGTGAATCAGCAGTTCCAGTGGCGCAATCGGTTGTCGCGTGGTACTTATAAGACAGTATGCAGCTGGGCAACGCTGAGGTTGTGATTTCGAGCCTCACCTAGAGCAAGATTTTAGAAAGCCCGGAGACAGTTCAGTAGCACAGGAGTTCATGGCTTAACATAAACGATCGGTTGAAAATCCGATGACTAATCAGTTAGATTAAAGTAAGTGTAATCATTTGAAAGATAAATTTGAATAAAGACCATTGTATTTGGTGATATATTTGTGAGTCAGTAGCTCCAGTGGCGCAATCGTTCCGCGTGTGGTACTTATAAGACAATACACAGCAGAGCAATGCTGAGGTTGTGAGTTCGAGCCTCACCTGGAGCAAGGTTTTAGAAAGCATGAGACAGATCAGTAGCACAGGAGTTCGTGGCTTAACATAAACGATCGGTTGAAAATACAATAACTAATCAGTTAGAAGAAAGTTAGTGTAATCATTTGAAAGGTTGATTTGAATAAAGACCTTTGTATTTGGTAATATACCTGCAAAACAGCAGCTCCAGTGTCGCAATCGGTCAGCGCACGGTACTTATAAGACAATACGTGGCACAGCAATGCCGAAGTTGTGAGTTAAAGCCTCACCTAAAGCAAGATTTTAGAAAGCCAGAGACAGTTCAGTAGCACAAGAGTTCATGGCTTAAACCAGGGGTGCTCAACCCTGGTCCTGGAGATCGACTTTCCTGCAGAGTTCAGCTTAAACCCTGACCAAGCACACCTGAACCAGCTAGTTAGGATCTCAAGGAGCACTTGATAATTACAGACAGGTGTGTTTGATTAGGGTTGGAACTAAACTCTGCAGGAAAGTCGATCTCCAGGAACAGGGTTGGGCACCCCTGGCTTTAATCTGTTAGAAGAAAGTTAGTGGAGTCTTTTGAAAGATTAGTGTAAATAAAGACCTTAGTTTTTGGTAATATACCTATAAGACAGCAGTTCCAGTGGCGCAATCGGTCAGCGCGCGGTACTTATAAGATAGTACGTGGCACAGCGATGCCGAGATTGTGAGTTCGAGCCTCACCTGGAGCAAGGTTTTACAGTTCAGTAGCACACTAGCTCATGGTTTAACATAAATGATCGGTTGAAAATACGACAACTAATCAGTTAGAAGACAGTGTGATAATTTGCCCGATTAGCTTCAATAAAGACCTTGGTAGTTGGTAATGTACTCGTGAATCAGCAGCTCGAGCGGCGCAATCGGTTGTCGCGCGGGACTTATAAGACAGTATGCAGCCGAGGTTGTGAGTTTGAGCCTCACCTAGAGCAAGACTTTAGAAAGCAAGAGACATTTTAGTAGCACAGGAATTCATGGCTTAAACGATTTGTTGAAAATCTAATTTCCTTAATCTGTTAAAAGAAAGTTAGTGGAATCATTTGAAAGATTAGTGTAAATAAAGACCTTTATATTTGGTAATGTATCTGCAGGACTGCAGCTCCAGTGGCGCAATCGGTCAGCGCGCAGTACTTATAAGACAGTGCACAGCAGAGCAATGCCGAGGTTGTGAGTTCGAACCTCACCTGGAGCACGATTTTAGAAAGCAGGAGACAGTTCAGGAGCACAGGAGTTCATGGCTTAACATAAACGATCGGTTTAAAATACGATAACTAATCAGTTAGAAGATAGGGTAATTATTCAACAGATTAGTATAAATAAAGACCTTGGTAGTTGGTAATATGTCCACGCATCATCAGCTCCAGTGGCGCAATCGGTCAGCGCGTGGTACTTATAAGACAGTACACAGCAGAGCAATGCTGAGGTTGTGAGTTCGAACCTCACCTGGAGCACGATTTTAGAAAGCAGGAGACAGTTCAGTAGCAAAGGAGTTCATGGCTTAAACGATTTGTTGAAAATTCAATGGCTTTAATCTGTTAGAAGAAAGTTAGTGGAATCATTTGAAAGATTAGTGTAAATAAAGACCTTTGTATTTGGTACTATACCTGCAAAACAGCAGCTCCAGTGTCGCAATCGGTCAGCGCGCGGTACTTATAAGACAATACGTGGCACAGCAATGCCGAAGTTGTGAGTTAAAGCCTCACCTAAAACAAGATTTTAGAAAGCAAGAGACATTTTAGTAGCACAGGAATTCATGGCTTAAACGATTTGTTGAAAATCTAATTGCCTTAATCTGTTAGAAGAAAGTTAGTGGAATCATTCGAAAGATTAGTGTAAATAAAGACCTTTATATTTGGTAATATACCTACAAACCTGCAGCTCCAGTGGCGCAATCGGTCAGCGCGCGGTACTTATAAGACAGTACACAGCAGAGCAATGCCGAGGTTGTCAGTTCGAGCCTCACCTGGAGCACGATTTTAGAAAGCAGCAGACAGTTCAGTAGCACAGGAGTTCATGGCTTAACGTAAACGATCGGTTGAAAATCTTATGACTAATCAGTTAGATTAAAGTAGGTGTAATCATTTGAAAGATAAATTTGAATAAAGGCCGTTGTATTTGGTGATATATTTGTGAGTCAGTGGCTCCAGTGGCGCAATCGGTCAGCGTGTGGTACCTATAAGACAGTACGTGGTAGAGCAATGCCACGGTTGTGAGTTCGAGCCTCACATAATTTGACAGATTAGCTTCAATAAAGACCTTGGTAGTTGGTAATATATTTGTGAATCAGCAGTTCCAGTGGCGCAATCGGTTGTCACGTGGTACTTATAAGACAGTATGCAGCTGGGCAATGCTGAGGTTGTGATTTGGAGCCTCACCTAGAGCAAGATTTTAGAAAGCCCGGAGACAGTTCAGTAGCACGAGTTCATGGCTTAAACCAGGGGTGCTCAACCCTGGTCCTGGAGATCAACTTTCCTGCAGAGTTCAGCTTAAACCCTGGCCAAACACACCTGAACCAGCTGATTAGTATCTCAAGGAGCACTTGATGATTACAGACGGGTGTGTTTGATTAGGGTTGGAACTAAACTCTCCAGGAAAGTCGATCTCCAGGAACAGGGTTGGGCACCCCTGGCTTAAACGATTTGTGGAAAATCTAATTGCTTTAATCTGTTAGAAGAAAGTTAGTGGAATCTTTCGAAAGATTAGTGTAAATAAAGACCTTTGTATTTGGTAATATACCTATAAGACAGCAGCACAGGAGTTCATGGCTCAACGTAAACGATCGGTTGAAAATCTGATGACTAACCGAAGAATGTTTGTGGCCTAATTTGAAAGATCAATCAGACTGAAGACTAAGGTTTTTGAAAATATGTTTAAGGATCGTCATCTCCAGTGGCACAATCGGTCAACGTGCGGTGCTCTTAAGACAGTATGTGCGGAGCAAAGCCGAGGTTGTAAGTTTAAGCCTCACTTGGAGCAAGGTCTCAGAAAACGAGAGACTTTTCAGTAGCACAGGAGTTAATGCAGTGGTGCCTGACCCTGTTCCTGTGGACTTTAGTTCCAGCCCTGCTCCAACAACACAGCTGTCTGTAATTATCAAGTGCTTCCTGGTTCAGGTGTGTTTGATCAGGGTTGTAGCTAAACTTTGTAGGATGGTAGTTCTTCAGGAACAGGGTTGAGCACCCCTGAGTTAATGGCTTAACGGAAACGATGACTAATCAGTTAGAAGGAAGTTAGTGTAAAATTTTGAAAGACTAACTTGAATAAAGACCTTTGTGTATGGTAATATAGTTGTGAGTCGGCGGCTCCAGTGGCGCAATCGGTCAGCGCGCGGTACTTATAAGACAGTACGTGGCACAGCTATGCCGAGGTTGTGAGTTCAAGCCTCACCTGGAGCAAGGTTTTAGAAAGCAGGAGACAGTTCAGGAGTTCATGGCTTAACATAAACGATCGGTTGAAAATACGAAAACTAATCAGTTAGAAGATAGGGTAGTTATTTAACAGATTAGTATAAATAAAGACCTTGGTAGTTGGTAATTTATTTATGAGTCGGAAGCTCCAGTGGCGCTATCGGTTGTCGCACAGTACTTATAAAACAGTATGCCGCAGAGCAATGCTGTGGTTGTGAGTTTGAGCCTCACCTGGAGCTAGTGATGTATGTCTTGAGACCGGTCTCGAGACCACTTTTACGTGGTCTCGGTCTTGTCACGGCCTTGACGGTCTTTGGTCTTGGTCTTGTCTTGGTCTCGGACCTCTCGGTCTTGTCAGGTCTCGCTGTCTCAGACCATCATAGTGGTCGGGGATTTAGCAGTACTACACGGTCAAAAAAAAAAAAAAAACTACACGCTCTAGAATCTTTGGTATCCACGACAACACAATGCAACATTAATATTTTATATTTATTAACATGACACTGCAAGTGTCAGAATCTTGTAAGCTCTTATTCTTATTAATATACAATTTGATGTACAGTTTTTGATGTATTAATATTTAGTATTTGTATTTTACATTTGTTTTGATGAATTTGTGTCTTTAATCTGTGTGTGTGTTTGATTACAGTATTGTATTTAAGATGGTGTTTTACTAAATAAATGGTCTTTTAAATATCATCTGCATATCTCTGTTGTGTTGACTAAACATTAGGCCTAATCCAAGTTTATAATTGTGTATCTTTAATTTGATGTTACGATTTCATCTACACATTAAGTATAATTTCAATTGGTTACATATTTCTCATTCTTTAGACAGTTGTTGGAGGAGCAAGATGGTGTTGGGGGTGTTTGATGTTTTGTCAGATGAACCAGTCAGTACCAGTAATGTCAGTCCTCAACAGTATACAAAAGTTAAGGGAGTCTTAATCCTCTAATAGTGCAGTAACAGCCGTCATACAATTGCCACACATAGTTGATCTCACCCAGTCTGAAAAAACATTTACAGCAGGGTTCCCGCGGGTCCTTAAAAAGTCTTAAATTTAGTTTTATCAAATTTAAGGTCATAAAAAGTCTTAAATTGTACAAGAAAGTCTTAATTATGAGTAAGAGGTCTTAAATTTTAGGCACGGGAAGACCAGAATTGCGATACAGCTTAGTGTGACGATTAAACTTCAAAAGGCTATGATTTCGTTAAGTAAACATGAGCGCTGCACGTTCAAAGTCCGGTGCTGAGCTGCTTTGTGTACTGCGGTTACCGGGGAAACGCATGTCTGCAGTTCCGATTGCGCCATCTGCTGGCAGAGGTTGAATGTGGGTTTTTTCAATAAGCCTGTTGTTTTGAGTAGGGTATTCTTACAGTACAGGAGGCTGTAGTTTCAGGACCGCATTTCTAGGACCCTGTAGTTTTTTTTTTTTATTATTATATTTAATTTTTTTATTTTTAAGAAAACACTGTATATGTAGTTGTTTAAATGTACCAAGGTTATTATAGTTTTGCTTTTTTAAATTTGTTTTATTTTAATATCGTTTTGAAATTTGCAATAAAATTTAGTTTCGTTTTTATTAGTTTCATTAATAATATGGTTAGTTTTAGTTTAGTTTTTATTTTTTGAGCACATTTCTATTTCGTTTTAATATAGTTTAGTTTCCGTTTCAGTTTTAGTTTAACAAAAAAAAATCACTATCAGAGCGCAGACCAACGACTTAATTTAACCTTATGACGCAAAAATGAATGCATGCTGAGCTTGATTAGGTGGTAAAAGTATACAAGCAGTCAAGCATTTTTACTCCATAAATCTACACAAATTGCACTTACATAATCATAATTAAAAGCAGTAAATGTGTGTTATAATATTTAATGCTGCAGCTGAAGTGAATGACAGCTTATTAGGGAGTGCTCGTTGCTCGCTTTCTGTAGCATATAACTTTATTTTATACGTTTTATAACGTATACACTGCAGAGACGATCGCATTTAGGCAATAAGGCATATTTAAATGTTATTTTCGTTTATTAAGAATTATAAGGGTGTTGTTCAAAACAGATTGTTCACAAGATGTAGGCAAAAGTTTTATTGTTTACAGAATGGATGCGCGTTCTCATCTTTTTTCTGCTGCGCTACTTGTCTATTTTTCTACAATGAACCAACGTAGAATGCCAATTTTTGGTTTAATTGCTTGTGTTACATGAGAAAATAAATAATTTTGCCTTACTGATGCAGCAGATTTAATGCGGTGCCCGCGGTTCAGGTCGCTGTAGGCTATGTGAAACGGGCCGAGTCGGCAAACAGAGTGTGTTGCTTTCGGATAACGGGTCGGGTGTTCTGTTAAGCAGCCTACTGTTGGTGCGCGTTTACCAAACATCACCTGTGCAGGACTCTGTTTTAAACTGTTTTCATCTGTCCGTCCGATAACCTCACGTCTATGACGCGCCGTTAACAGGTAGGCTATTTCCCTAAACCGCCACACAGCTCGTACATTTTTCCGCCACTGGATGAGAACTTAATTATTACGAAAACGATTATTTATTTTGGATAATTGTTATTTTGTTCCAGTTAGTTTTTCAGTATCTGTTGTTAGTTTCTTTTCGTTTAAGTTTTTCGTTTATTTTGTTATATTTATTTTATTTCAGTTTATGAAAATGTTTTTTGACCAATCGTTTTCGTGTTAGTTTTAGTTTTCGTTTACGAAAATAACCTTGAAATGTACACACCTAATTATAGTCCTAACCAACTCCTAACCCTAAACTTACCCCTGGGGTAACCCTCTTGAAATATTTAACCTAATTTATTTCAATATATTCTAGATTTCAGTTCATTAGCTGCAGCGCTTCTTGGCTGATGTGTGACCCACTTAACAAAGTGCAGTAAACAGTAATACAATTGCTGTACAAATTAGTGTGTTTAGTAGTACTTTAATACATTTAAAATAATTTGAATACAAATACTAATTTACAACATCCAGCAGCACAATGAACTGTTTTGGACAGCTAAATAGGCTAAATGGAGATTGCTGACACCCCCTCGAACACTCAAGTTTATGCCAGCTTTGGCATTAAAATTAAGATGGAAAGATAAACAAATGAAGAGCTTCCATGGATCTAGTCTTTGCGTCTTTTTGATGTTTCTTTGTTGGAATAGAATTGCTAGATGGCACTGTCTCAAAAAAAATAGGAATGTGGTCCTAGAACTGCAGCCTCTAGTATTGGGGTTGTATTTGTTCAGACCAAAGCAAAAAGTGACCCATGTTTTTACCCTGCAAACATGCAGAGCTGTAAATGTAAACTGGTGGATCATTAAGAAGATAATTCATCATAAAAATCTAAACACTAACATGTATTTGTATGGTTTTTTTTTTATTAATCCTAATTAATTTAAACAATCATAATTTATTGATAATAATTGTTTAAATTAATATAAGTAAGTAATGTTTTTGACTCATCTTTTTCTTAAAAATTGATGCTTTAAAGAAATGTGCGTGTATCATTTTATAAAACTTCTTGTTTTTGTGAAAAATATAAACTATAAATCAGTTTTTACAGTAGTTTACAGTCATTTTACAGTTTAATATTTAACCATAGACATTGCCCTACCCTGCTCATATGGTATTAATTTTATTTGTGCAGGTCTTAAAAAAGGTCTTAAAAAGTCTTAAATTTGAGCTTAAAAATCCTGCAGGAACCCTGTACAGTGAGCTCAGTCACACACATGACATGGTCTGTCTCTGTATTGCTCTGCCTGTAGTTGAAGTAATACCGTCTAATATGTATTGAATGTAAACTGCGGCTGAACCCTAGTATACTGCTGTTCATACAAGTTATTGCGTAGCTTCAACACTAGTCTGTTTTTTTTCTCCGGTCTCGACTTGGTATCGGTCTTGGTCTTGACATGGTCTGTCTTGGTCTTGGTCTTGGTCTTGTCTTGGTCTCGATACCTTCTGGTCTTGGTAGTGTCTTGGTCTCAGTTTAGGCGGTCTTGACTACAAGTCTACCTGGAGCACGATT
Organism: Cirrhinus mrigala; assembly: GCA_036247105.1. Taxonomy (NCBI): domain Eukaryota; kingdom Metazoa; phylum Chordata; class Actinopteri; order Cypriniformes; family Cyprinidae; genus Cirrhinus; species Cirrhinus mrigala. The sequence goes on from CM070029.1 coordinate 20,622,383, forward strand.
TTAGAAAGCAAGAGGCAGTTCAGTAGCACAGGAGTTCATGGCTTAAACGATTTGTTGAAAATATAATGGCTTTAAACTGTTAGAAGAAAGTTAGTGGAGTCATTTGAAAGATTAGTGTAAATAAAGACCTTTGTATTTGGTAATATGCTTGTGAGTCAATAGCTCCAGTGGCGCAATTGGTCAGCGCGCTGTTCTTATATGGCAGTACACAGCAGAGCAATGCCGAGGTTGTGACTTCAAGCCTCACCTGGAGCAAGGTTTTAGCAAAGCAGGAGACAGTTCAGTAGCACAGGAGTTCATGGCTTAACATAACGATCGGTTGAAAATACGATAGTTAACCAGTTAGAAGAAAGTTAGTGAAATAATTTGAAAGATTAGTTCAAATAAATACCTTGGTACTTGATAATATACTTGTGACACTGTAGCTCCAGTGGTGCAGTCGGTCAGTGCGTGGTACTTATATGGCAGGACGCAGTAGAGCAATGCTGAGTTCGAGCCTCACCTGGAGCAAGGTTTTAGAAAGCAGGAGACATTTCAGTAGCACAGGAGTTCATGGCTTAACGTAAACGATCGGTTGAAAATCTGATGACTTTAATCAGTTAGAAAAAAGTTAGTGGAATAGTTTAAAAGATCAGTCAGACTAAAGACTATGGTGTTTAAAAATATATATTTAAGGGTCAACAACTTCAGTGGTGCAATCGGTCAGCACGCAGTACTTATAAGACAGTACGTGGCAGAACAATGCCGAAGTTGTGAGTTAAAGCCTCACCTAAAGCAAGATTTTAGAAAGCAAGAGACATTTCAGTAGCACAGGAGCTCATGGCTTAAACGATTTGTTGAAAATATAATGGCTTTAATCTGTTAGACATCTCCAGTGGTGCAGTCGGTCAGCACGCAGTACTTGTAAAACAGTACGCAGCAGAGCAATGCTGAGCCTGTGAGTTCGAGTTTCACCTGGAGCAAGGTTTTAGAAAGCAGGAGACAGTTCAGTAGCACAGGAGTTCATGGCTTAACGTAAACGATCGGTTGAAAATCCGATGAGTTTAATCAGTTAGAAAAACGTTTGTATTATAGTTTGAAAGATCAGTCAGAGTAAAGACTATTGTGTTTGAAAATATGTCTAAGGGTCGACATCTCCATCGGTGCAATCGGTCAGCGCGCGGTCCTTATAAAACAGTACGCAGCAAGATTTAGTTTAAATAAAGACCTTGGTAGTTGGTCATATATTTGTGAATCAGCAGCTCCAGTGGCGCAATCGGTCAGCGCGCGGTACTTATACGGCAGTACGCAGCAAAGCAATGCCGAGGTTGTGAGTTCGAGCCTCACCTGGAGCAAGGTTTTAGAAAGGAAGAGACATTTCAGTAGCACAGGAGTTCATTGATTAACATAAAAGATTAGCTAAAAATCAATGGGTTGTAATCAGTAAAATGACCATGAAAAGTTTTGAAAGATCTAACTAAACACCATGGTGTTTTAAAATACGTTTTAGCATCAGTTACTCCAGTGGCATAATTGGTCAGCACGTGCAGCACGCAGCAGAGCAGTGCTGAGGTTGTGAGTTAGAGCCTCACCTAGAGCAAGGTTTTAGAAAGCAAGAGACATTTTAGTAGTACAGTTGTTCTTGGCCTAACACAGGGTTCCTCAAATCTTACTCTGGAGGGCCAATGTGCTGCAGAGTATAGCTCTAACCCAGGGGTGGCGAACGTCGGTCCTGGAGAGCCGCAGCCCTGCAGAATTTTGCTTTAACCCTAATCAAACACACCTGAACAAGCTAATCAAGGTCTGAAGGATTACTAGTAAGCTACAGGCAGGTGTGTTTTTATTAGGGTTGGAGCTGAACTCTCCAGGGCTGCGGCTCTTCAGGACTGGAGTTTGCCACCCCTGCTCTAACCTGATCAAACTACCTGTGATTCTCCAATGATCCTGAAGACCTTGATTAGCATGCTCAGGTGTGTTTGATTAGGGTTAGAGTTAAACTTTGCAGGAAAATGGATCTTGTGCGCCAGAACATACACGATCCGTTGAAAATCCGATGACTGTAATCAGTTAGTAAAAAGTTTGAGCAATAATTTGAATGATCAGTCAAACTAAAGATTATGGTGTTTGAAAATATGTCTCAGGTGCAACAATGCCAGCGGTGCAATCGGTTAGCGAATGGTACTTATTAGCCAGTACGTAGCAGAGCAATGCTGAGGTTGTGAGTTTGAGTCTCACCTGTAGCAGTCTTTTAGAAAGCAAGAGACATTTCACGAGCACAGGAGCTCACTGATTAGCATAACAGATCAGTTGAAAATTGATGAGTTTTATTCAGTAGAAAGGCTGTGGGAAGTTTTGAAAGATCTAACTAAATACCATGGTGTTTAAAAACATGCTTTAGTATCAACCGCTCCAGTAGCGCAGTTGGTCAGTGTGCATTACTTATGAGGCAATTCACAGCAGAGCAATACCAAGGTTGTGAGTTTGAGCCTCATCTGAAGCAAGGTTTTAAAAGACAAGAACTCCTTTCCGTAGCACAGGAGTTCATGGCTTAACATAAACGGGCAATTGAAAATCTGACAGAGTTTATGGCTTAAAGGGGGAGGGGGTTCTAATACGCAGAATTCCTTGTAATTAGCACTTCTCCTGGAAGAACATGCATGTGCACACCTCGACCAGAGCGAAAGCAATAGCGCATCCATCATTATGCTTCATTAGTCAGCGCTGCAGAGGATTTGCTCGAGCAGAATGTCTCCTAAAAAGTGTATTTTTGGCTGTGAGGGAAAGATAACCTTATTCAGCTTCCCAAAAAACCCAGGGTTATGTGAACAGTGGATGCAATTTGTTTTTCCGGTGCAGCACTTCCCAATAAAAAATATGAGCTTGGGAGACCATCTTTGAAAAGTGTGGTATGTTTAGCATTCTACACACTATTCCACATTTATGAAATGCATTTTAAGTATCTATTTGGGGATATACACACAGGCAGGGGTCATTTGGACATTTTTGTATGTGCCACCTTCATGAATAGAGTTATCTTTATTGACAATATAAATATTGCTTTCAGCTGATCAGCCCTTCAATAAGATTAGATTTTTATGCCAAGGACAGGGCACGGTGGAGACAAAATATTTTAACGGTGACATTTGGTATTCTGTTTTAGTACATTATTTATTTTTTTCAAGTTTAAGTCAATGGAAATGGAGAGCAAAACAAGTATAATGCTTCACTGCTTTACCTTCTCGACACACGCACACCCTTTAGCATTATTCCCATCAAAACCACTAACATTTATTTCCAACTTGGACTGGAAGTATTGATCCTGGCTTGCTCAGGCACTTACATGGGTTCTTCAGATAAAATTAGGGGACTGACCTCAACATGACACTCTTTCAGATGGTGGACTGCAATGTATAATGGACATTTATTATCAGACTTTAAATATGCTGGATTTACTAATAAAAAAAACTCTAGAAAGTGAAAGTAGGTTTGCTCTTGGTGAGCTTGAATCACAATGAACAGTGTGTCTTCCTAAAATCATAAGTAGTCATTTGCTTCAATGATCCATCAAATAAGTGTTTGAATAGTTGAAGACATGACTGTTTAAACAGCCTTTTACTTGGAATCCCAAATGAGCTCTGCAAAGTGTGCTTTAATAAAATCCTAGTGTGCATTTGGATTTAAGGGTATTGATTCTACATGTACTCTCCTGTTTAAGTACTTTATATGGCACAGGTTTTGTTGGAAGTTCAACTAAATTTATAGTAAATAGGGACAAATTTTCAGAGCGGATAGACTCTTGTAGCTCTGTCCCAAAACCTATGAGCTTCATACTGCATAGCTTAAATTGCAATTTTGGTAACACTTTAGTATAGGGAACAATTCTCACTATTAACTAGTTGCTTGTTAACATGCCTATTCGTAACAAATTGGCTTTTTATTAGTACTTATAAAACACATATTCTGCATGACCATATTCTACATCCCTAATTCTACCCAATACCTAAACTTAACAACTACCATACTAACTACATAAGTAGTAAATTAGTAGTTTATTGAGGCAAAAGTCAGAGCTAATGGTTTGTTAATAGCGAGAATTGGACCGTAAAATAAAGTGTGACCACAGGTTTTTCTTTAATTTATTTATTTATTTTTTTTTTTTGACTTAGACTTTTGGCTCCTCCGTCTATTTCCTAGTATGTCAGCATTTTTCATTTAGCATACTATTTAGTCACATATTATTTGTCCTCTAAATTTTGAATAACATGCACATGTGAATATTTTTAGACAGTTTTTATGATTTTTAGCTACAGTATTAAGATGTAAGTTCTCTTTTTTTAACCAGTAAGAAACTAGTTTGCTCAAGCCATGTTGTTTTATGGTTTTGGTGGTGAATGGACTCAAAAGAGCTCTTCTGAGAAGAACTGCTCTTCAAGTTGTATTTCCAAATTCAATCTTCCAACACCTCTAAAAATCAATATTGTTGTTCTTTTTTGCCCGAGTCTCTGTACAAGCTTTACTTTTTCCTTACGAATTAACTGAGTGAGTCATTCCTTAATATAATTTGTTTATAAATGATCCATTATATGAATGTCAACAAAATGGACATACAACAAAATGGAATTACAAACAGTTCGTGAGAAGGTTATTCATGTATTCAGTTGCCCTGCTCTGGCAGTTTTCATTAGGGTACCAATATGAACCATCTGATATATTGCATTACAGACAACTACAGTCGGATAAACATTGTTTAACTTTTCAGGTTACGTTAAGCATATATGTGACCCTGGACCACAAAGCTAGTCATAAGGGTCAGTTTTTTGAAACTGAGATTTAAACATCATCTGAAAGCTGAATAAATAAGCTTCCCATTGATGTATGGTTTGTTAGGTTTTGTGGTCCAGGGTCACATATATACAATTCTAAAAAGTAAAATTATTGTTTGAAACACACTTATATATTTTTTTCTAAGTTAAACTAAGGCAGGACTTGGCTGGATGGTGAAAAGTGGGCAATACATACTAGAAAAGAGCCAGACCAAATGCTTGCTAAGCTTGTTAAAGGAGAAGTTCACTCCTGGAACAATTTACAGATAATTGACTCACCCCATGTGTTTCTTTCTTCAGTCATAAAGAAATAGTGTTTTTGGAGGAAACATTTCAGGATTTTTTCTGGATTTGCCCCTGAGTTTGAACTTCCAAAATACAGTTTAAATGCAGCTTCAAAGGGCTCTAAACAATCCCAGCCAAGAAAGAAGGGTCTTATCTAGCAAAACGGTTATTCTCTTAAAAAAAAGACAATTTATATACTTTTTAACCTCAAATGCTTGTCTCGGTAGCTCTGTGTGAACTCTGTCCAGTTCAAGACAGTTAGGGTAGGTCGAAAAACTCCCATCTAATTTTCTCCTCCAACTTCAAAATAGTCCTACATCGCTGCAGAGGTACCGACCCAGTGAACGTGCAAAGAAGATCAAACACCCTTTACAAGAAAAGGTAAAACAGCGATGTAGGGCGATTTTGAAGTTGCAGAAGAAAATTGTCTTGAACCGAAGTACACAGGGTTCACGCAGAGCTATACAAGACGAGCGTTTGAGGTTAAAAAGTATATAAATTGCACTTTTTTCTAGATAATAACCAATCGTTTCACTAGATTAGACCCTTCTTCCTCGGCTTTAGAGCCCTTTGAAGCTGCATTTAAACTGCATTTTGGAAGTTCAAACTCGAGGACACCACAGAAGTCCACTATATGGAGAAAAATCCTGAAATATTTTCCTCAAAAAACATAATTTCTTTATGACTGAAGAAAGAGAGACATGGACATCTTGGATGACAATGAGGTGAGTAAACTGTAAACTTTTGTTCTGGAAGTGAACTTCTCCTTCAAAACAGTGCCTGCATTACTATCTGGCTATTGACTTACATTATCAAAAGGGGTCAGTTTTGATTTGATGTTGACTTTAAAAGCTCTCACACTTGAACTTAAAGTTGAGATTTCCCTCTCCCCTGTGATTTCATGCTAAATCTGTTGCTTCTAAAACTGAAAATGTCAGATTGGAGCAGTGGGGCTGGTTAAATGTCACTCCAAATTCTTTCAGTGACGCACTGGGGTCTGCTGACGAAGATGAAAACATGAAATGAAACAGAGTCCACTTAGTGGTCTTTTGGTTGTCTCGCTTATTTGAGTCAGAGCTGTCTGCATGGATCAAAACAGATGCATCTTCAGTGATAACAAGTGTACAAACAAGACTTTGATGTGCTGAATTATTAGATTACAATACAAATGACCATGATGATTACGACAGTCCTGGTGCCATGTGACATACACCATTGAGTCAATTAAGACAAACTATATTAATATAACACAGTTCAGTGCTTCAAGAGATGGGAATTTGTTCTCATATTTGCATAATATAATTGCTTGATATAGAGAGGATGAAATTAGACATTTAATGAACTGTAGGCGGGTATTAGGCCAGTGTTAGAGTCACATCATAGCTGTATGCATCATTGAATTAAATCAGTAAACAAATAATGAGATCTGCTAGACGTCATGGAAATAACTGCTGATATTTCAAAATAATAATGGTGTATTCCATTTTGAGTTAATGCCATAACAGGAGTTAATGGGTAAAATTCAAATTTTTTTTTTTTTTGCTGTAGTTATAAATTAAGAGTGTGTGCTGGTCTTGTTGTTGAAGAGCTTTGATAGCAGCATTGCGATGCAGGTGGGAAGCTAAGAAAAAATATTGATCAGAGCAGACAGATTGTTTCCTTGTGGCACATTGTTGCATCCTATCACCCTTAGGGAGAGAAGGCGACTACGCACACACATACACAGCCTAAGACAATGAAATGGCCTCCTGCTTACAGCTCTACATATGGCACACTGCATGAATAGAGTACAAATGAAGGCCTGAAAATCTTTATGTTTTTCCCCCTCTCAAAGAGTCAAAGATAGGAGGTGCTTAAACTTATGAAACACAGTTATTATTTTGTATTAGTTATCATTTTAAATATATATAAATAAACAAATATAATATTAAAAAAGGTTATTTTAATAATTAATATGTATAAAACAACGATCCTTGTCCCACTGGTGATATATGTATAATAAAATGAAAAGAGAAGACTTTAATATGTGAGTGTGGATAATGGTTTTATATATCAAGTTTTATTAATGGATTAACGCACCCAAACGAGAGATCAAGTGACGAAAGAGTGTGGTGCAAATGACTTTGTGAAATAATTAAGATGTATAATTTAATAGCTGTTATAATTAATTTAATAAAAATTCAATATATTATGTCAAAATTAGGATTTTAATTGTTGGATATGGTTAAGAAGATCACTGCGGTGTAATCTGCCCAATTCACCATTTAATTGGAGTGATACAGATATTTTATGTGTTTAGAACTAGCTACTTTAACCTAAAACATGAAATATTTAGTGCATCCAGTAGCAAGTAAACAAATAAATAAACAAGTAAATTAATGAATTAAATTCACACTTCGTATTCCTCTTCTGATCATAATTTAGTTATTTATTTATTTGTTCATTTCCTTTCCCCCTCTTTCTCTTTCTTCTTTTTAACCTTTTGGGGATGCCAGCTGGGAAGAGTTTGCTGCCAGAGCATCACAATCCCAGAGGAATTAGTGTTCAGGCAAAGCCTGGGTGCATTTTGAATTGACTAGTGCATGCTCAAAATACCAAAAGTCTAGCACACAGACACACACACACACACACACACACACACACACACACATTGGGTTTTAATGGGTTTTTTTGGGGGACATTTCATTGACGTAATGGTTTTTATTCTATGCAAACTGTATTTTCTATGCCCTTATCCTAAACCTACCCATCACACAAAACTTTCTGCTTTTTAAAAAAGATCATTCTGTTCCCACAAGGTCACAATTTACTGGTATTACTATCATTGTGGGGACATTTGGTCCCTATAATGTTAGGAATGCCAGGTACATATGGACAGACAGACAGACAGAATGACAGAAAGACATACACAGACGCACATTGAAAAACGCACAAAAATATGACCTGACAGACCTCAATAAATTACATAAACTGACTTGTAAATAAATACAGTGGGAGAAAAAATTATTTGATCTATATTATTGAATTATACGTTTGCCCACTGACAAAGAAATGATCAGTCTATAATTTTAATGGTTTATTTTAACAGTGAGAGACATAATAACAACCAAAAAATCTAGAAAAACGCATTTCAAAAAAGTTATAAATTGATTTGCATTTTAATGAGTGAAATAAGTATTTGATCCCCTATCAATCAGCAAGATTTCTGGCTCCCAGGTGTCTTTTATACAGGTACAGGTCACTTAAAGGGAGTGCTCCTAATCTCAGCTTGTTACCTGTATAAAAGACACATGTCCACAGAAGCAATCAATCAATCAGATTTCAAACTCTCCAACATGGCCAAGACCAAAGAGCTGTCCAAGGATGTCAGGGACAAGATTGGAGACCTACACAAGGCTGAAATTGGGTTACAAGACCATCGCCAAGCAGCTTGGTGAGAAGGTGACAACAGTTGGTGCGATTATTCGCAAATGGAAGAAACACTAAATAACTGTCAGTGTCCCTCGATCTGCGGCTCCATGCAAGGTCTCACCTCGTGGAGTTTCAATGATCATGAGAACGGTGAGGAATCAGCCCAGAACTACACAGGAGGATACTATCAATGAAGGCAGCTGGGACCATAGTTACCAAGAAAACAATTGGTAACACACTATGCCGTGAAGAACTGAATCCTTGCAGTGCCCGCAAGGTCCCCCTGCTCAAGAAAGCACATGTACAGGCCCGTCTGAAGTTTGTCAATGAACATCTGAATCAGAGGAGAACTGGGTGAAAGTGTTGTGGTCAGATGAGACCAAAATCGAGCTCTTTGGTATCAACTCAACTCATCGTGTTTGGAGGAGGAGGAGGAATACTGCCTATGACCCCTAGAACACCATCCCCACTGTCAAAGATGGAGGTGGAAACATTATGCTTTGGGAGTGTTTTTCTGCTAAGGGGACAGAACAACTGCGCCACATTAAAGGGACGATGGACGAGGCCATGTACCATCAAATCTTGGGTGAAAACCTCCTTCCCTCATTGAAAATGGGTCGTGGCTGGGTATTCCAGCATGACAATGACCCAAAACACACGGCCAAGGCAACAAAGGAGTGGCTCAAGAAGAAGCACATTAAGGTCCTGGAGTGGCCTAGCCAATCTCCAGACCTTAATCCCATAGAAAATCTGTGGAGGGAGTTGAAGGTTCGAGTTGCCAAATGTCAGCTTTGAAACCTTAATGACTTGGAGAGGATCTGCAAAGAGTAGTGGGACAAAATCTCTCCTGGGGTGTGTGCAAACCTGGTGGCCAACTACAAGAAACGTCTGTTTTCTGTGATTGCCAACAAGGGTTTTGCCATCAAGTACAAAGTCATGTTTTGCGAAAAGGGGTCAAATACTTATTTCACTCATTTAAATGCAAATCAGTTTATAACTTTTTTGAAATGCGTTTTCTGGATTTTTTTGTTGTTATTCTGTCTTTCACGGTTCAAATAAGCCTGTCATTAAAATTATAGACCGATCATTCCTTTGTACAAAATCAGCAGGGGATCAAATAATTTTTTTCCCCCACTGTAAATAAATAATAGGATAACAGAATCTATTGGCCACCTATGCTGGCAACTAAACGTCTCCTCATTTCAGAACACCACTACACTTCAGTGAATATTTATCACAGTAGGTTTATTTTATTTATCACAGTAGGTTTATTTTTGAAAGTCGATTTCTCCATAGGCAAACGTCCAAACGTCTCTAAAAGTGACTAATAATAGTATCTACACAATGTATAATACACAGCGTTATAACAAATATACATACCAGGGGTGTATCCTCCGAGGCAAGGGAGGCAGTGTCTCCTCAACAAATTGGATAAGAAAAAAGTCATAGTACAAAAATAAAACAATACAAATATCACAAAATATAACATAAAAAAGCATATAAGTCATTTTTGTAAAGTAAACCTGTCCAACAGCGACACCAGCTGGTAAAGTTAAAGCAGAAGTCCGCTTCTCTCTTGACTCCCTCGAGCCCATCAATTTTTAACAGACGCCTTAAAGTGTGTCATGTTTTTGGTGGGGGGTAATTGAGAATAAATGGGGGAAAGTCACGTGAGAGGAGGCATTGCCTCCATCGCGATATGACTGGTTATGTTTGGCTGTGATTGGCTCATGTGATAAATCCTGCCTCTTGTGTTTGTGTGCATTCCACATTCACAAATCAGTCTGAATGAACAATATAATGTACCTCAGGACCTCCACATCCAGCATCTTCACCTCCAAGATCGCCTGAGACCGGCCACCCAGACAGCTGCTGCAACAATCGGTTTGCATAACCAAAGCATTTCTGCACAAACTGTCAGAAACCATCATAGGGAAGCTCTTGTCCTCATCGGGGTCTCGACCTGACTGCTGTTCGTCGTTGTAACCGACTCGAGTGGGCAAATGCTCACATTCAGCGGCATCTGGCACTTTGGAGAGGTGTTCTCTTCACAGATTTCACTGTACAGGGCAGATGGCAGACAGCATGTATGGCGTCGTGTGGGTGAGCGGTTTGCTGATGTCAGCGTTGTGGATCGAGTGGCCCATGGTGGCATTGGGTTATGGTATGGGCAGGCGTATGTTATGAAAAACGAACACCGGTGCATTTTATTGATGGTATTTTGAAAGCACAGAGATACCGTGACGAGATGCTGAGGCCCATTGTTGTGCCATTCATCCACGACCATCACGTTGTACGTTGTAGCATGATAATGCACGGCCCCATATTGCAAGGATCTGTACACAATTCCTGGAAGCTGAAAACATCCCAGTTCTTGGCCAGCATACTCACCAGACATGTCACCCATTGAGCATGTTTGGGGTGCTCTGGATCAGCGTATATGACAGCGTGTTCCAGTTTCTGCCAATATCCAGCAACTTTGCACAGCCATTGAAGAGGAGTGGACCAACATTCCACAGGCCACAATCAACAACTCTATGCGAAGGAGATGTGTTGCACTGCGTGAGGCAAATAGTGGTCACACCAGATCCTGACTGGTTTTCAGACCCCCCCAATACAGTAAAACTGCACATTTTAGAGTGGCCTTTTATTGTAGCCAGCCTAAGGCACACCTGTGCAATAATCATGCTGTGTTATCAGCATCTTGATATGCCACACCTGTGAGGTGGAAGGATTATCTCGGCAAAGGAGAAGTGCTCACTAACACAGATTTAGACAGATTTGTGAACAGTATTTGAGAGAAATAGGCCTTTTGTTTACATAGAAAAAGTCTTAGATCTTTGAGTTCAGCTCATAAAAAATGGGGGCAAAAACAAAAGTGTTGCATTTATAATTTTGGTCAGTGTGAAATAAAAGTAATGTTTATTTAACCATGAAAACGACATACAGTGCCGTTGTGCTACAGGCGTCCCGAGTTCGAATCCCGGCTCTAGGACCTTTCCCGAAAATTTATTATTATAAATATTAAAGTGTATTTTCCAAACAGATTACAAAGTACTAATAATTACTAATAACTTACTAATCACTGATAAAGTGCTTACTAATTGCTAATAAATACTTGTTGCAATAATAATTGCAATTAATACATTTGTATTTAATACTGTAACATAAAACAAATTTTACAACCTGCCCCAATATATTGTAACTGTGACAACTTGTTCTGCCTTTTGATTAAATCTAAAGTGTTTTAGATTTTATTGCTACAACAAAATATGACAATATTAGAATTTATTTGAAGAGATATAATATATAAAAACATTCCAGTTTCTGACAAGTGTTTGAAACCAACCTGCAAAATCTACAAGAGAAAAACAACTAATTACTCAATTGACTCAAAACCTTGTAGTTACTAAAATTACTGATCAGTCTTTGTGAAATCTTCTCTGACAACCTGCCTCTTTTACGATCTCCCCTATTAAATGTGCAAAGAGTGAAAGTTTGATGAGATGCTCATGAGCAAGCTACCATGGATTATACTTAAATTATATTTGCCTACCTTTCATCCATTGCCCATATTTGAGGTCATATCATTAAATTCATGCATCACATTAGTTGCCCGTATAAACTCATTAAAGCATTTCCAGTTGAATTTGCATGCTTATTGCAAATCTCTCTGGCCGCTTCTTCTGAGAAGCTCATTTCCACTTTTCCCTTCATGAAGCGGGAAGAGTCGCAAGCTCATTGCCCTTACTGAATGTGTAATTAAGCACATGTGCAAAAGTAAAGATATGATGATGGTTTTCTGTTGGGGCAGAGGAGGGAAATGCTGTGGGGTGTGAATTGTTGACTACTCATGCCTCTGAAGCTGCACTGGGCATTAAAAAAACACACTGGCATTCTCAAAGGTCTTTAGTCGTTATTAATGTAGAGTGAATCTTCACGCTATTTCTCTTTCTGCTCAGGGTTTACTTGTTTTTACTAATTATGTTGTTGCAGGGAGGATCATTACAGCAATGAAATGGTCTGTAAATGTGTACAATGTAAACAATAATAAGGCTTCATGGGATGCAAAGATGGACATCACTAAAGTGGGTGTAATTTGTTTTTAAATGTGAGAAACTGTTTTCCTAGTCTCACATTGTTTCTATGTACAACAGATTAAAACAGTTTTAACTGTCCACATCTGCTCATCTCAAAAATCAAGAGAAAAGATCAATAAATTCTGTGAAAGTATTGTTCATTGTTAGGTCAAGAAAGCCAAATTATTAACTAATGTTAACCTTGTTGGAAAGGTGTTTCCCAGTTTCACATTGTGAAACAACGGTGATGATTGAAGTATCCTGCACATACGGAAAATAGGATAAACACTAATGGACTGCCTTGGAGCATCCTTGAATTCCCCTGATTGTGAACGTCAAACAGTTTAGAAAGTCTGACGTTTATTTTTATAGTGGTTATGAGGATGCCCCCAGCTTCAGAGGTGGATCTTAGAAGTGATTGAACAGCCCAATTATGTTTGACTGCTTCTCAGTGCTGCTCCAGCCTTTGGGATCCAATCACCTCAACAATCACATCCATCACTGATCTTAGACAACCTTCAGACTGGGCATTACCTGAGGACAGTCTGATAAGGTCAACCACATCAGCCATTTGTTTGCATGTTTGTGTGATTAGACTCAAGTGAATGGCATGTCTCATATTTTGTTTGTATATAATGCCTCTTTAATTAATTTTAAATGGAATACTACACTCTAGAAAAATGCTGGTGTTTTTTTTTTTTTTTTTTACCCGAATGTTGGGTTGAACTTTTTGGGTCATTTTATTGGGTTATTTTTAATATTTTTTGCCCAGGTGCTGCACTGTAAAAAACAATTTGTTGAGTCAACTTAAAATAATTTGTAACCTGGCTGCCTTAAAATTTTAAGTTAACTTAGATATTTGAGTTGAATAAACTTAAAATTTTAAGGCAGCTGAGTTGCTTACCCATCTGTTAAGTTTAGCAAACACAAATATCTAAGTTGTCACTTAATATAACTTAACATTTTAAGTTGAATAAACTTATTTTAGTTGACTGAACTTAAAATTTTAAGGCAGCAGGGTAACAAATTATTTTAAGCTGACTCAACAAATTCTGTTTTTTTATTTTTTACAGTGTGGGTAGTTTTTCTTTAACTAAGTTGCTGGGTCATTTTTAACACTGGGTTATTTTTTTCTACCCAACCGCTGGGTTGAGCTTGAGCTTGTGTCTGACAAAACAACCCATCTGCTGAGTTATGGTCTGCCAGAGCGTAGGCTTTTTGAGTCCTCTACAGGAGAGACCGGTGATTTGCACTTCTTCAGTGAAATAAAGGTTTGTATACATTTAATTTAATTTATAAAGTCTTCACCGTACTGTAAACGAGATGCCAGTCAGCTGCATCAGCAGTGGTTGTTTTGCATGATGGAAACACCTTTTGCCTTGCATAAAATAAATGGATTTTATTTGTTATTGTACTGAGTTTAATCTTAAAATATGTTCTCTAATGTCAGTACTGTTTGTTTATGGGCAGTTTTTGGAGTCAGTCATGGCATCTTTCAGCTACGAGTGAAACGCGAGGCCATGGTCTGAAGTTTGCAGTTAACCCGGTGAACAGCAGCCCTTCACCGCCTCAGATTTTGGCAACTTACCGGCATGAGAATTAGCGCTGTTTTGGTAAAAAGCGATTACAGAGAACGATTGAGTACACTAAAATGAATGTTCTACTTTTAAATGTAGAATTCATTGTTGAATGAGTTTAAATGTATGTAATATTGTTAACTATGCTGTATTTACCCAGATAAATTCAATGTCTTTTTTGTTCTTGCTTAATAATAAATGTTCATCTTTTGATTATTGTTATTTTAGACAATAGTTGACTTAAAATAACCCAGCATGTGTTCTGTCCAATATTTACCCAGCACTGGGTTGCCAAATAACCCAAGTTGGGTTGTTTTTTTATAGTGTAGAATGAATAATACACTGTGAATAATACACAGATCTATTACTTTTTTAATAATCTGGCTAATACAAAGTCACAAGAACAACAAATTTCCATTTTATTCACTTATTTGCAAAACAAACTCATAAACTTCATAAACAGTTAAAGTGTGATGCATAAGAAAAGCTTTCTGAACAATTTATTATTCCCCCTTTAAAATGAATGCATCATAAAAATCTGAATTTCAGTCTCAATTAAGGAAATAATAACGAGACACATAAACACCAACACATACTATTTAAGTTCCAGTATTAACTACAGTACTAACATATTCATTTTTACACCACAACATCAACTGTGGGATGTACATTATACTGATTCATTCAACATCAATTCAGATGGGTTTTAAATTCATTTTTGTGATTTATGACACTACGAGCATGGAGGCACAGTCTAAAGGCATGTATACTGTGAATCTGATTACTACTGATCTAAAACACTCAGTTTAGCGCCATAAAAATGAGTTATAGTGTAGCTGTATTTCAGGCTCATGTAGGAAAGGTATCGATTTGAAGGCAACAACAATAAAATTACAATAAAAAAGTCATATCTATGATGATCTAGATCATCCAAACAAAATGATTTTGTTTGATGTGCCACATGGCTGTTATTTGCCATGATACTCCAGAGAGCCATCAAGCAAACATTTTAACCTTTCTTACTGTGTTGGTCTTGTTTTCTCTGCAGCCTCAGCAGGTGGTCTCTCATACTGTTCACTTTCTCATTTTCCTCCTTTTATGTTGCTTGCTGCACCCTTAGAGCCCTGGCCACCATACCCGCATGTTATGCACTCTTTTTCCATTCAGTATACTTCAACACACCGGTCTAAATGCCTGCTCTTGCCTGCTGTGAATAACCACCATGTTCTCTAGAGTTCACTCAGGATGGTTTATGTGGATGGATTTCAACAAGATGGTACCAAAATGTGGTCCATATTTATACATCAAAAATCCACTCACAACAGGTGCTTTGCTGATCGAATCATGTGGCGGCCATACGGCAATCAATGGCACATGGTAACTAGTCAATGATAACTACTTTGTTATAGAATACATTCACTTGGACATTAAATTAATTGTGACTGGCCAATGTTACTGAGTTACTACTTTTGCAAAATCCACACCACTAGATGTCAGGTGAACATTAAACACTTTGTACCCTTTTTAGTGTAACCTTGTATCAACATGATATTATGGAAAATCAGTTATCTGTACTACAATATGAACTAGAGAACTTCCTCGTCTTACTCATCCTCTCCTCTAAGGCACAAGAAAGGCAGCAGTCTCAAATTTCCCATTTTTCTTTGGCTTTCTTTAGGCTTGTCACATTCCATTATCTATTATTATCCATTATATTATTATTATCATTGTCACAGGCCCTCTATCTACTATTCTAGTCCATTCATCTCTCTCTAAATGGTTCTCTGTGACTTATGGGCACGCACGTTTGATATAAAGCTCAAATCAAAAGTGTCCTTAAGTCTTTGAACAGAGTTTATACGAGATGAGCTGAACATTTATTGTGTGCTGCTTTTATGCTTTCCTTCAGCTGTACATATTCTCAACCAAGGTTTATTGCAGGGGTGGGGAACCTTGATCCAGGAGGGCCAGTGTCCCTGCAGAGTTTAAAAATAATACCAACCTGTATCCTGAAGACCTTGATTAGCTTGTTTAGGTGTGTTTGATTAGGGTTGGAGCTAGACTCTGCAGGGACACCGGCCCTCGAGGATCAACGTTCCCCACCCCTGGCTTTTTGGAAAACCATGGCTTTGGTGACATCTATGCCAAATGATATTCAGCTGCCTCTTGCACATTTGTGACACTTTAAAGTGAAATAACCACTGAGTAATGCTAAAAATGCATTCAATTTTCCCCGAAACAGTTGAACCTGAAATAAAATGGATGGAAATAAAATGTTCTGGTGAGTGGTGCTAAAAGATTAATCACATTTGAAAATAATGTACCACCTATAGTGGTATAGGCTACTATAGAAATATAGTATACATTTTTACTTCATTTTTCTAGATGTTTTAAGGGATTAGTTCACTTGCAGTACAAAAATGTACAGATAATGTACTCACCCCCTTGTCATCCAAGATGTTCATGTCTTTCTTTCTTCATTTGTAAAGAAATTATGTTTTTTGAGGAAAACATTTCAGGAATTTTCTCCTTATAGTGGAATTCTATGGTGCCTGCAAGTTTGAACTTCCAAAAGGCAGTTTAAATGCAGCTTCAAAGGGCCCTAAATGATCCCAGCTGAGGAAGAAGTTTCTTATCTAGCGAAATGATTGTTTTTTGTTTTTTTTTTTCTAAAAAAAATAACAATTTATAGACTTTTTACACTCATTTGTGGTTAAAAAGTATATAAATTGTACATTTTTTTTTTTTTTTTTTAGAAAATAACCAATCGTTTCACTAGATAAAACCCTTCTTCCTCGGCTGGGATCGTTTAGAGCCATTTGAAGCTGCATTTAAACTACATTTTGGAAGTTCAAACTCGGGGGCACCATAGAAGTCCACTATATGGAGAAAAATCCTTAAATGTTTTCCTAAAAAAATATAATTTCTTTATGACTGAAGAAAGAAAGACATGAACATCTTGGATGATGAGGGGGTGAGTACATTAGTGGACTAGTCCTTTAACCTGAACCAGAATTTTTTTTAATAAAAATGTGTTACTAAAAAAATATATTATTGTAAAGTAGGGATGTAATGATGCACCCCGAGCCAGTTTAAAATCTATACAAATAAAAAAAACAATAGAATCCATCACAGAATTTGTAATGGTTTTACTAGTTATAATGGGAATTGTACTGGTTTTAGTGGAAACTGTAACGGTGCCTGTTGGTTTCTACTGGTAATTGGTCGCCTCCTATTGGTGGCTTGTTAAAATCACGAAATCCTAATGGAATATGTCCCAAAACACACTAGGGAACCATAATAATTTAATAGTTTTAATGGTTAAAAGTTGGTGGTTTGTGATGGTATTTGTAGTCTTACTGAGTAAGTTTGTCTTGTTTCTAGTCAAAATATCTAAAAAAAAAAAAGTCTTAAATCAACATGCAATTACTAGACAAGCAAAATGATGTAAGATATTTAGTCTTATTTTCCTGGAGAGAAAAATCTAAATTAAGTGTAAATTAAGTAATTTTGCTTTAAAAAAAAAAAACAATTTTTTTTTTTTTTTGGAGTGCTATACGATGTGTATGAGTAATTTCAAATAATTTGCAGATTCAGTTCCCTTCTAAGCTCTCAAAGAAATTACAGCGTTCAGCCTCACTTCTTACTCCATTACTGCACTACTTGTTGCAGATAGAAAGCTTTTATTCACCCTGAAATAGTCTATCCTAAAACTGATGTTAACAAAGTCATTCCTGAAATAATCTGCCCCTGTAATCATAATTTGTGTGAAATTAAAGGAGAAGTTCACTTCCAGAATAAAAATGTACAGATAATTTTCTCACCCTCTTGTCATCCAAGATGTTCATGTCTTTCTTTCTTCAGTTGATTTTTTTCTGGGTCTGTCAAAGTTAGGGTATGTCAAAAAACTCCCATCTCATTCTCTTACCCAGCTTCAAAATCGCCGCAGAAGTACCGACCCAGTGTTTACAAAGTGAATATGCAAAGAAGATCAAACACCCTTACAAAAAAAGGTAAAACAGCGATTTCGACGTTGAACAAGAAAACGAGATGGGAGTTTTTTGACCTAAATTAACTGTACCTTAACTGATAACAAAGACTACGCATGCGCATCGCAAAGACGAGACAAGATGAGCATTTGAGGTTAAAAAGTACATAAATTGTCAGTTTGTTTAGAAAATTACCAATCGTTTCGCTGGATAAGACCCTTCTTCCTCGGCTGGTCTCATTTAGAGCCATTTGAAGCTGCATTTAAACTACATTTTAGAACTTCAAACTTGGGGGCACCATAGAAGTCCATTATATGGAGAACATTCCTGAAATGTTTTCCTCAAGAAACATAATTTCTTTATGACTGAAGAAAGAAAGACACAAACATCTTGAATGACAACGGGGTGAGTAAATTATCTGTAAATTTTGGTTCCAGAAGTGAACTTCTCCTTAAAATAAAAGTTGTTGGTGTATTACTGCCACTAGTGTTCATTTCAGCCAGAAACGGCAGTCAATTCTATTTCAAAGTACATTTTTGGAGTTGTAAACAGTAAAGATGTAAGTAGAGGCACGTTTTCCCAGTGAGCCTGTTGAACATTCTATCATCGCAATCTGAAGACCCCCCCCCTCTCTCTGCAAATTGCAGAACAAGGCAGTGTTTAAATGAAACTACTTTAGAACGAGAGAATCATTTATGCTCGTCGTCCGGCGTTCTTCTTCAGTTTGCACATAAGAGCGCTGCCTTTTTTGCACATAGACTGTTGCTAAGGCGACAGAATGGCGACAGTGTCTCGGTGTGTTGCCAGCAAAAGTCACTTCTTTGACAATGTGGCAGCCTCCGCTTTGAAAGCCTCTGTTGTGCGCCGGTGAATGAAATGAAATTCAAAATGGTGTATGTCCTTGTATTCGCAGTTATTCCAGTGTTGGTAAATTACATAAACTGGCTATAAAGACTCTGTGTGCACAACAGCGACTGTCTGCAGTTTGTTCCCTTCATAATATTTTTGTCTCTTTTAACTCTTTTAGCTGCACAACATAGATACATATTTTACACTTTGAATGAGAAGCTATGAACATCTGAATACACATTAGCGTTTTTTGTATTTACATCATTTCGGCACATTGTTCTTTGTTTCTTGTGTGTGTTTTGTGCTACATTTCCTTCCACAAACATTTTAAGTGTCTCTGGTGCCAGTTCTGCACTGTTTAAAAGCTCCATGGCGATTGAGTAGCGTGGGCATAATGAATTCTTGTAATAATAACTCAATATGAAAACATTCTTCGCTTCAGCGGTCTCTCCTTGGCTGAGTGAAACAGAGGAATGGAATGGCTGAATCTTGACAGCATTCAGTAAATGGTTTCTTTGATGACATTGGTGGAGAAGGTCTGGTTGCTGCAGATGCTGATAGAGTGTCTGGTGAGAACACGCTTCTGTTTCTTATGGCGGCATGGCAGGATTAGGTAGCGAAGCGTGGAAAAAAAAATTTGCCGGTAATTGGCCGAGACGAGGTTGTAGAGGATGGGGTTGATGGCCGAGCTGACATAAAAGAGCACATTGGTGACCATGTAGAAGTAGTGGTAGAAATCGTAGAGAGCACTGTGGAAGAGAAAAAAAAAATGCAGTTTGTTGTTGCAGCATTATCATGCATATAAAATATATTTACTTGTAGCTGTTTTAATCTGAACTAGAAAAAAATTGGAATTTTATAATTTATTTACTCTTTTTTTGAAGCCTGAATGCTTTAGTCCCCATTCATAGCTGCTACGTCAAAAAGAGTCGCCATTACGAAGGTGAGTCTTTCATCTATGTAGTTTAATTGCTGATAAAAATAGTGTCTTTTCTAAAGTCACCTTTTGTGGGTATATATAAACATGATGACAAATTTAACCAATCATTTTTTCCCTTTACATAAAATACACAGACACACATCCTACTATATGGTGTGCATGAGCAATTTCAGCTTTCAAAGAAATCACAGTGTTCAGCTTTACTAGTTAGGAGAGCCATTACTGCTTTACACATTGCAGATAAAAAGCTGTTATTAAACCGGAAACATTTTTGGATAATGGCTGTAGATGACTCATGGATAGTTCATATCTATTTTATCTTTCCCCTAAAACATGCTTTTTCTCTCTGGATTTCTGAATGTTTAACAACATTCAGAAATCCATATCTGTTATATCATATAATATATTTTTAAAGAAATACTTTTTATTCAGCAAGGATGCAGAACATTGATGAAAAGTTACAGTAAAAACATTTACAATATTAGAAAAGATTTCTATTTCAAATATATGGTGTTCTTTTGAACTTTCTATTCATCAAAAAATCCTGAAAAGAAATGTATCATGCTGTCCGCAAAATATCAACACATTGTTAAAAGTACAACGTAGATAATACACTGCAATACATTTTCTTACTTAGTATTTTTGTCTTGTTTTCTAGTTTAAATATCTAAAAATTCTTGAATCAATATTAATTTACTTTACAAGTAAAATGGCTTAAGATATTATGTGTTGTTTTCTGAAAAAAAATCTAAATTTTGTTAGTTTTTGCTTAAAACAAGCAAACATATCTGCCAATGTGGCAAGAAAAATTAAGAAGCCTTTGAATTAAGATAATTTTTCTTACTCTATTGGCAGATGTTTTTGCATGTTTTAAGCAAAAACTAACAAACTTTTGACTTTTTTTTTCTTTTTTTCTTTTTTTAGAAAACGGGACTTAATATCTTAAGTCATTTTACTCGTCAAGTAAATGCATCTTGATTCAAGAATATTTAGATATTTATACTAGCAAAAAAAGACAAAAATACTAAGAAAATCATTTTTTTTGCAGTAAATATGAAATGTACCTTGAACAGCATTCAGAATGATTTCTGAAAAATAACGATTAAGCAGTGTGATTTTTCCATGTTTGGCTGACTGAATTTTATTATGAAAAGGCTGCACTGACAAGTTATAAAACAAATCTTTGCACTTTTGTCAAATAATCAAAGAAAAATAGGATGCCGCTTTCAGCCATCTTCATTTCGCGCATCACAAAAATGAACCAAAACTCTGCATACTAGCTACTTGTTGCACAGTTTTTTCCTTCGTTTTGTTAATTACGCAAGAATATTTATCATATAGGCCTATTCATTCATATATAGCCTAGCTTTATTATTTTTTTTACATTCGCAGAAGCACTGCAGATAAATGTTGGTATTTTTTAACAGGTCACAGACACTTATCCTTTCTAAAAAAATGTAATTCTAATTTAAAATAATCTTGTCGGTTAACGGTTAATAATCGGTTAACTAGCGTCGGCTGTCGGTTAGGAAAAATAACCGAAATGAACATCCCTAAATGCGAGTGTTTTTTAAAATGCATAAACTTGCACTAGGCTGGGCTAATCAGTGATGATGTTCTTTGATAATATTAATGTTCTTTGCTCGTTTTCTGTAGCTGCTTTTTGAATGCCTAAGAAAATGTAAGCATTATAATTATTAACTTAGAATGTTTTTATTCAGTTGTTCTCATGTTAAATACAACTTAAGTCATTAAAAACATTTGGCTGCTTTTAGCCTTATGCTGGAGCTGGTTTCAGGCAATGAAACTAAGTATGTAAATAAATAAATTAGCACAATAATATCATGTATCGTGATCTCGCAGACAATAGGACCCAACACTACTGCAGCGTCAACTATACCTTAATATATCCTTAACTATAATGTAGCAGACGTAACATGCTGCTTTGGCAAGGGGCGTGTCAGTGCTGAAACACCGTCTAAGCTGTTCGCCAATCAGAACGCAGTGGGACAGCTAACCAATCACAACATATTTCGTTTTTCGGAAGGCGGGCCTTCATCAAACCCCGAAACTAATCAAGCCATTTGTGCCAGACTGGGGAGAAACGTTTGTAATAATTTAAATAATGTGAAAAGTAAAGTGTTTTTCAAACCACCAAGCATGAGAGCATGTTCTAGTACACCCCCAAAACAAAATCAAGACTTTGTAAAAGAGCATAAAAGGACCCCAAATTTTTGTAGCGTATACAAATAAAATGTTTATGTATATGCTGTAGCCCATGTAAATTGATTGTTCGTGATGACTTTGATGTGCTGTGTGTAATTATTTTGAATGTACTGTCGTGCTGAAAGAGAGAGCAATTTTTTCCAAGAGCGACTGAAAGAGAAAAATATTTTGCATAGTGATTTAAGTGTGTGTGGGTAATATTAATGTGAAATGCTTCAAATGAATGTTGCATTTGACCTGCCTCAGTGCAATCTCATGAACAATCTTATATCCCTTGGGTTCATGTTTTCGTCATCGCGCACAAAAAAGGAAATTGGGTTTTGACTACACTGGGCAGACGTCATATTTATAATCCATCATCCCTGTGATATTTGATCACATCAGGATTATGATATAAAGCCACAGAAGACTCTAATCACTATGAATCTCTATGAGCTCAGAAAAGGTATTAACATTCAATGTTACATTACTTAAAAAATTGAATTAACTAGATTTTCCTTGATCGTGTTTATTGTAGCAGCCTGGGACCTTGTAAACAAAACTGTCAACTTTTGCTTGGGGCTGATAAAAATCTGTATGCCAGCCAATCAAATTAAGGCTTGATGTTTTCAAAAAGCTCTTACAATTTTTGTGTGCAACATACATCAGGCATTTTGTAACCAGCCTGTGGCCATGCCATCTAAGCCAGCAACAATGGCTGACCTTAATGACCTTAATATCCACATACATCTGCTAATAAAAAGCACTATTTCTGAAACCCAGCAGAGGAAGGAAGAAAAAAAAAACACATCAGATAGCCATCGGCTTAAGAACCAAATGGACTAAATCATCAGCAGACAGAAAGACTGTCTGCCCTTTAGCTCTTCATATATGCATTTTACACTTGTACTATAGTCTTTTATCATAATTTCAGTCTTCACAATACACTTATTAAATGTATTTAAAATCTGAAGACTATTCTTTCAGCTTGAAGGCCTTTAAAGTATAAATAATGACCATAATAATTCATATGCAATGTATCTTTAAAGATAGTAATTAGTTGGTCATCTTCATGAAGCTTTTGTCCCTAAAGCGACACTGATGATGAGCCCTGCATGAGAAAAAGCTCAACAGCACTTAGACTGGGAAGAACCATAAATCCAACAGACAGATCTCTCCCTTTTCTGTGACTTTAAGGAATGATGATTGATTTCAGTGGCTGTATAGGTGGTTGAGGATATTATACAGCAACCAGAGTGATTCTGCAGCAGTTTAGTTTGTTATTTTGAAACGCATGTGTGCAAGACATGTCCTGAGTCTCCCCTCATACTTAATAATACTTAAATAAAAAAGACCTTAAATGATTAAAAATAAACTGATAGACTGACATTAGGGGGCTTGTATTTATCCATAACATCCATATTTGTATTTTAACAGTGATCATTTTGGTTAATTTGACAACTGCTTAATCTTATAGTACTTTCAATAATTTGTCATCATATTGCTTTTGTATCAAAACCTTAATGCTGCCTCCCATAACATCTTTGATTCCTCTCATATTTTCACTTCTCATCTTCTGTTTTTTCTGTTTTACTAAAACATCAAACGTACTACAACATCAAGCACTGCCTCAGCTCACTGGCACATATTAAAGGACTTCTGCTTAAAAAAAAAAGAGAAGTAAAGTTTGCAATCAATAGTGCAGCTGAAATGTATAGATCTCATACCCATCATCAATCATGTATGTCATTGTGTGGACAAGCATTACTATTGTCACTGTTCATATTTAGGATTAAAGGAGAAGTCCACTTCCAGAACAACAATTCACAAATAATTTACTTACCCCTTGTCATTCAAGGTGTTCATGTCTTTCTGTCTTCAGTCGTGAAGAAATTATGTTTTTTAAGGAAAGCATTTCAGGGTCGAATGGACTTCACTGGTATACTTCAATGTGTGTACTTTTTAAGCACAAAAGCTTATGTAGCACAGGCTCTGGGATGCGCGTTCACGACGCTACGTACTACTGAATCACGTCGAAAGGTCATGCGGAACGTAGGTGGAACGTACAGACCCAGTGTTTACAAAGCGAACGCGCAAAGACTAAGAAAGTGTAAATAAGTCAAACGCTGTTTCCAAACAAAAAGGTACAACGATTTTAGACGATTCTGAAGTTGTAGGAGAAAATAAGATGGAGTTTTTTGCCATTCTCTACCTTTTTGAGCCGGAGTACACAGACAATGAACTTAGATGTGATTCGTAGCAGTGATGGGAAGTTCGGATCATTTTGCCAACCCGGACCTTTGAGTCTCGTTCAGCAAAATGAACGAATCTTTTTTCGAGTTATTTCGTTAATTTTAGTAAAATATAATTAAAATGTTACGTGTTACTTCCCTAACACATCTATCGCTTACACAAATGTTGATGACACTACAAACAAGACAAAACTATAATGCTATAAGAAACAGAAAAGATTAAATCATTGTTTACCTGGGCCTTTAGTCTATGATTAGCTCACCTCACCTCTTATCTGACAAGTTTTTGGGTTTAAGTCATACGTTCATCAAGTGACAGCCCCATAAGATGAACGAACGACTCGAAAAACCTGAAGACTTTTATCAAAGTTTTATTTTTCGAAAAAAAGGACAGATCGTTTTGCTAGATAAGACCCTTCTTCCTCGGCTGGGATCGTTTAGAGCCCTTTTAAGCTGCATTTAAACTACATTTTGGAAGTTCAAAATCAGGGCACGAATGAAATCCTGAAATGCTTTCCTCAAAAACCATAATTTCTTTACGACTGAAGACAGAAAGACATGAACATCTTGGATGACAAGGGGGTGAGTAAATTATGTGTAAATTGTTGTTCTGGAAGTGGACTTCTCCTTTAAGGATTTGAACAAACACCTGTCAGTATTAAATTTTGGCCTATTAATTTGCCTTAAAGGGATAAAAATTCTGTTATTAATTATTCACCCTCATGTCGTTCCAAACCCATAAGACATTCATCTTTGGAACACAAATTAAGAGAAGAAATTGTTGAATAAAGTAATTATTTTTGTTTTCTTTGCACACAAAAAGTATTCTAGTAGCTTCATAACATTACGGTTGAACCACTGAGGTCACATGGACTATTTTAACGATGTCCTTACTACCTTTCTGTTAGTTACCTTAAACATTCTAGTTGCGTTGCTGTCTATGCAGGGTCAGAAAGCTTTTGGATTTCATCAAAAATATCTTCATTTGTGCTCTGAAGATGAATGAAAGTCTTACGGGTTTGGAACAACATGAGGGTGAGTAATTATTGACAGAATTTTAATCTTTGGGTGAACTATCCCTTTAAATCTTTGTTTTGATAACTAAATTGTGTGGTTTGCTAAGCATAGGGGTATTACTTTTTGAAACAAATAGCTTTTTCCAGACCAAAAACCCTATAGAATAAAATTCTAAAACCCTCTAGAATTAAATCTAGCTTTGAATGGGCAAGCACCACTCATATTTCTAAAACTACATGTAATTATTATTGAAACTTTGAAGTAGGACTGGGCGATAAATAGGGTGACCACCCGTCCAGCTTTGCGTTGTACCGCACAGCATTTTCACCCCTTGTCCCGCACGTTGCATATTGAGAAAATGTCCCGCATTTTCATCAGTCTGTTGGTTTTTAATGATCATATTAAGAAAACGTCCATGTGTTATTTTGCCTTTTTAAGAAAGCTTTTTATTTATTCTTTTTGCAGCATAGTTTCCACGCAAAGGATTTGCGGACCTCTTCAAATCATCTAGCACCACTGACAGAAATGGTCAAACACACACGGAAAAACACGGTATTCTCCATTCACTGTAACCAAAAACATGCAGAACTAAGCAATTATTTTTTTCTATTAAGATATCTATTTTGGAAAATGACTAGAAAAAGTGTAAAGAATTAAAAAAACATGGCGTGACATGTTCTGACCATAAAGAATAGTTTAAAGCCACAATTAACTTACAACTTTCACATTGTAGCAAAAATCTGCCTTTAAACTTGAAAGAAATAAAAATTTGACATTTATCGTGATGATTATCAATATCGACTGATATGAAGCAAAATGATTGTGATAATTTCTTGGCCATATCGCCCAGCCCTACTTTGAAGCCTCAGCAAGGCTTCAAATGCCATGTTTTTCTGGACATTGGACTTCTTATGAGGTAATACGTGCACTGAATCATAAAAACATCCCATTATTTATCAGCATACGCTTGAAGAATCTCACCACAGCATAAATCTGTGTGCAGTCAGCCACCGATAAAAATCACATGTACAAGCTGACAAGCTGTTCGGATTAGTCTGCACCATATATGCAGTGCTGCTCTATATGAATTATAAGCGTTGTGTAGGAGCATATGGCACAGATTTATCGATCCGGCCCTAAATCATTGAAGAAAACTCTCAGAAATCACTACCACAACCAGATGGGTCATGATTTATGTGCACTGCTGTTGGTGGGCGCTGCCCAGAACAAAGCATTGATTTGTGGAGCTATAGTGTGCGGTGAACTAGCTACAGGCTATAACTATTCTTCTTTCTTCTTTTGACTTTGTATGTTATTTATAAGAAGCTCTTGGACTTCAGCAACTTTGTTTCTAAAAAAACAAAGGAATTTAATATTGGTTAAGAATTGTAGTTACACTTGTGCATCTATACACTCAGCATTTGTGCATTTGTATGAAGATTTGGGAGAATGTTTTACAGTTTTAATGTATTATGTTGTGATTTTGTGTATTTGTTTTTTAATTGAAACTTACGGTGTCCATTCAGTGACATAGCAGTACATTAGTCTTCGGGCATGGTATGGCAGCCAGCACACCACAAAAGCAATGACCACGGCACCTGTGGAGAATGAAATAAAATAATAGGTAAAACATATTCATAATAAGCAGCATTCCCACCTTTGTGGAATAATATATGTAAATGAGCCGTTTTCAAAAGCCCTGCTGGTGGTTTCAGCATGTAATAGTTACATTTGGTAGAAACAGATGACTCATAATTTCTTTCCAGACAGAAATAGATTCGTATCTGCCAATCCTTCATGACCCTGATCTTTCTCATTCTTTACCGATCCCGTTTCAATTTATCCGCCCCTCCAGGTCTGATCCGAGTCAAGCAGGGATTGACTTACTAATCTCTGTTGTATCTTTGTATGAGGCTCTTGACTAGAGGCACAAGGCTATTGATCTCTCATATAGTGTGAGGCAATGATGGCACACATTTGCTTCCTGGCTCTGTTTCCTCACACTTTATGTCTGTATCATTTTTTTGTTAGCTTCATCATTGTAAGCCTTATTCATGAAACACAAGCAGAATGAATTTCTGTGTAAACTGTATGTAAAACCATTCGTATGCAAATTGTCACATTGTCAGACAGTTGAATATGATCATTTAAACACAGATTGCTTCACATAGCAATTCACTTTGCTTGTGTTTCATGAATAAAACCTAATGCAAATGTGGCAGATTACAAATCATGTACAACTGGAACAGATCTGGCATCCAATGAGATGAATGTGAATGTTAACATATTACAGGTATTATTGACCTCCTTGGCCATTTTGTTAAAAAACAATTGGCAGAAATTATATTTTATTGTTTTTTTTTTTTTGTTTGTTTGTATGTTTGTTTTCTCAAACAACAACAACAACAACAAAAACGGAGTGTTAAATGTAAGGCTGTACTAGAACACTGTCTCTGTTCTAGTAAACACTGTTAAATATTTAGTTTGTTCAAATACAGTGCCTTGCAAAAGTATTCACACCCCTCATTTTTTGACGTTTTGTTATGTTGCTTATGTTAAACTGCTTTAAATTACTGCTCTGAATTGCATGAGGTTGCTAGTTTTATTTATTTATTTATTTATTTATTTTACCTCAGGGCTTGGTTTTTGCTAAGACATGCATTTAGACCTTTTATTAAGACGTGTGCCTTTCCAAATCATACCCATTCAATTGAGTTTGCCACAGGTTAACTTCACTCAAAGTGTAGCAACATCTACAAGCTATATAAATGCTCCTGAGGTAATTTTTTTAAACTGTCCCATATAAGGGTATGAATACTTGTGCAATGGAATAATAATATATATATATATGTTTTTTTAATACATTTGGAAAGAAGTTAAAAACCTGTTTTTTTTTTTGTTTTTTTTATTTGTTTTGCCACTATGGTGTATGAAGTGTAGATTGATGTGAAAAAAAATGTATGCAGTTTAACATAAGGCAGCAACATAACAAAACATGACAAAAATGAAAGGGTATGAATACTTTCACAAATCACTGTCTGTTCAGAAGCATTTACTAATCATTTAATAGCCAGCATTTTTTTTGTATGGAAATACCAATAAAAAGTATTTCTGCCAACTGTTTTTTAAACTGTTTTTTTAATTAATACATATTAATACATTTATTGATATATTGATTAATTACTTATTTTTATTTGTTTATTGATTATCTACTTTTTTTTGTGTTTTATTTGGCCCTTTGGTATATATATAATGGATGCTAAGTTGGTTGGGGAAGCTACTTTGAAACTATAATTCTGAATAGGCAAACTGCAGTAAAGCTGTTGAAAAATATAACTCGAAAACATAGCACAGGGATTTTTATTGGATATTATTTCTTAACCTGTCCACTGGTCTTCTGAATGAACTGATTCACAAGTATGAATCACATTTTCTGATGCTACATATGAGAGAGCACTGTTTGGGGCAAACTGAAGAAGGAAAGAAGGGTCTTATCTAGTAAAATGATTGGTTATTTAAAAAAAAAAAAGACAATTTATATACTTTTTAACCTCAAATGCTTGTCTTGTCTAGCTGTGCGATGTACATGTGTACTCTGTGTAACTCCCATCTTATTTTCTCCTCCAACTTTAAAATTGCCCTACATCGCTGTTTTACCTTTTTTAGTACAGGAGGTTTGACCTTCTTTGCATGTCTTCATTTCACTTTGTAAACATTGCACTCTTAAAAATAAAGTTTCTTTATTGCCATTTATGGTTCCATAAAGAACCTTGAACATCCATGGAACCTTTCAAATGGAGAAAAGTTTCTTTATAATTGAAAAAGGTAGTTCTCAAATGGTTCTTTAGATTGTTCACTGAAATCTATGGCATCGCTGCAAAAACACCCTTTTGGAAGCTTTATTTTTAAGAGAGTGTGTCGGTAAGCCTGCAGCGATGTAGGATGATTTTGAAGTTGAAGGAGAAAATGAGATGGGATTTAGAGCTGGACAAGCATTTGAGGTTAAAAAGTATATAAATTGTAGATTTTTTTTAGAAAATAACCGATTGTTTTGCTAGATAAGACCCTTCTTCCTTGGCTGGGATTTTTTAGAGCCTTTTGAAGCTGCATTTAAACTGCATTTTGGAAGTTCAAACTCGCAAGCACCATAGAAGTCCACTCCTGAAATGTTTTCCTCAAGAAACATAACATTCTTTACGACTTATTGTCTTAAATTACCTGTACATTTTTGTTCTGGAAGTAAACTTCTCCTTTAACCCTTTAACTGTCACCGTCCACTCTGTGGGACGCCTAAGTTTACTTCACCATATTACAAATAAATCCTAATCTAATCATGACAAACTATACATCGTTGGAAAGGTCTAAGACTCCTAAATAGATATTTTACCATATTCTTGTGTTACAAATTATGTAGGAAAAGTAACAGATTAATATATGTCAAGAGTGCAACTTAAAAAAATCTACATCATAACATGGGTTCTGACCTTTGTCACAAAAGACTTTCTTCGTTGCCTTTTTCCCTGTCACACTTTCGAAATCATAAGAAATTATATATCAGTTCAAAACTTAAAATCTCAAAATTCATCTTTTGAAAGGCATTTTAAAATCAGACATTGCATTACCACGGAAAATGTACATCAAAATCGTCTTACAAAATGTTTTCATTCATGAATTATAAAAATGTAAGTCTGGATAGTGCATTTTTATGTCTGTGTTTAAAAATAGGAGTGACAGTTAAAGCAAATTAAGGGTTAAGCAAATCCATTCATTACAGCCAAACAATACATCTCCCTGTTTGTTTATCTCTCAGCGCAAAAACAGAGAACTGCTTTCATTTCTTTCTGGATTAAACTAGTCACTCTTTTGTCACACAGATGGTGATTTTAATGGCTGTGTGTGTATAATTCTGTGCGTTTGTCTTCAAAAGAGAGTGATTTATGAAGGGATTCCTCTTCCCTTTGAAATGTCATCAGCAATTCTGACTCACACCATCTCCACTTTTGTCAATAATATGAACAACAGTCCTTCTGTTTTGTTCTGCTTTTCTTGAATGATTAAATCTTGCCCCGGGTTCTTCTGGTTACCCAAATTGAATTTGTATTTCTTTATATGAGACGAGAAGCAATTAAAAGATAAAGCGAGAGAAGGAAGCTGGAGACAGATAAACATTGGCCTCAGTTTGTTTCTTTTGAAAATGGCAATCTGTCTCAGTTATCAGGGGTTTCCACCACCAGCAATCACATTAGAGTGGAGGCTTTGTCCTTTCTTTTGATCATTTATTAAGACGCATAAGCAGTAAAATAATTACGAGAGCCAAAATTGCTTATCAGAAGTCTCAGCACCCAGTACTCACATTATCAAAGTTAAAAAGTTCATATTCTTATGTAACGTTTTTGTAAATGTTGCTCTGCTCATTTCAGCACACTGCAGCAAAATGGTCGACCGCTTTAGGCTGTAACTCTTTCGATGTGGTTAATTCGAATCCTTCACTTCACCACTCTAAATGATCTTGTTGTCTTTGATGAATTTCATTTTCTCCTCATTCCACCTGTCCATCTCCTTATCTTATCACTAATGGAGCCATAAACGAGTAAGTCACTCTGTATCTGAATGTTAATGTGTCAGGATGATGTTGGCCCACAGCCATGGATGAAATTTTAGAAATTCAATCGTGAATACACATTTGTCTGATTAACTTTGAAATGAAAGACTGAATGGAGGCATTTGGGTACATGCATGTGTGATACGTGTGTGCAGTCAGACTTTATTTATTCTCAAAGCCTGGCTGATCTCCTCCGAATAGCTTTGGGTTTATAAAGAAACATAAATGCAGATCAGTGACAGATCACACAGAAGAGGATTATGCCCTTTACACAGCAACAAAAACACTGACTGCCTCAGACAGCGCTGTCGACACAAATAAATAATATGTATGGCATACAAACACACGCTGCCTACGCAATAACGCTGTATTTTTAAAGTTGTGTGAAACAAAAAATAAGCTTGTCCATCTCATGTTTTCGTACCAGTCTGTGCTGATTTCATTTGAAATCAGTAGATGCATAATTGCATTCACAAATGACAAAAATCTTGCCTGGTGCTGTGCTTTGATAAAACCTAATTAGTTCTATTATTTTAGGTTGCGAATATGGTAATTAGGCAGCGCTATTGAGTATTTTGTCCATTAAATTTTGCATCCAGCCCACTTTCATTCTTTGGGGGGGTCAGTCTCATTTAGCAGATTAAGACTCATTAATTAAATGCAACTTGAATTATTCATGGAGCTTGTGTAAGGCGTATTTGCGAGAGAAACAACAAAATGGTGTGTAATATCTTGCGGGAGGCAATTATTAGCATCTGAAAAAGGACCAGAGATGTTGCTTCCTCTTCTCAGTCAGAGTGACGGTTCCTGTCACAGTTCTTGCACAGGGTCAAAATGAGCACCTAATCACATTGCAAGGCAATGAGAATAGATCTTCCTCTCTCTCTTTCACTCTCTCTACAAATGTGAATCCGTAAGTCACGATGTCTTTCTGCTTGCTGTTTGACTTCTTCTTCCTTAAATGCTGTCATCCACCTGATACCATCTTTAAGGACATTTTTTTTCTTAAATGCACAGTCACTAAGAAGATACGGTAAGAGATATTAAACTTAATTTGACATCAAGAAGAATGAGCAGAAACAGGGCAGCTTTATATTAGGACACACACTTCTTACAAAAGTAACACTGATCGCTAATAAATCAGGCCGATAATTATAAAAGTACAACACAATGAAACAAAGTAGTTTCAGGCTAATTATCAATGTTAATATGGAAGATAAACGTCTGGATCATCATAATGGATGCAAAGTTAAAATATAATTTGCAGTTTCTAGAAATAATTGCTTAAATGCTTGTACTGTATATCAGCAAATATGTTTGTAATCTGCAAAATTGTATATACACATTCATGTAACTGTTGAATTATTTAAATGTTTCTTGAAATTTTCCTCCCAAATTATCCACATTTGACTGAGCATTGTGTTAATTTATTATTAATCTTATTATTTTATTTTGCTATTATATTTTATTATAGTAAATTTTGATTTAACTTTTTATTTTTTTGTAATTTTAGTATTTTAATGTGTTTTTGTTTATATATATATATATATATATATATATATATATATATATATATAAATACAATTTTATTTTATAAATAAAATAAAATAATATATATATGTATATATATATATACATATATTATTTTATTTTATTTTATCATAATATATATATATATATATATATATATATATATATATATATATATATATATATATATATTGTAAGTCAGTTTGTTTTAGCAAGTTTAGTACTTATATTTATTTATATTACTAGATATTTATTTTTCTTAAGTTCTGAGTAAACATTTCTGATTTTCATAATTTTATTTTATTTTATTTTATTTTATTTTATTTTACCAAAAAATATATATATTTAATTTTTGTAAGTCAGTTAGTTTTATCAAGTCTAGTACTTCAGCTTAAAAATATTTATTTTTCTTAAGTTCTGAGTAAACATTTCTGATTTTCATTATTTTATTTTATTTTATTTTATTTTATTTTATTTTATTTTATTTTATTTTATTTTATTTTATTTTATTTTATTTTATTTTATTTTATTTTATTTTATTTTATTTTATTTTATTTTATTTTAAACAACAACAAAACACCAAACACACACACACACACTTTAGTTTAGGGACCAAATTTTCACTATTAACTAACTATTAACTATGATTTTGCCTCAATAAACTCTTAATTTGCTGCTTATTAATAGTTAATAAGGTAGTTTTTAAGTTTAGTTATGGGGTAGGTTTAAGGGGTCTAAAATATGGTCGTGCAGAATAAGACATTAATATGCGCTTTTTAAGTACTAATAAACAGCCAAGCTAATAAGCAGCTAGTTAATAGTGAGATCTGGCCCTTAAAATAAAGTGTTATCAACATTTTTAATAGTTTTAGATTACAGTAACAGCACAGATTTGTATATATGTAAGGGTTTGCTGTGGTTCAGTTTCCTTACAAACCCCAGTATCCTACAAATTGATATCTTTTTTTTCTTTTTCATTATAGAACTTTGAATACAGAACACCACCAGAACGCTGATGCAGATTTACTGCCATGAACTTCTGTAGATGTCCCACTAAGTGCCTGCTTTGGATCCAGTTCAAGAATGAAAGTGAGTAATTCTGATTCCGAGCTTTAACAGCACTCCCTATAAATTCAAATTCAGCTGATGTAGAAGCGAGTAGAGCCGACATTAGATAAATTGAGAAGAATGGATAAAAGCGCTGCCAACATTCTCTGACCCTGTACGAACTTACAGGGCACAAGAAAGTGTCCTCTGCAGATTTGCCTTAATTAGAGTCTTTCAGTCAGCAATTTGCAGGCTCTTAGATCAACTATGGATCACCTCACCCACTCACGCTTTCACGCTAACAGATGAAGTGTTTTAAATTGCTTGATTCTTAGCAAACTCTGCTGGATCTATCAGACACTGCATGATCAGAAACAATGAGAAGAGAAGATGAACAGCTTACAATGGGATGTGGAAATAACTGATTGAAGTTAGGTCAAGTGTGAAAGAACATGCATTTCAGTTGGGAAAACAAACACTTACATGCATTAATACTTTTAACCACAGAAAGCACTTTAAAACCGATACAGCCTAATCGCACATGTGGAGATTTTTTGACATCATTACAAAGTGCACTTTTAAAACTGGCCTATATTATATGACCATTTTTTTCACAAAGGGAGGAAGTGATGTACAAAGTGCTTTAAAGTATTAATGTATTTTGTCATAAAATAATGCATTTCATGTGATTCCCTCAGTCCACTAAATTATTCAGGTTACTTTTGGCACCCTTAAGGCAATTCTGGCACAAATTTGAATCAAACACTTTCTTATGATGCAGAAAATGAAATAAACAGTAGGTTTTAGAAATAATTGTCTCCCCCATAGTGCTGAAAGCTGGTGTTAGAGCATTGAAAAGTCTTACACCGGTACACTGACCTTTTAGTGGACGCTGCAGTCCTGGCAAAACTAACTAGCTCTGGAGTCTGGATGTTCTTCCTGTTCATTATTAAGTCCAAAGTGAATTAAATGGCTTTTAAATGAAGTTAAATCAAACAGCTATGGCAGTACATATTTTTAGCTCCTGTCTATCAAGTCTCTCCCTTGTTAGACCAGCACACAATGGTATGAAATCTTCGAAAGTGCTGTCGGGAGTAAACATCATTTTCATCCCACACATGCAATATACAGTTTTCATTTACCTGTAAAATGAAAGAATAAGAAGTGGGTAGAGAAAATAGAGCTGATTGTAGAAGCAAGCAAGGCAGCATAGAGAACCTGTGCAATAATACAAGCTTTATAATAGGTGTGTTTTGTGTTAAACATACATGTGACTCAGCCTAGTCCTGTTTTTTTTTATATAAAAGAAATGCTTTTCACTGTTTCACTGTGAAGAGTTTATGGCCATATTCATCCATAGACAGATTGCATTTGGTTAAATGAGAGAACCAGGCCCTTATTAAAGCTCTGTTCTGTTCTGTGCACTCAGTTAGACGTTTATCATGATAATAAGATCACACACACCAGGGCTCGACATTAAAGATTGTCTGCTTGTCTGGGACAAGTGGATTTTGTGAAGGGGCAAGTGAAAGAAAATTTTACTTGCCTGACCAGACAAGTAACCTTAACCTTATTGATTAAAACATCAATAACAAACAATAACTAGGGCAGCACCAAAACTTTGGTGAGAATGATTCTGATTTTATTACTTTCAGTGAAAACGGTGACTGATAATGGACAGTATCAAGGTTGCGTCAGTTGAGGCTTTTGTGCATCTGACTCACTGAAAAATCTACACTAATAGGTGCAACAGCACACACATAGAAACATAAAACAAACATACTCCGGTAGAAAAAAGATAAATATTGTACATAACATATGGTATAGGTAAGCAACATCACAAGACCAAGCTCCATCATGACTGCAAATGTGACATTGATTTTATACAACAGTAATTTGCTAACAAAAATAGTTCTAAGCAAAGTCACAGCAGAACAGTCATGCATGCAGTGTTTCATTACTGAATGATTCAGCATTTTTAAACAAACTGGGTGAGTCAATGATTCAGTGAGCCATTCATAAAGAGTCATAAAGTCATTTATTGAATGAATTAGCCTTTTAAAAAAATTGGTTGAATCAGTGACTCACTCATTAAGACAGTGACTTGTTGCCACCTACTGGTGGTTTGGTTTCATAGTATCTGTTACGGATCTGGTCGGTGAGCTGCGGACCGCTCACCACCAGATGTCACTCTCACCTTCCTTACACACATTGACTGTTGCACAACACCCCAGACTCCACTCCCCATCAGCCATTGCACTTCACCCCCGTCCAATCACAGACTGTATAAAAGCCCCGGTCTTCCAGTCACTCACCGCCGAGTATTGATTAGTATCTACTGTCATACAAAGCGTTTCTCCAAGTTTCCCTGTGTCTAGTTTTTCTTGTTTTGCCTTGTTGTTTCGTTTAGTCTGTCTAGTTGCCTGCCTATCGGATCTATCGCCTGTCT
This sequence comes from Cirrhinus mrigala, assembly GCA_036247105.1. Lineage (NCBI taxonomy): Eukaryota > Metazoa > Chordata > Actinopteri > Cypriniformes > Cyprinidae > Cirrhinus > Cirrhinus mrigala. The sequence continues at coordinate 20,658,417 of CM070029.1, forward strand.
GACCATTCTCCTGCCTAGCCCTCGTACGGATAACGTTTGCCGCTGGATTGACCCTCGCTCGTTTAAGGATTACTCTTCGTCTTGCTGTCTATGTACCCGTCTGCTGTTGTTCGACCCTGCCTGCCTTTGACCATGTCTATGTCTCGTCCATATAATAAAAGTTTGCACATGGATCCGCTTGTCTCCCGCCCTTCTGTTACAGAATACTCGGCCGCACCAGGATCCAGCAACTTCTCAACCGGACATTACGCAGGTATGGACACCACAAAACTGTTGTTAGCCCTCGAGCAGGGCACACGAACGCTCGAGGGCTACATCCAAGAATTTCTGGACATTGCCCCCTATTCGAACCTCCCGGACTGCGTGCTGATTGACCTTTTCGTTGAGGGAGTCAATCAGCCGCTACAAACTAAACTCAGACGCGAGGGTCCGCGCTCTTCACTTGCTCTGTTTATGGATTTTGCTTTAACGTGTGTGGGCTCGTCGTTCACTGTGGGGGTCGCGGAGGAGGAACGCGACAGCGCGGTAATGGCGGCCGCGCACCCCACTCACAAAATGGCGGCCGCGCCGGAGCGCGATGCTACGGACACGTTTGCCGCCTGGCTCGTTCGTGAAATGGCGGCCACGCTGGAGCGTGCTCAAACTATGGCAGCCGCGTCGGAGCGCGTGCACAAAATGGCGGCGACGGAGGAGCCCGTTCACAAGATGGCGGCGATGACAGGACTCCATCACGTCACAGCTGCCATATCAGAGCCGAGTCACACTGCAGCTGTGTTCCCTGAGTTCAGTCAAGTTGAGGCGGTGTTTCCTGAGTCAAGTCAAGTTACAGCTGTGTTTCCTGAGTCAAGTCAAGTTTCTGAGTCAAGCAAGATTTCAGCTACTGTTCCGATGGCAAGTCAAGTTAAAGCTGTGTTTCCAGTGTCAAGTCATGCTATTACTGTGGTTCCTGTGTCGAGTCAAATTACAGCGGTCGCTTCTGTTTCAAGTCAAGCTACAGCCATCATTCCTGAGCCCGAGTCTTCACGCAAGATGGCTGCCGCCACGCCCGAGTCTGCACGCAAGATGGCTGCCGCCACGCCCGAGTCTTCACGCAAGATGGCTGCCGCCACGCCAGAGCCACTGCACAAGATGGCTGCCACGCCAGAGCCACTCCACAAGATGGCCACCATCTCCAAGCCACTCCACAATAGGGCTGCCAGTCCAGAACCTGTGGTCAGTATCCGGACGCCACCTGTGGTTATGATGGCCCATGTGCTGGACACACCCCTAACGACCGTATGGGCAGCTAAAGTGGCGCTCCATGTCGCGGCGGCTACCCCTGAGTCAAGTCAAGATGCAGAGTCAAGCCAAGTCACAGTTGTTCCCCACGAGTCAGGTCACGCTACAGCTGTTGTTCCTGAGCCAAACCATGTTGTTCATGAGTCAAGTCCTGGTACAGCGGATCTCCATGAGCCAAGCCAGGTTATAGCAGTTTCTCATAAGCCAAGTCAAGCTGCTGCTGTTATTCCAGAGCCAAGTCAAGCTTCAGCCGCTGCTCCAGAGTCAAGTCAGGCTACAGCTGTAGCTTCCAAGTCCGGTCAAGCTTCCAAGTCCCAGTCACGTCAAGGCCGTGGTTCTTGAGTCAAGCAAAGTTACAGTCGTGGTCCCTGAGTCAAGTCAAACCAAAGCTGCTGTTCTTCATGAGTCAAGCCAAGATACAGCTGTTGCTCTTCATGAGTCAGGCCAAGACACAGCTGTTGTTCTCCATGAGTCAAGCCAAGACACAGCTGTTGTTCTCCATGAGTCAAGCCGAGACACAGCTGTTGTTCTCCACGAGTCAAGCCAAACCACAGCTGTGCCCCGCGAGTCAAGCCAAGTCACAACTGTTCCTCACGAGTCAAGTCACGTTACCGCTGTTGTTCCAGAGTCAAGTCATGTTACTACTGGTCACCACAAATCAAGTCAACTCACTACTGGACTTCACAAACCAAGTCACGTCTCGTCTGTCCGTTCAGAGCCTAGTCACGTCTCGTTGGTCCGTCCTGAGCAACGTCATGTCTCGTCTGAAGTCCCGGAGCCTTGTCACGTCATGTCTGCCAGTGTGATGGCAATCACCATCCTCAGTATGTGGGCTACACACTGTGCCCCTGAGGTCACGTCTGTTCACAAATCAACCCCTGAGGCTACGCCTGTTCACCAGTCTGCTCCAGAGCTCCCGTCTGATCTCAAACCTGCTCCAGCATCCCTCTCTGATCTCAAGCCTGCTGCAGAGCTCTCGTCTGGTCTCCAGCCTGCTCCAGAGCTCCCCTCTGATCTCAAGCCTGCTCCAGAGTCCCTCTCTGATCTCAAGCCTGCTGCAGAGCTCTCGTCTGGTCTCCAGCCTGCTCCAGAGCTCCCCTCTGATCACAAGCCTGCTGCAGAGGTCCCGTCTGGTCTCAAGTCTGCTCCAGAGGCCTTACCAGTCGGAGAAGCCGCGCCAATGCCTCCTGAGGTGTCAGCTTCGGCTGTAGATCCTCCTAGGGAGGCGGCGTTCTGCCTCAAACTCTCTGCTTCTCCTCTCATTCTGTCTGCCTCCTCTGTCACTGTTCTCCCCAGGTCCCAGTCCATGACGCAGCCTCCTGTTCTGCCCCGGAGGGCTGCGGCACCTCCTGTTCCGCCCCGGAGGGCTGCGGTACCTCCTGCTCCACCTCCTGTTCCGCCCCGGAGGGCTGCTGCGTCTTCTCCCCCTATTCTGTCTGCCTCCTCTGTCTCTGCTTTCCTTAGATCCCAGACCGTGATGCAGATTTCTGTTCCGCCCCGGAGGGCTGCTCCACCTCCTGCTCTGCCTCCTGTTCCGCCCCGGAGGGCTGCTGCACCTTCTTCCCCTATTCTGTCTGCCTCCTCTGTCCCTGCTCTCCCAAGGTCCCAGACCGTGACGCGGATTCCTGCTCCGCCTTCTGCTCCGCCCCGGAGGGCCGCTCCGCCTACTGCGGCGCCTCCTGCTCCGCCCTGGAGGGCTCTAGCGTCGCCTGCTCAGCCTCCGGCTCCGCCTTGGAAGGCTCTAGCGTCGCCTGCTCAGCCTCCGGCTCCGCCTTGGAAGGCTCTAGCGTTGCCTGCTCCGCCTCCGGCTCCGCCCTGGAGGGCTCTAGCGTCACCTACTCTGCCTCTGGCTCCGCCCTGGAGGGCTCCTGGGTCTCCCGCTCTGCCTCCAGCTCCGCCCTGGAGGGCTCCTGGGTCTCCCGCTCTGCCTCCAGCTCCGCCCTGGAGGGCTCCTGCTCCGCCTCCGGCTCCGCCCTGGAGGGCTCCTGCACCTCCTCCTCCGGCACCGCCCTGGAGGGCTCCTGTGCCTCCTGCTCCGCCTCCAGCTCCACCCTGGTGGGCCCCTGCTCTGCCGGTCCTGCCTCAGTCACCTGGTCCTCCGCACGGACCTGGCCCTCCAGCCCTTGCCCTGTCTCGCCCCCGCCCCACCGCTCCCCTGGACTGTGGTTCGTTTGTAGCGTCTGGAAGCCGCTCTTTGGGGGGGGGCTATGTTACGGATCTGGTCGGTGAGCTGCGGACCGCTCACCACCAGATGTCACTCTCACCTTCCTTACACACATTGACTGTTGCACAACACCCCAGACTCCACTCCCCATCAGCCATTGCACTTCACCCCCGTCCAATCACAGACTGTATAAAAGCCCCGGTCTTCCAGTCACTCACCGCCGAGTATTGATTAGTATCTACTGTCATACAAAGCGTTTCTCCAAGTTTCCCTGTGTCTAGTTTTTCTTGTTTTGCCTTGTTGTTTCGTTTAGTCTGTCTAGTTGCCTGCCTATCGGATCTATCGCCTGTCTGACCATTCTCCTGCCTAGCCCTCGTACGGATAACATTTGCCGCTGGATTGACCCTCGCTCGTTTAAGGATTACTCTTCGTCTTGCTGTCTATGTACCCGTCTGCTGTTGTTCGACCCTGCCTGCCTTTGACCATGTCTATGTCTCGTCCATATAATAAAAGTTTGCACATGGATCCGCTTGTCTCCCGCCCTTCTGTTACAGTATCAAAGTATCATTGCATTTTTACAACATTTTAGTTCCTCCTCAGGAACTCGAGCTGCGTCCGAAAACGCTAGAGGAACGCCTACAGCAAGATCACGCTCTGAACACATTTAATCTGACCAATCGAAGGGCGAGACGTCACGGGCGAGTGACGTAAGCGACCAGGAAGCTTAAAAGCACGTGCGGTGAAGCCTGTCACCCTGTTTTTTCGTGCTAGTTCGCACAACTTTTATTTGAGGGTGACATGTTTGCTAGTAAGGGCATAAGTGGCGAGAGCAGATCGCGTTACAGGCTGTGTGTTCCTCCCTGCAAGCTCTACATTACTAGCGGAGATACACACAGCATCCTTGATCCACCTATCGTCCTCTGTGGAGATCAGTGTGGAGAGCGAGGTTGAGGAGCCACACCCTCAATCACCTCAGTACGAGGAGCTGTTGGAGGTGGTAACTCGTGCGGTGGCCAAGCTTAACTTCGATTGGCCCGCTGAGGAAAAGGCTGAGCCACAGAGAAGCAAGTTGGATGAGCCTTCCCTTCTTCCCCGACCTCCATTCAGAAGTCTCAAGGACATAGGTGAGACCGTTCTCGGCCTGCTTTTTCATCCAGTGGCTATAAGACGATGCCCCGGGTGGAGCAGACCAGCTATCTGTCCCCTGGCGTGGCATCGTCTTTGAAGGCTCCGACCTTGCCCTCCAAGCCACTTCATGCAACATCGGTGCTGGTGGGCAAGGAGTACATAGCAGCAGGTCAGGATGGGTCATGTCTTCACACCATGTCTGTGCTCCAGGCATATCAGGCAGGCCTGCTAAAAGAGCTAGATGAGGGTGAGGAGGTCGACGTTTTAGGTCGACGAGCCACAAAGGAGACCGCCCGTGCCATTGGCAGTCTATAGCAGCTCTGGTGGCAGCGGAGAGACATCTCTGGTTAACCCTGTCTGACATGAAGGAGAAGGACAGGGTCTTCCTACTGGGTGCCCCGCTTATGCCTTCTGGCCTGTTTGGCGACGCAGTCGATTCTGTCATCAGCAGGTACCGGGAGGCGTGTAAGCAAGCGGCGGCGTTCCAACGATACCTCCTTCGCCACTCTCTGGCTCCTGGGGCTGCTGGGTGTGAGCCTTAAGCGGGTTGGGGACCTGCAGGCCCTTTTGGTGGCCCCTTCTTATCTTGACTTTGCCCCCGGTCTGGCCAAAGCGTTTCTTTACCCCTGAGTGGGGTATGCTCCAAAGGTCCAGAAAGGGCGGACCAACTGCTAGTTTGCTATGGTCCCCCCAAAAGGGGTCTCCCTGCCTCTAAGCAGACCCTCAGCAGGTGGATTGTTGATGCCATTTCCTTGCTTGCGAGACCTCTGGGGGTCAAGGCTCATTCCACTCGAGGTATGGTGGCTTCCAAGGCCCTTCTCGCAGGTGTCCCTATCCAGGACATCTGCAATGTTGCGGGATGGTCCACGCCCCTCACCTTTGTTAGGTTTTACAACCTAGATCTTCGAGCCACTACTGGCTCCTCTGTTCTCCTGCCCTAGCTGAATCCTAGGCAGGGATTTGGAAGTCTGGTGGCATGGGCATCTCAGTCCCCTAACGTTTTTGGACGCAGTGCAAGTTCCTGAAGGGAAACGTCCCAGGTTATGTTTGTAACTCTGGTTCCCCGAGGGAACGAGACGTTGCGTCTCAAGCCATACTTCCGGCATCCCTGTAAGCACTCGCTTCATCCCCTAAAGCTGATGCCGGCTCCGCCGCACATGCTTTTAAGCTTCCTGGATGCTTATGTAACCTGCCCGTGTAAGTAAAACCTTAATCTTATAACATTATTTATGCATTTGCAATTTTACTGTGTAAATGCATTTATTTAACTCTTATCTTCATTAAACAGTCTGAGTAAATCTGAGCCTATCGTTTACACTACTCCAGCGTTTTTGACCCTCTTTCGAAAATTTCGAAAATGCTGTAGACCCCGCTTTAATTTTAAGACTCCGGGGACTCCGTTTCAGTGTAAACGGACCAAAGCGGAGACTTTTGAAAACAAAGGCGTGGCTGCCCACATTTGCTCTGCGTATCCTTGACGAACGTGTAACATCATGCTCATTGTTGTACCCATAGATATGTATAGGTAGATTCCCCATCTGACTGCTTCAAGCATATAGATGCGTCCACCATCTAAATAACATGCGTTTTCAGTTGTGTAGTGTAGACAGAGATCGTTTCGTACACTCAGTGAAAACACCAATGTAGATTAGGATCGTTTTCATTTTAAAACACTGCTTTAAAACGGAAACGCTCTAGTGTAAACAGGGTTTGAATGTATTGATAAAATGTAAGAATTTGACGTAAATGATGACATGCACATTTAGGAAGGTTAGGAAAATATTGCCATTCATAAAGTTAAGAAGTGTCTTAGAAATCAATTTAAGGGAGATATCACAAATACGCTAAATAAAGTAAGACCACTTTATGATGTAATAGTGTGACTAAACACCACCTCCACAGAAGAAGATTGATGCTTGCTTCTACATCACTGCCTGTTTAGCCCTGCCCACCAATTCACACACATAGTGTAAATAGCGAGAGAGACGAACACAGGTCTACGCAGAAACCAAACAATAAAAGTCTTTGCATTGCCTTTCTTCTGATCCCAAGTTAGGAAACAGCGAATGAACTTAATTCATTTCAATACTTTAGTAAAAAATTGGTCTTTGTTCACTTCATTTTACAGTGGGTTCGTTTACAAACAAGGAACAATTCGACGCAGGATTTTCAGAAAGATTTATAACTAAAAAAACATGTTGTGCCAGCTATATTGAATCCGTCAGTAATGTTGCAGCACACAAGTGTGAGTGACAGTGTTTATTACATGGTCACTATTGCTTTGTCTGTTATTACAGATCGTTTGATCTATGAAGGATGTAAGCTGTCAAACATACACTGTTAGCCAATCACAGCAGTGGGCGTTTACTTCAAACAGAGTGTTCTGATGAGGGGGGTCAAAACAGCACAGAAATTAGCTTATTACTAATAAATTATGTTTTTTGGGGACCTCAGAGAACAAAAAAAGGCAGTTCATGACCCATTTAATATATATACAATTTTTGACTTTTGAATATTACTGTTTGTATGCATTTTATATTAATTTATTGTACTGTATACTTGAGAAAATATAAAGGTATACTCACGCAACACCATGACTCCATGGCGCATTGTTTGGGCACGGTTAGGTTCAACGGCAACGCTAAGCATGGTAGCGTTGCCTCCGATGATACAGAAGCGATTGTCCTGAGCAGACTCCCGAAACATGCGCAGCAGTTGACTGGCTATGACTCCATTTAATGCTGAGATCACTGCCATGGGAACCACAAAGGACAGGAAAGCATTTACCTTAAGGAGAAAGGAAAAGAGAGAATTAGGCAAAGGAATTGAGGCATTTATTTTATTTTATTTTATTTTATTTACTTTATTTTATTATTTTATTTTATTTTATTATTATTTTTTGACTCATATTTTGATGAAAAGCAGCTTTAGGTTTATTTTGAGACCTGTGCAGACACTAAAGAACTGCACAATGCTATCTCCATTTGGCAGGACCTGCAAGGGTGTGAATGATAAAAGACCAGAAGTCAGCTGGACTGAATTTGAATTAAATTGATGAATTGTGTGTGTGAAAGCATTTCCATGCATGCATTTGACAAACACATTCATCCAAAACAACACTGCATTTATTTATTGCATTCAATGTACTGTATAGACTACATTTTATAATTACATGCATTTCCTGGAAGGCAAACCTGAGTATGTCAAATAATGTTTTTTCTTTTAAAGTTTTGGGCTTTTGTGCCTTTAATTGACAGGACAGTACTGGCCAGAGAGAGGGAAGCAGGATCAGCAAAGGACCTCGTGATGGGAATCAAACTCGGGTCGCCGTCATTCTTCCACCTGGATAAGATATTTATGACACCTCTTGATAAACTCACCCTCCCCAAAATGCATGCACACACACGGACACACAGTAATTATTACTGCAAGATGTGGGGGCCTCTTAGGCTTTCTTGAACTGGTCACATTCCTAGATCCGTCATTCCATTTTGCACCAGCTGATCTTTTGTTCCTTTCCATTTTTTTTTCACCGTTGCCAAAGCAAATTAATCTCATGCGTTCTGACATCTGCACAGCATGACAAAACAGGGATTTTGCCAAGACCATTGAAATACTCCTTAGCGCTAATTTAGAAGAACATGGTGTTGGTTTAGGCAGTCATGTTAAATTGGTGTTCAGCAGATGATTGGAATTTAGGAGCCCAGCACTGTTCCTTCCAGACTGAGAAACATAAAAGGTCTGCAGGAAAAACTTGAGTGTTTTTTTTTCAACACATCAAAAACCTATTGAAGGGAAAGAGGATGGAAATATTTAAAGTCTTTAATGAGAAAGGTCAGAGATGTGAGCTGGACATGTTCCAGAAGAAAGTGTTCTTTTTTGCTTGTTACTGCAAGGTTGGGCCAGGGCAACTAATTAAAACCAAACAGGACTAAAAAGCAATTTTAAAATGTGCCTTAGGATTTCAGCAGTAAGATAATTTGGGTGCTAATATGATGTCGGGTTATACGGGAACAGAATATCATATTGTATTTCTTCTTTTTGTGCATACCTGCCAAACCATCACTAAGTACAAATTTGGCTTTGAAGTTCCCTGCAAGTGTTATATTAGGTGATAATCATGTACTTTTGTAAAGGCACCAAAGTTCATTGAATGCATTATTTACTTGTTTCAGATGCAGATGCTGTCTTCATGAGGCATCAAATCATTTAAATTTAAAGTAAATTCTAGTGCAGATATTTAGTGAGTAAGTTACAGCTAATAATCTTTGTGCCTGACAGTTTTAATGATGTTTTCTACAAATGATTTAGCGAAAAACTAAATATTTACATGCTGCATCCTTACCTCATTATTTAAAAACACATTTGCTTAAGTTCAGTTTGCTTATGTTCTAATGGCTTTAAGAACTTTAATGGGATAATTAATTACGTATTACATAACTGCAGGCTGTCTCACTAATTATGTTTGTTAGATCAGCTCTCAAACTGAACAAAAATGAGAATGCAGAGAAGAATCCTCTCTGTGTTTATGAAGAAACACAAACACAAGCAAAATTAAAAGAGTCGGTCTGCAATATGTAACAAACCCATGGGTGTATTGGCAAACAGGTGTGATCTCTTCAGGGATAGCTTTTAGCATTTAGAGTTAAATGAGATGCAAAAGCCTGACCAGCCATAATCGATATTTTGAAGAGATGATGGCAATCCGATGTAGATCAATATGGCAGAAATGACTTTCAAAAGTAAGCAAACCTTAAAAGATTCTTTGATACTCTATTATTCGCTCATGGCACGAAGAAACTTCGTGATTTTATTCTTGTTTGATTGCCCAAGCATCACAGATGGAATGTTTTGTGTGTGATTGCATGCACCGTTTCTTTTAAACTTACCTTCAACCTGCAAAGAGCCCATCTCCATGGGAACTGCAGAGTTCAGCCACCTTATTAAATGGACAATTGTGTTTTGAGAGAATTCAGATTGATCTGAATTATAGTGTTGGTGTAATGAAGAACCTCAGCCGCATATTTATACAGGACTTATTTATGCATTGTGCAAATACACCAATATGAGCAGAAGATTCTCACAGAAAGGATAGGTTTGTGAGTCATGTTTAGGTAGGTGAGATAGGTCTGCACTGTGATTGTCTATGAATGTTTGTCTAAGAATATCCTGGAAAAATGACATTCCCATATCATTTCTCCATCAAAGCTTTCCAGCAGGTATGCTCACTTAGGCAACAGTGCACATGCACACTCGAATAAGCAAACAAATCATGTGGCAAATCAAATTCTGCTCAAGTGTCTGCTTGTTGAGGACCCTGTGCTCAGGTTCCTGCAGTCCTGCGGTCGTGGATTAGCTACACCTTGACTGAAGATGCTCACTTTGTTTTTATTTAGTCTGGATACTGAAGCAGAGCACATGGCTCTGTCTTCATGTTCCAGACATAATGTTTCATAATAATATTTAGAAAAATAATATAATTAGAGTTGTGCTTCAATAGAAAAATGAATCAAATTATATTTCATGAAACACTGATAAATGAATTAAATTAACTGCAAACGATTTCATTACTAATATATATGAGAAAAGGACCCAAATGAAGACAGTTTAGACACATTGTGGCAAATGCGCCGAATAGACAAATAGAATTTCTAGTTTAGGTCAGTTCTTTCCAAATAAGTGCAAATGTATCCAGCCTGGTCTCACTGTTTATACATAGGTATTTATTTACAACGTTTAGAAGCACAAAATGTACATTTTTGTATGTTTTTATTGATGCTGAAATGTACAATTTGGACGTATTTTAATGTTTCAAACGTAAAAATTGCTATGCATTTTTATCATTTTATCGATAAGTGATTTAGATTTTCAACCTAACCTAAACCTAACCATATTTCGGTACAGTATAAAGCAAAACATAAAAGACAGATAAGTGAAATCACAATAATGTATTTATTGCAAAAATAAAAAGAACATCACCGAATGAAGGCTTGGATTTGGTTCTGTTCCTCAGAGTTGTAAGGATTGCTTTGGTAATTATGTTGCTTTTTGGTGTATTTTATGGTTCTATTGTCACTCACAGCATGTCGGAGAAAACGCCTTGTGATTCCATAGCAAACAAATTAAACATTACAGGTAATGATTACAGAAATTGTATTAATTTTAAGGGTTTAAAGTGTAGTCTTGTTTAACATTATGTATTCTTCTAAACAAGTTGGCAACAGAAATCCCACAGAACAGAGCGAAATGTTATCATTTCATATTAAGAGAATAAGTAAACAATTCAATAATGCAACTGAAAACATAATGCCATTGATATGACAACTGAATACAATAACAATACAATTAATGAAGCAAATACAATATTCATAAGGATTCAAGTCAGTAACGTTGTTCATACGTAAATAATGTGCGTTTCAGGTGTTGTCAATATGTCAGTATTATACGTTTAAATGCTGAAAAATATTGTATGTTTAGATGCTGTAAATATATATGTATTGTACATTTTAGTGTCTGTAAAACCGTAAGTAAATATTTACATTTGACCACCTTTTACGTAAAATACATACAAATTATCATGAGTTTACGTTTGATCGGCAAAGGAGCTGGCACCATCACTTGCATTTTTTCGTGATAACAGTGAAAAGAATTTAAACTTTTAATTTAAACTGGACACTCACTATATCAACAAATCTTTGTGCTTTTGTAAAATGAAAAAAATAAACAGGGTGTGCTTTCAGCCATCTCAGTTCACAGAAATATAACTATGGAAAGCTTGAAGCGTCTACTTTTAAATTAAGTAAGTCTTGTCGAAAACAAATATTCTCTGATAAAGTAATCCGTATGAAACTGACATGAGGTACAGTTTTTCCGTCTGAGCTCATTATCTGTAATGTGGTCACACCCACGTGCAGTGCACGTTATACATACTATAATCATCCATGTGAGACACACGGAACATGTAAATGCCCACATCACCTCTGTAAACAAAGTGTGAAGATTCATCAAGTTTATCTAGGATACTTTTCGTTTTTCGAAAGAAGATGTGCTGTGAGGAATGAGTCTTATGTTTACCTCAGAAGAAAGGCGCGATGCGACACACGGCTAGATCTATCTAACTAAAATTAAACAAATTGTAAAGCATTACCATTATATTCAACAAAACAATACATTTACTTTTATGGTATATATTATAGTATTATATATTTCTTGTGCTGTGTTTGGACTTTTAGTTTGTTTCTTGACTTTCTGTTTCCTGTGTTGGTTTTGTAGTCCTTCTGTAGTCTTTCTTGTTGATTGGTTACCCTTGATTGTCTCACCATGTGTTCCTTGTTTCTTTGTTAGCCTTTGTCTATACATAACGCCCTAGTGTTTCCTATGTTCTTAGTCAGTTGTTATGTGTGTTTTGTACTCTGTTACCTTGTGTCATCGTTTTTTGTTCTTGTTTTTTCCCCCCTTCTTATTTATCTTTATTATTAAAAAGGTATGGTCAGATCATCCCCTCTTCTCTTTCTGTCCCTGCATTATTATAACAGTAAAATACGTTTCCAAAGATCTGAGTGATGCATCAAATCTGCTACATTTTATGTAAATAATAATGTTGTTTCTTTTTTATCAGTTATAAACACTGATATATTTTATGTTATTTTTATATTTACATTATGTTCATTTGTATCGCATTATTTAGTTTAGTTTAATTTTTATCACCTGTATTATGATGATTCTTATCAGTCTATTGTATTTAAACAATTAATTTTATAAAGCAGGTTAACTTTACTGAAATGATTAATTTATGAGACCATAATATCTGTAAAAGAGCTGTTTTGAACATTCAAATTCAGCTTGTTAGGTTATATATCACACAACATCCACAACATTACGATTAACTTGTTAATGTATGCATTTACTGTTTTTTTCTGGAATGCTTATCTCCCTTCTATGTTAAATGTTAATTTCACAGTTATAATTTTGTTCATTTTTTGTTTCCAATGTGAGACCACCTGAGCAGAACTCATAATTAAATTCTCTTTCAGTAGCACAGCACCTTTAAAGCTGGGGCAAATGCATTTTGACTTGTTAAACAGATTAGCTGCCTGTTCATTTTTTTTTTTCATCATCAATAGATTTATAAGCTGCCTCACTCAGTAAAGCCACTGATCTCACCAGGCAACTACATCAAACTGAAAAACTCACAGATAATGGCAATACAACAGAGAACGAGGAGAGGTTCTTATGAAACAGACGATAAACAGACTAATGGAGCAACAGGCACAGTCATGCGTGTTAATAAAACACAGTTGTAGCATTGCAATAGGTTAGAATTATTCAAATGAGCTCTTTGTACCTTGTACACATTTGTTGAAGTCGAGCACCATGCAGTTTGATTTAACCAATTAATGACCCTTAGAGGCTCTAATGAGGTAATTAGCTAAATCCTGGGCTGTGGTGTGTAGCCCAACCTGCAAGTGTGGCCCTTAAGAGTTATGAGCAATATTAATTCATATTTGTTCGCTTCAAATAGCAGCACATGCCCATTGTGGGTTAAAGCTGAGGGTGGATTAGTGAGATTTCTATGGTTACTGACAGAACATTGTTTGTTTATTTGTACTTTTATCTCCTACTCTTTTTTTTTTCTACTTATAATCTTAATTGTCTTTCTTTCTTAAATACATAGGCTTAAAAAGCCAGTGTTTCTGTATTAAAGGTAAATTTCTTCATTCTGTAAATTAAAATTACTGAAAACATATTCAGCGTGATATGTTCCTGGTTTCATTGCACTCTTCATTGCAAAAGGTTCAAAAGCAGCCACTGGCCGGTACCTTTTAGAAAAGTACACTTTTGTTCCTTTCAGGTACTGATATGTTCAAGCTACCAGTATGCACTTTTTGAAAATGTACCCAGAGAGTATAGACTAAACACTGCATTGATTCAAAGCTTCAAAAACACTGCATTGCTTTGTACTACTGCATCAAAATATAATAAATTCTCTCCTCTTACTCTGAAATTACTTTTGCTGCTGCTATCATTCAGGCTGTGCGGGCTATTGCATGATGTTAGCTAATAGAAATGCCTCAGATGCACCCACATCTAAAGTTGATTTTAAAAGTATAGTTCACCCTAAATAAATAAATAAATAAATAAATAAATAAATAAATAAATATGGTAATCGAACAGTTTTGGTTATCACTGATTTCCATTGTAAAAAAAAATAAATAAATAAATCATACACAGTATCATACACAGATGTCAATTTTAATTAATCAACTCATTGGGTGTTGTTTGTTGGCAGGATGCTATTTTTATTTATGTATGCATTCATGGAATCATATCTTAAAGCAGATACAAAAAAATTAAAATTCTGTCATCATTCATTTACACTTATGTCTGTCACAAGATCAGGGACTTTGTTTGTTGGTATGGGCAAAAAAAAGCCCCCTTTTTTTTAGGTGCAAATGTAATCCATTCTGAAGCAATGTTCTCATCACTGCTATATGAGGAGGTCTTACTTTAATCAGCATATTTGTGATATTTGCTTTAAATTGATTTCTAGGACACTTTTTGAAGGGCAGTATTTTCCCATGTATGTAATGTATGTGTAATCATTTATAACAAATTCTTACATTTTATAAATAAAATCAATAAAATAAAATAAAATTAATCAAATTAATTGCAAATGCATAAATAATGTTATAAGATTAATGTTTTACTTTTTTAACATTAATCTGAAATGGAAAAATGCAATGATACTTTTAAATATGTAACCACCAATAGGTGGCGGCAAGTCACTGTCTTAATGAGTGAGTCACTGATTGAACCAATTTGTTCAAACAGCTAATTCATTCAATAAATGACTGTCTTTATGAATGGCTCACTGAATCATTGACTCAGCCGATTCATTAAAAAATGCTGAATCATTCAGTAACAAAACACCGCTGTGTATTGCTTGGAGATGCGAGACTGTTCTGCTGTGGCTTTGCTTAGAACTATTTTCGTTCAGAAAAACAGTTAATAATATATCAAAAATGTAAGTCAGTTAATATTAACTACTTGTTTATTGAACTACTGTTGTATAAAATCAATGTCATATGCAGTCATGCTGGTGTTTGGTTGTGTGATGTTGCTTACCTTTTTCGTATGTTATATACAATATTTATCTTTTTTTTTCTACTGCAGTATGTTTGTTTATGTTTGTTTCTTTGTGTGTGCTGTTGCGCCTGTTAGTTTTGATTTTTCTGTGAGTCGGGTAGGCTGCACGAGCCTTAACTGACGCAACCTTGATACTGTCCGTCCATTATCAGTCACCGTTTACACTGAAAGTAATAAAATCAGAATCATTCTCACCAAAGTTTCAATGCTGCCTTAGGTATTGTTTGTTATTTATGTTTTAATCAGGTTTCTTGTCTGGTCGGGAAAGAAAAATTCTCTTACACTTGCCCCATGACAAAATCCACTTGTCCCAGACAAGCGGACAAGAGTTAATGTCGAGCCGTGACTTTGGTTATCTCCCAATTTCCTGGATCTTCCGCTCAGTCTGACCATTGGATTGTGGATGGTAGCCTGAAGACAAACTGACTGTGACTCCTAGAACTCAGGATACGAACTGGGGTCTGTGGTCTCAGACAATGTCCTCTGGAATCCCAAAGTGCCTGAAGATGTGTTGGAAGAGGGTTTCTGCTGTCTCCAGGGCAGCAAGTAAACCCCTTCAGCGGGATCAATTTGCAGACCTTGGAGAACCGATCGATGACCACTGGGACACAGATAAGGGATTCTGAAGGTTGCAGATCTGAAAGGAATTCAATGCCAATGTGAGAATATAGACAGTGTGGAATAGATAGGGGTCCCGGTTAACCCTCAGGTAAATGGTTTGGAACCTTGGTGAAGGCACAGACTGTGCATACTCGGATGTACTGGGAGACATCCCAGGCCATACTGGGCCATCAGTAGCAGTTGTTGAGGAGCAAGAGGGTCTGCCTGGGTGTCCAAAGCCCAGAGAAGAGTGGACTGAGTCTATGAGGGACAAGCTGATAGATGATGGATCATAAATTCGTCCCTCAGGACCTCCCGGTGGAGCAGGCTCTGAGCAGGCTCTGAGCTCTGAGTATCTGATCATCAAGGGTCCACTGAATGGGACTGACGATGATGGCTGGTGGAAGAATGGGTTCAGGCAATGAGGGACTGGGGTCAGGATTGTGCACATGGGATGGAGCATCAGCCTTCTGGTTCTTAAGACCTGGACAGTAGGTTACAGTAAATTGGAAACAGGTGAAGAGGAGTGCCCAACGAGCCTGTTTGGGATTTAGTCTCTTAGTTTCTTTAAGGTACTCAAGGCTCCAGTGATCATTAATAACCTAAAAGGGATGCTTGGCTCCCTCCAGCCAGTGTCTCCACTCCTCGAGAGCTAACCTGATGGCTCAGACGGTGGATCAGCACCTAGAGACGACCTCTACAGCACTGAATGTCAGCGGAGACCATATTGACTAGATGAGCCCCAGAGACGGATCCCCAGTGAAGACCTCGTCACCTAGACGGCTGTCGGCACAGGACCACGGGACCTGGTGAGTCCTCTGTGTCTGGCCAGAGGAGAACTGGCCCCCCGACTGAGCCTGGTTTCTCCCAAGGTTTTTTTCTCCATTTGTCACCGATGGAGTTTTGGTTCCTTGCCGTTGTCGCCTCTGGGTTGCTTAGTTGGGGACACTTTATCTTCACTTTGTCTTCACACAATATTGTATTTTATTTTATTGTATTTGATTAACTACCTTTACCTGAAAATTGAGTGTTTACTGTTGCCCTTTGCATTGTTGATGTACTATTTCCTATTTAATACTGTACAGCCGACTTGTCACAATTCTGTATTGTTAAAGGTGGTATATAAATAAAGGTAATTTGATTTGATTTGATAGCCAGGAGTTACTGGTTGCCAATATAAGAAGGCACATGGATGGAGTCAGGGAGGCTCACTCTGCCACTGAGATAAGACAGCACATACAGTACCCTGGTGATGGAATCGTTGAGTTCCAAAATGAAAGGAAGATCAAGATTGGGATGTCGTAGGGTAGGAGCTGTACAAAAGGTATCCTTGAGTGCCGGGACAGAGTGGTAAGTGGTGAACTGATCTGACTGAAGTTGGAGATAAATCGTCTGTAGAAGTTTGTGAATCTTAAGAAGCGTTGTAACTCTTTGAGTGTTAAATGGTTGGGGACAATTTTTGGGTCCTTGCACCTTCCTCTAGTCCATGTGGATGCCTCACTCACTGATAACATATCCTACGAAGTGGATGGTGCTACGGTGGAAATCACACTTCTCCAATTTCAGGTATAGATGGTACTCACAAAGCTTTTGTAGGACCTGTGTTATGTGTTGCAGATTGTTCGGCCAGGTTCCGGGAGTAGATCAGGATGTCGTCGATATAGACAATGACAAAATGATGGAGAAACTCCTGGAAAACACCTCATTCATAAATCCCTGGAATATGAAGGTTGAGTTTGCCAGCCCATATGGCATGACCTGATATTAAAGCCCAGATAGAGTCATGAAGGCAGCAGTCTTCCATTCAGCAAGAAAACACAAGTTGATAAATCAGTCAGAGCTTCATTAAAACATTCAGGGCTAGCGTCACCCATGATGTAAGGTAAGAAAAAGATTCATCTTGCCAACACTCTGTCTCTTTCCATCTTTTTTACTGGCTGAAAGGTATCGTGTTGAAAGTTATCCTTTCCCCTCTTTCATGGCCTCAACTCCTCTCTTTGACGAACTCTTGGCTGAGGTTTCTTTTATCTGTCTGTCTGTTATCTCTCTGTCTGTCAGTATGTGGTGTCTGTGAAGGTGTCTCGAGTAAAGAGAGCACCTGTGATTGCTTTGAAGCACTTTGGCTGTGTAATTCACACCTCGGACAGGATCTTGGACAAAAGTAACAGCATATCTTGCCACTCAAGGCCACTGAGAATAAACTCAAAATGCAACTGACTGACATTTTACACATTCACAGAAAGTCTGTTTTGTGTCACTTTCATTTGCACTACACCTTTACTCCGCTCAAGCACACAGACAGCCAAGCTATCTGGCTCTGTTTTTCTGGCTGACGACTGCTTGTGACAAACAGCAAATATCTCTGGCAGGTTATATGAGGGACACAGATGCTTCACAACACGTAATTATAGCCTCATGAATGAAGTGTTGGACAGAGGAAATCAATGAGATCTACCTACAATACCAACAACAATCAATAAGTAGCAAAAAAGAGCAAGTGTAAATTACAAAGTGTGTGGTTTTAATTTAAAATGCATTAAGGTTTTTCTTCCATAAAAATGTTCTTATATAAATATGGAACTGTCTGTCCCAACCTACACTTTCCTATAAGAAAGCCCATACCAGGTATCTCCAAAATGCACCAAACAACCTGTCTTACAAACAATCCATCTCTCTCTCTTTCAGCAGCAGATATAACCATCAGTACACTGTGCACTCTTAGCTTACTGTGGAGAGACACAGACAGACGTCATCTCTATCTTTTCTGATTCCTGTACTCACTGACATGTGTCGTCTTACATTATTTCCGGTTGTGCTTGGGAGCAAATATATTTTTGGGTGGGCTGTCTAGGCTAGTTTTGATATGATTTTTATCAAGACAATGGCATTAGAATGTGTCTTAAGTAAAAAATATTATAAATATGAATAAGTAAAAATGAAATAATAGATAAATAATAATAGATAAGGGAAAGAGTGGCAAGGAAACCTGTCGAAAGATACATGTACACTACAAGAATGATTTGAAATGGAAATCTAAATGTGTTAATTTTTTTTTAAAAGTAAATAAATAAAAAAGTAAAATGATGCATTGAGAGCCAGGGTTGTAAACTTTTGAACAGAATGAAGATTATTTTGCCTAAATACATTTTTTTTCATTTAGTACTGCCCTTCAGAAGCTACATAAGATACTTACATGTTTCCCAGAAGACAAAATAAGTCAAATTTTCCCTGATTTTCAAATTCCAAAAGTTTTCACCCCCAGCTTTTAATGCATAGTGTTTCCTACTGAAGCATCAGCGAGTGTTTGAACCTTCTGTAATTGTTGCATATGAATCCCTCAGTTTTCCCCAGTGTGAAAAGATGGATCTAAAAAATTACACAGTCATTGTTGGAAAGCATTCAAATACACAAAAATGCTGATAAACCAAAGCTGTGGATCATTCAGGTAAGAACACAGTATTAACCCTTGTATGGCGTTAGGGTCATGTTGTGGGACCCATTTTCAATTCAATTCAAATTTATTTGTATAGAGCTTTTCACGATAAATATTTTTACAATATATCTAGTAGTAGCTTGATGTACATATGGCAGAGATGTGTGGTAAAGATCAGTTAATGACGTAATCTAACAGACAAAGAACATTATAAATTAGTAGCAGAATTCGGTAGTGCTGTATGTTGTTTCAGGGTTGGTATCATCTGAAGTCCATTTTCACTTTTTGTCAAAAGAAAAATGATACGCAAAATTATTTTTTTAAGCTCATACTCATTGGCCTTGGCTCATTTTCTGTGAAGAACATATATCAGAACAAATTTTCAGTGACCACTCACTGTACACCCCCCTACACACTTATATTACACACAGGATGTTCGGGTCCACTGGACCAGGGGCCAATAAAAGAGTGGAAATGTTAGGTCCTGTGTAACTTTACTCTGTCCCCCTATTGTCTGGGCCTGCTATTAGTATGTATATGTGTGTTTATGTGTGTGTATGTGTGAGTATGTGTGAGAGAGAGAGTCTGAGAGAGTGTGAGTGTAAGTGTGAGTTGTGTGCTTCTGCCCCTGCCATTCCCGCACAAGGCTGTAGCACTTAAATTCATAAATGTGATCTAACAAAGGAAAAGGGCAAATGTCAGCCAAACATTCTGTTTATATTGCTTGTAATTGGGATGAAGTAAACATCCGCTGAGTATTTTGACATTTTTTTTAATTGTGTTAAATTAAAAACCCAAAAATCCAGTGGGTCCACCAGACCCACGAACACTGGCTGAGTAACACAAATATGAACACCATACAAGGGTTAAGAATCACTTTTGGACGGGGTCATTTTTATAAATTCAACTATTATTTTCTCTTGTGGACTATATGGAAACATCTTTTATGTGATAAATAAATACAAATAACATGCATTTTGTATGATCCCTCTTAATTTGGTAAAATAATTAACTTCAACTTCAACTGTATATGTAGTATATATGTTGTTTTTTCCCAGTACATTTGAGCTGTTCTTTCTGAATGGTGTTGTACTGTTAAATGAAGAGGGTGAAGTGTCAGAAGCTGAAAACTTTGACTCATCCCTCCTTCTCTCCTTCTCTTTATGGTGAGACAACCTCTAAATATCTGCCAGAACGCAGTGCCAGGCCAAATATCAGCTATCAGCCACCTATCCTTGCCAACAGCACTGCTTGCTGCTATATATATGTCAGTCTCATTTTATTTGTATGTTTGTATCAATGTACTTTCAAGAGCAGATTAATTTCATGTGCAAACTGTGCAATAAGAAAGATCACAACAACAAACAGAAGAGGATGAAAGGTACAGCACACCTGTACAAATGCTCATATTCAAGAAGCCATTACTGAACGGAATGACTTTAGAATATCATAGATATTTATGTCAGTTTACACTTTATGTGGTGAGGTTATACCTCATCTCAAAAGGCAATAAAAGACCATTTATGTGTTTTTTCTGCAATTTCAGGTATTGCTCTAGCAGTATGTAATACTGGATCATTTTCCATATTGTGAAACCTTCTGTATATAAAAGAGGACATCTTGGGGTTTTCTGTGGTAACCGATTTGCCAAGATTGAAACATGATAAACCGTTTGTCCTGTAGCAAACAGCTGCTGTTACAACTATCATTCTTTTGACTGAAAGATCTCAGGATGATACACACTCAGTGACTGATGGAATTTGTCAGAAGCAATTAATGCCTTACACATTCTCTTAATTTTTGCATCTCTCCAGTTTTTCTGCTTCTTTGCCTCTTTTTCAGTGTGCATCCACATTTTCTTTTTTCATGTTTTGTCCCCTTGTTTGTCAGTAATGCACAGCACTCTGCCTGATTCAGATCGTGACTCACAGACCGTGTCCGCTGTGCTATGAACTTCAATTATCTACATGCATTTCAAGGACTAAATGCTGTAATGTTGTTTCATATAGAATTAAGTGTAATTTTCATGTATTTTTTGCCTACAACCCCACAGGTGTGCTTGTTTTCAGTTCTAACACAATATAGAAAGTCAGAGAGCTGAGTGTTGCAAGCAGGAGACCTCCGGTCCTTGTAAATGGATTTTGTTCCAAACTAAATTAGATTTACCAGTATAATAGAAAAGAATAAGGCAAGAGCAAGGTTTAGGGCTGCAAGGGCAATTTTCCAAGAAACAAAGCATAATGTCTACATTTCCAGGCAATCAGGATTTACTTTAGGGCACTGTAAGTGCTTTCCATTTTCGTAAGATAGCAAATCCTTATTTTTGAGCAAATTCTGACGCTTGTTACTCAAACTAACAGATATGGGATACACTCTTAGAAAAATGGTGCTTCATGATGGAATAGAAGAACCTTTTTTGTCTATATGGTTCCATAAAGCACCTTTAACATCTAAAAAACCTTTCTGTTTCGCAAAAGGTTTTTTGTGGCGAAAGAAGGTTCTTCAGATTATAAAAAGGTAAGAGATGGTTCTTTGAAAAACCTTTGACTGAATGGTTCTTTGTGGAACCAAAAATGGTTCTTCTATGGCATCGCTGTGAAGAACCTTTTAAAGCACCTTTATTTTTAAGAGTGTACAGTAATATTTTCAAGAGACGAGGTAGTTGAATTCATTAGAATGACTGATTTATTTTTACTTTCATGACCATCGTTGTTCACAACAGAAGCAATAAGGACCCTGCTGCTCCCCATTTTAATGCATTTGAATAAACAACATTTCATTCAACATTTCAAATCAACATTTCATTTGCAATTCCAAAATAATCACAGGGCATAATACATATTAAAAAACTTAACTGCTGCTCTTGTGGTTTAGAATGAAACACAGTACACTGCAAAATGTTTTAAATATGACTGAATCAACCCAACTGCATTAGGCTAAATCAACAAAAGATCCAAATTTAAACAGAAATAGATGCACATTTTGAAGATAAACTATGTATGTTTTTGTTTATGTTTGCCTGTTTTATTCATGGTTTTGAACTTAACACTGACACCTATTAGCCTGGTACTCGGACGGCCGTTGCACTGCACCATTCTGTGTACTGGAGCTGCGGGTCATCATGGTTTGTTTCATCACTACAGCAGAGACTACTTGTTTGGACATTTTATTTTTTTTCCTTGTACTCATTCTGTTTGGACTGGCAAATCAGCATGTCTGGACTTGCTGACATTTTGCCAACCTGGACTTAAGTGTTATGTTGGACTGTTTGTTTGGACATTTTGTTTTTATGTCACACTTATTTGATTGGAACTGTCTAGTGGATGACAGACATGATCCAAATGCTGTTTACTCAGGCGTGGGTGTTATGTAGTGTATGTAGTATGTCTAGTGTGTACTTTGGTCAGTTGCTTGTTTGGTTTAGATGTGTTTTTGTATTGTTTCTGCGATGTACAGTAAAATTACTTGATTGGCAGAAAATAAACAGCATTATCACTAGAAGTAAGCTTGGTGATTCTGGTCATGTGATCGCGCCCATGAGAGGGGCGAGCCGCTCCATAAAAAATAAAACGTCTTTTTTTTTCTAGAAAACTGATATAAATTGAGAGTTAATTTTATATATTATTTCTCAAATGTGCTGTATATTATTTGAAAATAGTCCTACTGAATGCACATTTGCCATTTTGCACAGTTTAAATGTCCTTACTAATTAAACCAGCGTAATATTTCACAAGGAAATTCGTGTTGGATGTTGACAATTATGAGATACATCATAAGAGATACTACGCAACAAGTTGTTACTTTTATTAAACACTAAGCTTCTACTACTCATGCATAAGATTAAATCCAACGCAAGTATAACCACAGCTTTATATAGAAATATAATAAAATGCTCCACTCGTCCCAAACAGGGAAAAGGTGCTGTGTGCACTCACCTGTAGGACGGTTTTAGCAGTTATCGAGGAAACGATGGTGGTGCATATAAACTCATCATTGATCATTCGCTGTCCCATGGTGAAGAGCATCGGAGTGGCCAGGAGGAAAGACGCGAGCCACATGGCGCTGATGAGTTTCTTGGTGCGGCTCCGCGACATAATGCTCTTCGCCTTGAACGGGTGGCAGATGGCCATGAAGCGCTCCACGCTCAGGCTGGCGATGTTGAACGCCGTCGCATACGAGCAGCCGTCCCGCAGAAAGTAGTACCCTTTACAAACAGCCCCCCCAAAAGCCCACGGGTGATGCACCCAGATGAAGTTGTACAACTCAATGGGCATGCAGAGGATCAAGATGAGCAGATCAGATATGGCCAGACTCGCCAGGTGATAGTGCACCGTACTCTGGAGGTTCTGGAGAGATTTCCTCGTCAGAAGTGTGTACAGGGTGATCGAGTTCCCCAAACATCCGATTACAAACAACACCACGTAAATCACAGTGACAAAAACTTTAGAATAGATGTCTGTATTCACGTCCAAATCCTCCTCGGAGACGCTCTCCGTTTCATTGTCCAGAAATTGCTGGGACCGGTTCACCGAAGCGAGAAGTTTCTGCGCTAAGATGCGCAAGTCTATGAAGTTTCGTCCCGATAGCGTAGTATTAACCTCCATGTTAGTTTATATATATCAACACATAACGAAGGTGAAATTAAAAAGCGTGTTCCTTGCGAAGTTTCTCACATTTGTACATTTGGAGAGCTATGCGTAAAGCTGTGGTGAACTGGTGGCCACTGCTCTAAACTTACTCTTACAGGTCTGCGAAAGCGAGACGTTCAGAGGCTTTTATATGATGAGGAGGCGTCGAAAGCAAACCTTGAGCAATGACGCAGTGCCATTCAACGATTGGTGTTTTTTCCTTTTCTGTGAGACAGCGCTATAACCTTGAATATGAAAGAGCGTCTAAGTTCTGAGTATTTTATTGAAATAACCTGGATTTGAGGTTAAGCGATATGTTGGATGTTGAATTCACATTTTTAGCTAGAACATATAAAATATTCTTATTTTCTAGCACTTTTGTTTTCCACCTGTTCTGACTTGTAGCAGTAATTTCTACTCCACTTTGTGAGGTTTCAATGTTTTCTTTATCAGTAATTGAATTAATAACTGAGTTGAATCAAATCAGCAAGCTAACAAAAGTTTTGCTAACATTCTTATAAAGTAATAAAAATCAGTGGGAATGGAATGTTAGTAGCGAAATGTTTCAGAAAAATGTTCCATGAGCAATGTCTTAATCATATTTTGTGCTAACATTTTGCTAATGTTATTACAGATCAGATAACTTTGAAGAAACATTTATTGGAAGAATGTTTGTTTATAAAATTAGAACAACACTTAGGAAAATTAACCATGGGTTTATTATAGTAAAAGTGTAGTAACCATGTTTTTTTTTTTTTTTTTTTTTTGGCGTATTGATTACCATTTGTGTAACCAGTTGTACTACAAATACCATGGTTATACTATGCCCAGATAGCGCACGTTCTAAATCATAAACATCTTAAAGACATCTAAAAGACGTCCATTTGACATCTGATAGGAAATGTCCTACAGACATTTTTCAGATAAGCAAACACTCTAAAAAATACATCTTGCAGATGTAAATGCAGACGTCAAATAGACGTCTCTGTGATGTAAGTGTGCTATCAGGGTGGTTAGTGTAGCAAAACCATGGTTAATTTGTGGTTACCATGGTTTAACTATAGTAGCCATGTTTTTCTTTTTGTTGTTGTTGTTGTTTTTTGTGCCGGTGTGTTGGCGAAATCTGAGTTGGTGAAGAGCTGCGAACTTCAGATTGTGCCCTCTCATTTCACTCGTAGTTGAAAGATGCAATGACTGCCTCCATAACCTGCCCATAAACAAACAGTACTGACATTAGAGAACATATTTTAACATCAAATTAAATTGAACTCAGTACAATAACAAATAAAATTCTTTTTCTTTACGCACAACAAAAGGTGTTTCCATCATGCAAACTGACCGCTGCTGATGCAGCTGACTGATATCTAGTCCTTTTGTTGTGCTGCGAAAAATAATACAATTTATAACACAGTAAAGACTTTATAAATTAAATAAAATGTATACAAACCTTTATTTCACTGAAGAAGTGCACCAAATCGCCGGTGCTGAGAACCGATCTCTCCTAGAGGACTCAAAAAGCCTGTACTCTGACTGTAACTCAACAGCTGGGTTGTTTCATCAGAGACAGGCTCAACCCAGTGACTGGTTAGAAAAAAGTAACCCGGCGTTAAAAATGACCCAGCAACTTAGTTACAGATAAACTACCCAGCACATAGGTAAAAAATATTAAAAAATAACCCAATAAAATAACCCAACAAGCTGAACGCAGCATTTGGGTTGAAAAAATAACCCAGCACCTGGGTAAAAATATTAAAAACAACCCAATAAAATGACCCAACGAGCTGAACCCAGCATTTTTTTTTAGAGTGTACCAAGTCAGTTTACACTTTGTGCCACTGTCCTAGTCAGTTTAATGGTGTTTACAGTATTGTGTGATAATGACTAGCTGGCTGCACGCTAGCTTAATATACAGCTTTATATGAAAGACATATGGACATGAACTATAGATTTGAGTTTGAAAATTAAAAGGTTATTATCATTATTGAGAGAGTGGAGAGACAAAAAAGGACCCCAGCTATGCAGGAAACACAGCTTTCTCAGATGAGCAATCAAGGGTAATTATTCCAAAATATTTGTCTGCTGAATGTCATGATCAACCAATCAGAATCAAGCAGAGAGTTGTGTAATATGAAGAGGTATTAAGCAAAGTGGGCAGCGCAGAAGCGTGATGACTTGTATAGTAGAAACTGTTTTTGAATCTACTTGTTCATGATTGGATTTTATCCAGAAGCATCTGTCAGAGTCTAGTGGTACATACAGATTGTGTTCTGGATGAATGCTTTTATTACTTTACGGCCTTTCCTCAGACAATGTGACTGGTTTAGATGTAATTTGAATATTATTTGAATATAAATAATGAAGGCGTAGTACTTTATTATTTTGACATACATAGCAACTGTCACCATAATTAACAACCCACACATATAAACAGTGAAAATTTTCAAAGGTTAATGGCATTTCATTCTATACAACAACTGTCCACCACTCGGTGTAATTAAGACAGGCCTGTCATGAATGAGAAGGATAGATGGTTGTGGATGAGAATGAGCAGGCATTCGTCATCAGACTGGTCTCAGTGTTGTGATCTCTTTCATCAGCTCTACTCTATCTCCTGTCTCAGGAATAATGGTTTCTGAATGTCCTTTGATTATTAAATCTCTTCACCACCTGCCGTAAGGAGGATGAAGCTGAGTCCCTTTCTAATGTGGTCCTTCCCATCTTCATTAGTATTGACATTACGTAAATCATGGTTTTACATATGCCCATTTTTCAAAATGCTATATCATGTTTGTTTTAATTGAAAGCTTCATACAAAGCAACTGAACGTAATGAGTAATATATATTAACGTTACAATATAATACAATTTTAAATAGTGCCAGTATGTTAATACAATCAATGTTCTTGTCCATCTATAACAAAAATGATAAAATTATATTATCAAAATTATGGACATAATTTGAGTTTAATTATTATGTCTAAATATACACTACCAGTCAAAAGTTTTTGAACAGTAGGATTTTTAATGTTGCATTTATTTGATCCAAAATAGAACAAAAGCAGTAATATTCTGAAGTATTTTTACTATTTAAAATAACTGCTTTCTATTTGAATATATTTTAAAATGTAATTTATTAAATTATATTTATTAACATAGAAATTAAGACTTTTGTTTAGCAAGGATGCTTTAAATTGATCAAAAGTGATGATAAAGACTTTTATCATTTCTATTTCAGATAAATGCTGTTCTTCTGAACTTTCTATTCATCAAAGAAACCTAAAAAAAAATCTACTCAGCTGTTTTTTTGTATTTTAAAATACATTCAAACAGAAAACAGTTATTTTAATTAATAAAAATATTTCAAAATTGTATTGTTTTTGCTGTAATTGAATCAAATAAATGCAGGCTTGGTGAGCAGAAGAGACGTCTTTAAAAAACATTAAAAAATCTTTCTGTTCAAAAACTTTTGACTGGTAGTGTAGTTTAGATCATTTTTAAATTAAATGATTTGCGTTATTTTTATTCTAGCAATTAACACTGACATCAACATCAAATGCTAAATTTATAAATATTATTCATCGCAAAAAGTCAAATATGACTACATATTACATTTTCGAATTAAATTTATTCAGTTAATTAAAAATTGGAAAAGTTTTTTCTTATTAACTGACCAATTCATAGAACAGTCAGAAAGTATGGCTATAATTACACTAGAATTACAACCAAAAATGTTAAATCTAGATTCAGAGTTAGAAACTTTCTTAATAGGCTCTTCGTTGGATCTGTCTGAAAGACAGCATTGGGAATTTTGTTATTACTTACACTTACTTGCCCTCATTATGGCTTTCCATAAAATCATGACTTCTGAGGTTAGCGCTCTCCTCCTGCTCCCTCTCCTTTTTGGTGATGACTTCTGTTACCCACAATCATAAATCATGCAGAGGGAGAAAAAGAACAGAGGAGGAAAAACCAAACCAAACCAAACCAAAAATAACATGAGATTAAAGATACCACATTCATTTCAATGTGTTAGTTAATATCACGCTCATTTCATCCATCATGTCCTAGGAGAACGTCCACAGCACTTCACTAAATCTGAATCCAGATGTTTTATGCAGTCTATATAGCTACACTTTGTGTTTTGGCTCGCTTCCATGTAGATTAATTACCATTTGGATGTAAATGTGACCCTCTTTCTCATGTTAATTAGATTTCACAGTGATTAAGTTTGTAATAATTCTCAGTGGCCCATTTCTGGTAACCATTTTATAATGTATGTCCATTATTAAAAGTGGCATAACCCAGCACTCACTTAATTTCCTATAAAGCGCCACAGCTTTTTAACACAGCAGAAACTCTATTGTTGTAAATGCATTGTTGTAGTTAATGCTGTTTGCTCTCTTGCTGCTTTGCATGTGCTTGCACTTTTAATGAAAACATTATGAAACAAATAGCCCATTCTACTTAACATCACATAAGTGCGGTTGTCTTCTTGACATGGATGGGAAAACATAGGTGTCAAAACATATTTCCATAATTAGACACCTCTCGAGAAAATTACAAA
The DNA here is from genome assembly GCA_036247105.1 of Cirrhinus mrigala. NCBI lineage: Eukaryota > Metazoa > Chordata > Actinopteri > Cypriniformes > Cyprinidae > Cirrhinus > Cirrhinus mrigala. The sequence goes on from CM070029.1 coordinate 20,686,357, forward strand.
AGTCTGTCTCAATTTAAAAGTGCGTAAGTCAAGTGTTCTCACAATGCGTCCCATCATTACTATTCAAATCCCATCAACATCAGCTCAGGTCTTGAGAACTGTTGATTGCTTGAACATTTGTCACTGCGTTGCCAGCATGTTATTTTATTGGTTATAACTGAGTTGAAAGGAAGTTTCCCAACGGGAGCTCTGTAATTTCCTCCTGAAGTGCCATGCACCATTGCAATTTTCTTTCTGAGACTGATGTAGCAGGCATATTGGACCTTATTACTGATCTGTGAATAAGAGTGTTATGCAATGTTTGGCTGTTCTTATGCACTGCATCTCAAGCTCAACAGTGTTTATCTGCTTGTAGACTTTTAGTTCTGCAGCAAAGGACATCCTGGAGGCTTTCTCTCTATATGAAAGTTCATTTTATGCTTTCAAAACCCTTCAAAAATGGCCACCGCACTGGTAAGAAATCAGCAGAAACATGATGTATGTTGCAAAATATTGGCCTTCTCTTGATGAATGATGCCAAAATGGTGTAGTTAAATCATTTACCAGCAGGGGCTCACTAGGGCAGTGAGCCTTGACATCTTGGTACTGCCCAAAATAAATCTAATTTAAGAAATGCAACATAGCAAAGGTCACTGAGATAAAAACAAGCCTATTTCTGTGGGTCATTCATCCATAGCTATAAAAGTAATCACAGCAAGATAAGAAATATTTAAGGCAGTGATTTGGTGCTATAAATACCTTGCTTTCTTGTAAGCACATTCTTTGGACAGGAAATTAACAAGAAATTCATTATCACTGAAGGTTGAATGATCTGCCATTTGTGAATGATGAATTTTTACATGGTTATAGAATTTTCATTGCCACAAAATTCCCATTGATGTGCCACTGAGTCTGTTTTCATACTCACACTCATTTACATTATGTAAATGACAACTTCTTGTCAATGCAACACATTATGGCTCACAACCATTCACAAAGCAAGGTACATAAAGCACATTAAAAGCAATTAGATAAAAACGTGCAATGCTTTCTAAACCACCTTGCAAATATGTTCATGTATATTCTAACAGTGTCAGAAATAATGTAGATGAGGTGAATACATTTTATACTTAGAAGAATCCCCCAAAATGAGCTTATGCAACAAGCCCTGGGCATGTAGTGTGGTGTGAAAATGAAAAAATACTGTTTTTATAATTATTAGTAGTAGTAGTAGTATTACTAGTTGTCACACTTCATAGGCGGCACACACTGATGGCAGCGGAGCACGTGGCGGAGGAGTCCTGGGTGACGAGGAGGATCTGGAGGGCCGAGGTGGAACAAATGGCTCTGGCAACTGATGCGGAGGCATGGATCCGGGAGGCCACGGTGGAGCCGGAGCGAAAGAGGACAAAGGTTGAACCGGAGGGAAGGAGGAGCCTGACGGAGCTGGAGGGACGGAGGAGCGAGGCTAAGCTGGAAGTGGAGTCCCGAGACGCAGGATGGATGACGACAGCCCAAGGCAGAACCGGAGAGACGAGGAGCCCGGTGGAGCCAGTCGACTGCCGGGCCATGGCGGAGAGGAGGGAGCTAGGAACCATGGTGGAGCCGCTGGGTCGACGAGCCGAGGTGGAGTCCTGGACTCTGAGGCTGGAGGTGAAGACAAGGGATCCTCTAGCCGTAACACCGAAGGAGACTGGCAGACCAGCGGCGAACCCACCGCACAGATGGAGGACTGAGGGTGAGCGGAGGGGCTCCCAGACGACAGCAGAGGGGGAGGCAGGAGTGGGTGGGAGAGTGGGCATTGGTAAGACTCCTCAGGGCTGAGCTCAGGCAAGGGAGCCCACTCAGGATGGTAGGAGAGGGGGTAGGTCAGTGTAAATGTCCCAGTCTAATACCCCCTCAGCCTCATACAGTCCCAGATCCTCCACCAGCTCACCCTCAGCCATGTTGCCGTGGGCGGAGCTCCCCTCCACAATATCACTGGCCATGGCTTTCTCCCTCGTGGTGGGCGTTGTTGCCGGCTCACACACCTGGACTGACGTCACTAGCAGCTCTGACTCTGCAGCGATCTGTGGATCTGTCACTCCATGCGGCGATGGCTCATTGGTTGCGGCAGGCTCGGGCTCTCTGTCAGCGGTGGGCTTGGACATGCTCTCCACGCAGCAGGGAGATGGTGGGCTGGGCCCTGGGTCCGGAGTGGCACTACCGAGGTCCCCCTCGCCACAGACGGTGAATGGGGATCCGTGCCTCACCAGTGTCCACTCCATGAAAGCGGCAAAGTCCTCTCGAGGACCATCTTCGGACGACGGCGCTGTACACAGTGTTTAAACTATCGTCGTAGAACGCACAGAGCACGTTGTCCGGATAGCTGGTGATGTTGGCTAGCAGCAGGAACTGTCTAGTATGTTCCTCGAGAGCTTTATCCCCCTGCTTCAGCAGGAGGAGGAGGTGGTCTTCGGAGCAAAATAAGACATCCATATGGGGAAACACAACGGAACTTAAAAACTGTGAAAAACGAAAAACAAACGAGGGAGGGGCAAACACGGAGGTAACTGTTTGTCGCTCGGGTGTTCTGTCACACTTCGTAGGCAAGGCAACAGGCAGGAGACGCGGAGTAAACTTAAACAGTACTTTAATTGAGAAACACAAGGGATAATCCACAGCAAGGCTTGAGAAGACACACATAACAATGAGTACAACAAGTAGACCCGACAGAGACAAAAGGCAAGGACAGGAACTTAAATACACAGGCTAATTGGCAACACAGGTGAAAGGGATTAAAATCAAACTAAACAAGGACAGGAACATGACCATATAAGGGAAAACAGGAATAGAAACACGACAGCACAGGTCAATGATCATGTCATATAGCTACTTGTGCCCTTCAGGAAGAAAAAAATGTAATAAAGTTATCAAACACTGAATTCTAAATTAAATAAAGATAAAGTTTAAAACTACAGAAGTTATTGCTTTCCTCTTTTTAATTTTGTTCTTTGATTGATAGACATCACAGCAGCTGGTTAGTAGGATATTTTGGCTGCTGCTACTTTAAAAGCTGCTGCTACTGAACTTGATGCGGATCTGACACTGCTTTAAATGTAATTCATAAATAATAAACTGTCTTAACTGACAACAAAACTACGACACTGCATACTCGTATTTTCATTTGGGTTTGAATATGATACAGCGCTTTAATATAGCCTAATACAGCACTACAAGCACAGTATAATGGCTGACAGGACAGGAAGACTAATTTTTACTAACATATGGCCTGACAACACCTCATCTGACCGCAGTTCACTGATGTTCTACTGAAGCTCCTCGTCAACGGCGACAGTTTCCGCGGTCGTTTGACTCGCGCCTGACACTGAGGTGAAGTTGGGGTGCGCGTTTGATCAGTCTCCCGTTTGATGTGCTCATAAAGATGTTAAGCATCTGAATAAACGTAGTTCTTCAGCAGTTGTGAGTGGGGTGGCCAAACCAAGTGTCACTTCTGCGTTAAATATTTTTAACGCGTTAAAATAAAAAAATTAATCGCCTGCGTTAACACTAATTTTGACACCACTACACTGTAAAGAACAATTTGTTGGGTCAACTTAAAATAATTTGTAACCTGGCTGCCTTAAAATTTTAAGTTCAGTCAACTCAAAAAAAGTTTATTCAAATTGAAATGTTAAATTATACTAAGTGACAACTTAGATATTTGAGTTGAATTAACTTAAAATTTTAAGGCAGCTTGGCTGTTACTTACCCATCCGTTAAGTTTAGCAAACACAAATATCTAAGTTGTTATAGTACAATTTAACATTTCAAGTTGACTAAACTTATTTTAGTTGACTGAACTTAAAATTTTAAGGCAGCGGAGTAACAAATTATTTTAAGCTGACTCAACAAATTGTGTTTTTTATTTTTTACACTGTAATTATTTTGAATGTAAAATGATTAAAAACACTAACTTGATGAGATTCATACATGGCTTTAATAAATAGAATTTTGATTACATGTTAATGTAAAAATATAAAATAGATTTACCCTTTGAATAACACTGGCTTTAGCATCTGTTTTCATGGTCACCAGTGTTAAATGCCACAACATAAAGGATTATTAATATAACCACTTTTGTCTGTCTTTCCTGGATGTTCTCTGTCCCTTCCTCTGAATGAATGTGTAAATCTCCCTCGGAGAGACATTAGCCGAGGTTTGCCTTTGCTCTTTGACTCCCTTTGTCTGAATGCCTCCACGATGGCATTTGGTATTTCCTCTCCTTGAATGCTTTACTGCTGGTATGAATAATTCATTTTGGTTACATTTGGTGGACTGTGTATTTCTTTTTCATTTGCCCTCACAACTGAACCATTAAGCTGTGAGATGTACCTCTGTATTACCTGTTAAATTACTTTAAAGTGTCTTTTCTGCTAGCATAAAAAGATACCCTGAGGCCAGTATGCCCACTGAAGACCATATGAGGATAGAGAGGTGGTAGTTTAGAAAGACAGATGTTAAAAGTCAGCGACCCACCACTCAGGGATATATATTTGCTGAGTACTTTGTAATAATTTGGTGAAATGTTTCACCACTATTAAGCATTTTATAGCTTATCACTGCTTCTTTTCTAGGGATCTTTAGATTGCATGCTGCATCTTATTCATAATTTTTGACATTTAAAGGGCACGTCGCTTTTGAAAACAGCAGGTCTACCCTTCAATTACTTTGCAGGTGACAAAAGAAAAATGCTGCAGGTGTTGATGCGAACCTGCACGTCTGACGTCTGTCTCCAACACTCCTTTGTCTTAGTCATTGTTGGATGAAAAAAAATATATAATAGGCAGCTGTGATTATGTCCTGAAAGGGAAACTCAAATAAGAAAACTAATGTTATAAGAAAAAATCAATTCCTGATAAGGTCACCTGCGTTTCCAAGATGAAACTATAAAATGACCAACCACAGTTAATTCTGTTTTTATTTATCATTTGAGTTGTGGCTGCCTAAAATAGACTAGTGAGAGCACATGGTCTGTTACACAAAGCTAGCTGAGCAATGAGTTTCAGAGTAGGTTTAGTGTTGACAAAACCAAACAAATCCAAGTTGGCTGACACTGGGTTCACGACCCTTACTATAAACACTGTCTATCAAATCAGGGTTCAATCCAGAGTTTATGATTAACTCTGGAGCATGTGCACTTGAAAATATGTTATCTGCAGAAAACAGACAATCACAGGAAACGTGGAGAGTGCAATTCACTCTCAAGAGAGTCAACACAGTTCACTTATGTTCTGAAGATTAAGAGATTGTTATAAAAAATCCAATACATTTGAACACTTACAAAGCAGTGGCTGCCATAATAGCGAGAAGGCAGCTGAAATAAATGATCTATATTAATGTAAGAAATTAATTCAAATTTATTTACTTAAAGAAATCAACCCCCCCTACCGTTTTTCCCAAAATAAGATGAAATCAAGATACATTTTAATTGTAACTATGGACTACGTTGACAAGAGTGATGTAGAAGTTTTCACCATGAAGCTTACACTGGTGATGTACCGGAGAGAAAATGGATTTCACAGTAAATTATACAATTTTCAGCAGTAAGAAAGTGTTTTAAAGCTTGTTGTTTTGTAGAACATCACAGTTATATAATGTGAGAACAGCAGGGCCTGTAGATAGGGAGTATGTGTTATTTAATATTTTCAGAATGACACATAGTCAGTGGGGTAAAACGCCCCCAGGGGGCACTGGGCAGTTACTGTAGTTACTCTGTTCTGAACATCAGATCCTTCGTTTTTCCATCAAATGAATTCTAACTAGTTGGTTGAATAAAAATATTTAGATTTTATATTTAAAAAATTACCTCAAATTCGCATTGGGTGGCCAGTTAGCATCAGCTAACAAAATGTTTCAAATAGGCTATTATAACTTTGTATTTCATAATTATTGATTATGGGGCGTTTTCCCCCACTCTACCCTATTTTAGCCATTTTAAGCTTTAAAATGATGTGTACTTGTGGTTCTGTTGACACAGTCTTAGTTCACTGTCTGCATATTCTGGTTCAAATAAGTAAAGCTGGGCAAAAAAAAAGACCTTTCTTGGCCTTGAACTTGGTAGTTGCATTGCTGTCAGGGTCAGAAAGCTCTAGGATGTCATCAAAAATTATCTTAATTTGAGTTCCAAAGATGAATGAAGGTCTTACAATTACTATAATTAATGACAGAATTTTCATTTTTGGTTGAACTAAGCCTTCAATTTTAACTTGCCTGGGTAGCAGCTGAAACCAACTAAACATAAATGTTTTTTGAAAGTGTCATTTATTTTCATTATTTGTTGATTCATTCATTTACTATTAATAGGTCCAACAATTAGTGGTGCAATTATTTTCCCAGCAACATCTAAATATTGCATTAGATGCTCTGGATGAGAGCATCATTAGTTATTTGCAGCTTCAGGACCTTTTCCTTCTGCTAGTGTGGTATAATGCCCCTGTTCATAAATCAGAAACAAACAGCCTCTTTCTATTCACCTACTTTCCCCCTTCCTCCTTCCATTATTACAGCTACGTAACCATCACTGTCAGTATGCTAATATCAGGTCTGCAACTGGCTTTTGTGTCACTGAAAAAATCCAAACCATCAAAGTAATAAAACACATGTCACTTCTGACTATAAATCATTTGGTTGAATTAGAAACCTCATTTGCACAGATGGATCACAAAATGTGTAGCCCTACCGCTGTTGTTAGAAGGAAGTGATCATCTGTTTTAGTGTAGGAAATATTTTGTGGCAGTATCCTTTACTCAGCGATTTGTAATGTTAAAAAAAATCATGCTCTCAAAAAAAACCACACAAATAACTTTAATAAGAGATCGTGGCGATATCTGTGCCAACACTAGTCTATAAACAGAAAATTAAGAAGTGATGATGGCCACTGTCAAACTGTTTGTTTAGTAAATCTGAATAATTTCTTCCTGTCAGTCGTTTAGCGCATTCACAATGGAAAGTCCATAAATGGGAAGCCGGAAGCAGAGAGTGTGAACTTCATATCAATAAAAAATATACTTTTTTATGTTCCACAGAATAAAGAAAATCATGCAGGTTTGGAACAACATGAGAGTAAATGTTGACAGAATTTTCATTTTTGGGTGAACTATCCCTTTAAGACTGTCATATTTTTAATCACCAGATTAAGTTTTCACTCACACTAAAATGCTGATACTGTAAGTTCTATTCAATTATAACATTTCAGTTCAATTAAATGCAAAATAGAAGCATTTACACTAGCGGTTTCAGACTTTTGGACTCCTGCTTATCTCTGGCACAGCTCTCTCTCTCTTATGAAGATTGGAAATTTTGCACTGCTACTGTCAAAACTATCATAATTTCTCAGCATGCTCTTTCATGTCCCTATATTCCATCATGCATCATCTTTGAATGAGAACTGATGTGGAAAAGAGAGTGCAGAGATGATGAAATATGAGCTGGTGAATTTTGTAATGGAAGCATTTTGCATGTAATGACAAATGAAATGGTGGTCTTTAAAGATGAAAACACATCACTGAAGCATGCATATTTGTTACTTAAGAGCTCGACAGTTTGCAAAGATCACAGAAGTTTACTCTCAACAGCAGAAATCTCTCTCTCCTGAACAAGCCATACAAGGCTTTTCTGATCACACTCCATGCAGTGTTTCCTGGAAGTGTTAATCTACAGATGTTTGGATGTTGAAATAAGAGTGTCTGCTCTTGCGTAAGGGCATATTGTTTAACGGTCACTTAGAGACAGTGGGTACCCTTGAGGAAAATACATTTACTTTGTTGTGGACTACAAAAAGAACTGTGCAGGAAAAAGACGTCTTGCAGGGCTTAGAAATTAATTACATGTACAGGAAGCATGGCCGAACAAGTGCTCTGTGCAGTATTTTATGATTTGTTTTAAGAATGTGAATGGGCTTGGATTTACACACATAATCCATTTAACAGTCAATCTGTCACAACAGCAGGAAAGGCAGACAACGGTATGTTCAATTTGAAGCTTCTTTATTGTAATTGTATTAGTGGGGAGCTTCTCAATCTTAACTTGGTAAACAAAGGAAAGCAACATCAAGTTCAAAGGCTTGAAACATAAACGGTCTTAACTTGCGTCCACAGGAATCTGTGATGACAAAGAGAGTATCCACGAGGGAACAGGTAAGTCCGAGCTAGAAGTCCATATGCAACCTCGAGACCAGCCAACGAGGGAATGAGGTGAGTGCGTATATATATGTGATGGTAAGTGGATGCAGCTGTGCATGATTAATAGTCAGGTGACTGTGCATGTAAGTAGGAGGCTGGCGTGTCAGGTATGGTAGGCATGGCTTGTGACTCCGTGACAGCACCCCCACCCCTTCGGGTGAGTAAATGAGAATCGTCAATGTAGACTACCACAAACCGGTTGAACATATCTCTGAAGATTTCATTCATGAAGTTTTGAAATATGGACGGTGAGTTGGACAGGCCATAAGGCATCACCCAGTACTAGCAGTGTCCTGAGGGGGTTACGAAAGCAGTCTTCCATTCATCTCCTTTACAAATTCAGATGAGATTATAAGCGCTTCTTAGGTCGAGTTTGGTGAATACATTTGCTCCACGAAGCTCCTCCAATGCGGCCGGGACCAGAGGAAGGGGGTAGGCAAACTTAATGGTTTGGGAATTGAGTGCTCGGTAGTCTATGCAGGGACGTAGGCCCCCCATCCTTCTTGGACACGAAGAAGAAACTCAATGCTGCGGGTGAGGTAGACGGTCGGATGAACCCCTGTTGTTATGCCTCTTATGTACTCCTCCATGGCAGCCTGCTCTGGGATCGACAGTGGATAGACATGTCCTTTGGATAATTTGGCCCCAGGCAGCAGATCAATGGCGCAGTCCCATGGCTGATGTGGTGGAAGATGGGTGGCCGCGACCTTACCGAACATGTCTTGGAACGCCTGGTACTCCTGGGGAATCTGGAAGTTATTCTTGGATTCGGGACTCTCGATGGAGGTTGAGCAGAGAGACAGCTCTGGACGGTCAGATGTGGGCATAGGGAGATTGGTCAAGCATTGCTCTTGGCATCGTTCACTCCATCGGAGTACCTCTCCAGTGGTCCAAAGGATGTCAGGATGGTGTTGGGCCAACCAGAGGCATCCCAGGACTATGTCCACCGTTGCCTCCTCGAGCACCAGGAGTGTAAGACATTCCGTGTGAAAGCACCCAATGCGGAGGGAGAGTTCCGGGGTGCGATGGTGCACCAGCCCTTTGCCCAGTGGTTTTCCTTGGATACTGGAGATTTGGTAGGTGGTAGAATGTTGTTGTCATGGTATTTTGGCCCACGAGAGACACACTGAGGAGATGAAATTTCCAGATGTGCCGGAATCCACAAGAACTTTGACTGGAAAAGATTGATTTGCATAAATTAGGACAGCATCAATGTTGGGCTCATTAGAAACACCAGGACTTATCTGGACTGTACTCACCACTGGGCGTGGTGGACGGACGGGGCATGTGCGCATTAAGTGATTCTTAGCTCCGCAGTACAGACACAGGCCTTGGGTGAGTCGGCGTGAGCGCTCCATGGCGGAAAGATGGTAACAGTCCGTTTGCTCCAGCGTCTTCTGGAAAAAAACGTTCCAATCCCACAGTGTCATTATATAAGGACAATTGTTGTCTCAATGCAGGATTCAATCCACGACAAAAAGCAGAGAGCAAGACAGCTTTGTTCCATCCACTACAGGTGGCCAGAGTGTGGAAGTGAATCGTGTAGTCGTGGATTGACATTTCAGCTTGCCGTAGGTGGAAGAGTTCGTCATGCACCGAGAGAGAGGAAGTAGATTTCCCAAACACATCGCGGAAATGTTCGACAAACTCATCTAATGAACGGACCAACGGGCTCTGTGAATTCCAGAGAGATTCCGCCCACTGCAATGCTCTTCCTGACAACAATGAGATGATAAACGCTACCTTGGCTTTGTCACTGGTGAACTGATGAGGTTGTAGCCTGAAGTAGAGTGAGCACCGGAGGAGGAACCCGCTGCAGGAAGCCACCTCACCAGTATAGGTCGCGGGATTGGCCTTGGGATGGTGGTGTGTGGTAGAAAAGAGTCATGGATGGTGTGAACGAGGTCCGAGAAGTGCTCCGGTGTAAGTGTGCTCCGCATGTCCATCCAACACGTGCTCCGTGTGTAGTGGAGTAGTTTTGAAGGGCTGGTCTTGTCACAACAGGAGGAAAGGCAGACAACGGTATGTTCAAATTGAAGATTCTTTATTGTAATCGTATTAGCGGGGAGCTTCTCAATCATAACTTGGTAAACAAAGAAAAGCAACATCAAGTTCAAAGGCTTGGAACATAGTCTTAACTTGCATTCACAGGAATCTGTGATGATGAAGAGAGTATCCACAAGGGAACAGGTAAGTCCAAGCTAGAAGTCCGTATGCAACCTCGAGACCAGCCAACGAGGGAATGAGGTGAGTGCGTATATATATGTGACGGTAAGTGGGTGCAGCTGTGCATGATTAATAGTCAGGTGACTGTGAACGTGAGTAGGAGACTGGCTTGTGACTCTGTGACACAAACGTTCTGCGCTGTCTTACCAGTCAAAACACATTTTTCAAATGCACAAACTGACAAAACATTCCCAGCTCCAGCTTAGAGCTGTAAGGTAAGGTGGTCCAATAGACTTTCCTGTTGGGCTGGAGTTTAAACTTTTTTTTTTTTTTCTCACGTAACAGATTTTGTAACTTTATTTAATAACAAAAGGGGCAGGTTATTAAAGGGAATGTATATACACACAGGGCTCAACACTAAGGAGTTTTTTAGCTGGTTCAATGTGGTTCATTCTGCCAAAACTTTTACTGACCCTGCCACAAAAATAAATAAATAAATAAAAAGGATTTTAATAAATAATAAATAAGTAAACAGTCAGTAATCATCTGAATGCTTAAACTTGCAAGACTTTAATGTTTTTTCTAGTTTCTAAATAACAAGGTTTTTGATACCAATTGCCCGAAGAGCATTATCTCCTTTAAACTCTGGAGCTGAACTGAATATGGCAACAATTTTGCAATCGGTTTTTGTTTGGCATGGGATGGGACCAGTTGGACCATGATCCTGGTTATTAGTGGTGAGGATTTGATTAATTGAAAAATGTAAATTCTGTCATTAATCATGTCGTTCCAAACCCTTAAGACACTTTTTTATCTTTGGAACACAAATTAAGATATTTTTAATAACATCCAAGAGTTTTCTGACGCTGCATAGTAATGTTGTAGTATTTGAGATCAGTCTTAAGACCATTTTTTGATGGTCTTGGTCTTGTCTCGGTCTCGACCGCATTTGTATTCAGTCTTGCATTGGTCTCTAAGAAGACTCAGGATTTTGTTTCAAAACCGGTCTAGACCACAATTGCGGGATATTACTAAATTACTGGTACATTATCTGAAACATCCACCACGTAGAACAGGGCTGGACTGGGACAAAATTTCAGGCTGGGAAATCTCACACTCATCCAGGTCATCCCATACACCCACAACAAATTCTGAAACCATGGACAACCCTATTTTTTGAATGGCCAAATGTTTAAAACCTTAGGCTAGGGCTGTGCAAAATAAGAAAAGGACTCTCTCTTGAACTGCACCTTCACTTCCATTTTCCTTTTCAGTTTCTTCATTTTCCATGATATCTCTCTGCATTTCACTTTGTGTGTGTTTGCTTTTTTCACTAATTTTCTTGTACCTGTCACTTTTCCCATCAGCCATTTACTGTTATGAGCAGAACTGTCTCCAACTTGTTGCAAAACAACCACCTCATTATATTCTATTTGCAGTAACAGTTTTATTTAAGTTGAATTTAAAGTATCACATCATGACCAGGTGTTGTTGTTTTATCTTAAAATGGCTTAAATACTATAGATTTGAGAAAACTATATTTTCTAAATTGCCTAAATGTCAAAATGAGTACAATAATGATTACATCATGGCAATATCTTTACAGAAAAATCCTAATACTGAACATGTTATTGCATTATCATGAGTCATATTTTTCTCTTACCAAAATTAACCATGTTTTTGTTTATTTATTTATTTTTATTTATTTTTTTTTATTTTTCATTACAATCTGTTTTATTTTACAGCCATAGTTTTACTACACATCGTATGGTTAGACTATGGTTAGTGTAGCAAAACCATGGTTCATTTGTGGCTACCATGGTTTAACTATAGTAACCATGGATTTTGGTTTTAATTTTCACAAGGGTTGTGTTGTTATCTGCCCTAGCTCCCTCTGAACGTATTACAAAACTATGTTTTATGACATTGTTTGCTAAATTATTACTGTAACTTTACAGTAGATAATAATAATGTCGTTTAGCACAGACTATTTTGAGTGATGGTGTAGTTTCGTTTCGTTTATAGAAGCTGTAGTTTTGTCTAAGCATTAAGTTAAGCATTAAACTGCTAGCAACTCTTAGCAGCCTGTTTGCATATGAAACTGACCTGCACTTGAAGTCCCGAACAGGTTAATAGTTTTGCCTCTGTGATCCAACCGGGCGCTTCCACTCAATTCTCGAGTCACTTGTAATGATTACTCTGATAGAAACCGTTTGGCGGAGACGCGGAGCGCGCGAGAACCGAATCGTGTTGCCAGTCAAGACTAACCGATCCATGATTTATTAGAGATTTTATCGGATGGTGATCCACCAAATGCTGATTAAAACTAATGTAACGAGCCTGGTTTGAAAATGTAAGAAGTGGAAAGTACAGATATTTGTGTAAAAATGTAAGGAGTAAAAGTAAAAAGCAGTCAGAAAAATAAACCCTGGTGAAAGGTATGTTTTGATGCTGGGATGCTGGTTAGGTATGTTTTGATGCTGGTTTAAACTGGTCCTTTGCTGGTTTAAGATGGTCATGTTGCTGGTCAAGGACCACCATAAGCCAGCAAAGGACCAACTTAAACTAGCATCATAACTATCTACCAGCATATGCTGTTTTTTTTTTTTTTTTTTTCACACCAGGGAATAGTGAAGTAAAGTACTGATACCAGAAAAATCTACTTAAGTACAGTAATTAAGTATTTGTACTTAGTTACTTACCATCTCTGGATGTAAAACTTCCTGCTTCAAATGCAGTCAATAACTAATAACTAAATAACAAAAATAAATAATTTGATTTACCAGTGGATCTTAAAATGTTTATTTCAAAATGACTTCACTGCCCCTCTATTGTCTACAACAATATTTGAAGGCCCCCCTCCACTCACCCAAAATATTTTAGAGCTTAGCATGACTAGATGTATATTCATCATAAAAATATTCAAATACTAAGAAATATTTTGGATTTTTACCTGTTTTAGTTTATTTCAGTGATGATCCTGGACTTCTGGGGGCCCTACTCAAAACTGGGGGTGCATCGGGGTGCAATCTCTTACCACACAATGCACACGTCTGTGGCGCGTTACGGCTCTGAAGCGGCCACTGTAATGGACATTCTAACTCTTTAATGACATTCTAATGGACCGCGTTGTGACATCATTGCATGCGGGAAACAAACGTTGTAGTCCAAAGGAGCCGTTCACTGTAGTTCTTGAAAAGGGATTTTTTAAAAATGAAATATCTCCTTTTGGAGTGGACTTTGAGATTTGTAACTTTGTAGATCTTTTTGTAGAGGCTTTCTGAACTTTTTTTTATGCCCAAAGCTACACACCACACACTGACCCCTTGGAAGTACATCAGTGTTTCAACCTTAATTTATGAAAGCTACAAGAATACTTTTTGTGCGAAAAGAAAACAAAAATAACTACTTTATTCAACAATTTCTTCTCTTCCGTATCAGTCTTCGACACGTGCTGACAAGAATACCACAATGTGTGCTTGTGGTTTTCTGACATACAACCATAGATATGTATAGGTAGATGCCACATTCAACCACTCTAGACACATATCTTAAGAGAATTGTTGAATAAAGTTGTTATTTTCATTTTTTTTTTTGGGCATATGCATACTCATTCACTCATTCTCTTAACTGATTGATTCAAAAACACTGATTAATTCAAGAACAAAACAAATAAATTTCAATACTACTCTTACTATTTCTCCTATATCTTTATATTGCAAACAGTAGAGTAGTATGTTAATGCTATTCCAGCTGAATCACTCATTTAACCCATTCATTTAAAAACAATGATTAATTTAGAAATGAAACACCACTATTGTGTGCTTCTTGGAGGCATGGTGGCTGATACTTTGAATTTCTTTGGAACTATTTTTCTGATGGAGCAAAAACAGAAGTAGTAATTGGCAATATTTTGTTGTTTAGATATAGGCGTTTTCAGTACAGCTGAAGAAATTCGAAAGGTCTGAAGACAGATATATGCATCTTTTTTCTGTGTCCTGTTTAGTGTTTAAATTGGCTCAGAAATTACACACTTCACCATTAAGTTGCATTAATCTGATACGTTTAGTGAATAAATCCCCTCCACTCCCCATCCTCATAAGAACTATGAATAATGAAAAGGGGGTTAAATGAGAGGGTCCTGTGTTCAAGTGGCAATTGTGTGACTTTGAGGTTTTATAAAGAGATCCTTAACCCTGGGTGAAAGAGCTTTTTTAAAAAGCTTTTGAATAATTAATTCTGTTCTGAATTTGAGTCTCTTTTTGGAAGCACAGAACAGAAGATGTTGGTATTGTCCAAAGAGAATGGCCCTTGTAAACGAGTACTGATAAGAAGAGAGCAATCACTGAGAGAAAAGGAGAGAGGCACTGAAAGAAATAAGAGAAAATAAGAAGGAAAAGCTCATTTTGCGTTTCTTTGTCATCCCCACACTCTCAGCTGTTTTTCTCTTTCATCCTAATATCTCTTCCTCCTTTCAAGCCTTATCTCTCTCTGTTCCCACATACTGTTGTTGGTGCGTAAAGGATGAAAACAAAGGTGGACTTGATGTACTGAGTAAAAGACCAATTTCATGTTGCATATAAAATGTCAACAGTGGAAGAGGTTTCATTAGGTGAAGGATGAGTAACAATGTTCATATGTATGCCAGAGGTTTGTTTGGGCTCCAATGGCTCTATTGATTCAGGCTTTCAAACAAGAGAATTTATTTATATCTGATTTTTACCTCACACACATCATAAGGTACATTACATTTGTGCTTGTTTACAGGTGTGTGCTATACAGAGAAAGTGAAGGAGGAGGGGAATGTGGTATTTGTTTATCCACTCAAATCGCATTATGGAAAAAACATAAAAACAAAAACAAGAACAGACAGTCTTGAAAAACATGAATGAAACCCTTGTTTCTAGAACCAGGGTTAAAGCATTCAGCTCTTCTTTTGCTTCAAATCTCAATTCTAAGTGAAAATGAATGACACCCTGTTGCTTGATAACTGTAAAAGTCTGTCAGAGTTAACGCTCCATTATGCGCAGCAAGTATGTACGCTACTGCTGCACCGCAGCTCCAACCACAGGATTAATGAGTGAAAATGTGATTTATACAGCAAATTGTATTAACACTCCAGCAGCCAGCAGTGTATTTTGTTTACTCTCACTGCTGCCTTTTTTCATAATGGCATATCCATTAAGCTGCTCTGAGGCATGCAGGTTAAAATCAACAAGATTCATGAAAATCATTGTGTTGTTGTTTTTTTAGAGTTTCAAACAGGATATTATGGCCATAAAACAACCCTTCAGTGATTGTTCAGAATTAAGAGGCTGTTTGATCAGTATTTGCATCTAGAGCTTTTAAAAGAAGACTTTTAAAAATAAAGGTTCTTTATTGACATCCACGGTTCAAAGAAGAACCTTTAAAGGGATAGTTCACCCAAAAATGAAAATTCTGTCATTAATTACTCACATTCATGTCGTTCCAAACTGTTAAGACCCTTGTTCATCTTCAGAACACAAACACTTAAGTCATCACCCTGCTGCGTGGAGCATGAGCCAGAGCCCACCGCAGACAGAGAGCCAAAGCCCGCCATGACCAATGAGCCATCGCCAGAAAGATCGACAGAGCTGAGGATCGCCCCAGAGCCAGAGCCTCATCAATCATCTGACCAGGTGCATGGGCCAGCAACAACGCAAGCAACGGTGGATTATACAGTAGCGATGGAAGGTGCGGAGGAAAGCCCCACCCTTTGAAAAATATAGATATATACACAGATATGCCTATTCTTCTTTCGCCATCATCGTCTGTCTGTCCCGTTATGACCACACAGGTTGTGCCCGAACTGTCAGTCTGCCCTGAACTGTCTGTCCCGTCATGACCACAAAAGTTGTTGCCTGTCAATAGCGCTCCCAGTACTGGGAGTCGCTGTTTGGTGTGTTTGGGGAGCATACACCATCCCAGAACCCTCAGATTGTCATGAACTCCCACCCAACCAGCCTCCCTCTCCCACCATGGCTCCTCTGTCACCTTGGCTTCTCAGTTTCACTTTTGCTGGTTCCTGTCAGTCCCTCAGCTCATCTTTAGCTTGCCATCTGTGGTGGGGATTCTCCAGAGGCCTGTCAGTTTCCAGCGCCAACATAGTTGGAGGATCCACAGTCTCCACCTCCAACCTCAGAGACCCAGAATTCACCTTAGCCCATCAGCCCGTCCCTTTGTCCTTCCGGCTATACCTTGGTTGGTCGTCGACTTGCCCTTCGCTCAGCACTACACTTCTCCAGCTTCGCCTCGTCCCTCCATCCCTTTTGACTCCATTGGGCTCCTCCCTCTCTTCAGCTCCACCTTTGTCCTGTGTCGCTCTGACTCCACCGCAGCCTTCTGGATCCTCACCTACGCCTCGCTTGCCTGAGCTGTCAACTTCACCATATTGCTCCGAATTCTAAGCGTTGCTTTGACTCTTCGGCTGGTTTTGCCTCCGTCAGTCAGCCCCCTGTTGTCGTCAGCCCTTTCTCCACCATGGCTCCTCCCTCCATCGTGTGCTGCCTTCCTGTGGCCTTCACACCCCTGCTCATTGGATTTTACCTCCATCTCCACTTTGGATTCTGTTTGTCATCCTCCTCCCAGTTGTCCATCCTCCTCTAGAGCCTCCTCCTGCATCTCTACGCTGGGGTGCCATCCCTTTGCCAGCCCTTTTCACCATCCCTCCGCCATCCCTTCGTTGTTACGTATCCAATCCCTGATGTTCCTCCCACTCACCACCAGAGTGCTCCATCACCACTCTGACTGTTTCCAATTGGACTGCATGTCCCAGAAACCCCTGCCAAGGAGTCAATTATGGACTCCTCCCATTGTCAATCAGGAAGACTATAAATGCTGCACGCTACCATTCATTCTGAGCTGAGTATTGTATGAATGTTTGTTAGCCTTTAGCCTATTCCTAGTTTCCGTGTTCCTTGTTTCCTAGTTCCTGTTCCCTTGCCTTCATGTTTTTGACCTTGGACTGTTTTCCTTGTTTTTGATTTATTGCTGCCTGCCCTGACCTTCACCTGTTTTGTGGATTACTCTTTTGCCTCGCCTCTGCCATTGTTGTTTGCTGTTGTTGAACCACACCTGTTTTGACAAAGGCTTGTCTACTAAAGCCTGCATTTGGATCCTCCGTTGTCACACGTTGTCACACTCCCCACCGTTACACTCATCCTCCTTGCCACCCCAAAACTTACTGATTAAGCATATTTTTGCAGCGTGGGAAGTTTTGACATTTATTTTATACTTTATTTTTATTATGTACAGCTTTCTTCCTTTGTCTGTTATTTTCTTGTTTATGCTCATAGTCACATATTCAAATTTGAATTTGCATTATCACTTTTTTTTAAAGAATTTAATGGTAAATATTATTTTTACTTCAGAACTAAACTCCTACCTTGCAGAGCCCTTAACCAGTTTCTCTCTCTCTTTCTCTGCTTTCTTTTTGATTGTTTGTTCTCTCTTTTATTTGGATTCAATTTGATTGATTTAAACATGGTGTGACTGAGCATGAGTCCATTCTCTAAGGGTCAAAAGACTGTTATTGGATTTTCCACATGGCTTGCCTTTAGCAGAGATCCAGTGATCTCAAGAAGCTGTCCTCTTATGGCACAGAGTCAGGGATAATGAAGTGATAATTTCATTCACAGAGACATTTACCGCCGTGAAACTGTCAAGCAGGAACACATCTCTAAAATGCCTAGTTTTTTCATGAAACTCTAGATGGCCCAGGCTGACGGGTTGTTAACGTAACTGATGATAATCACAGCCTTATACCACTTGGCACAAGCTGATTGGTTTATGTTGCATATGCAGCCATTGAGTTTGAACCTTTACCTTTAAATGGCTGGTTGGCATTCACTCGAGCCTTTCGCAGCAGCGCACTTTGAGTTCCCCTGAAACCCTCCACCTTCCCCAGCTCCACCTGTATAGATCTGCTACAGGTTATTTTGTATGCTATTGTGAAGCAGCAGTATGTCTTAAATACTCACAGCACCGTATCGCCATATGCTTCGGCAGTAGCAAGTTCCTGTACTTGCTTGCTGCAGCAGCAGCAATAATCTACAACTACAGCAATAACCAACAGCAGCAGCAATTTAGCTGCAGCATAGCAGATCTATTCCACCAAGACCAAATACATTAACATTGTCATATCCATTACCATGCTAAAATCTTCAGAGAGTTGCCATGGAAGAAATTCCCATAGGAATCTAGTGAACCGACAACTTGAGGCTTGTACCTATTAAAATGCTTTTGTTTGTGTGTGTTTCTGTTAGCAGCCCTGACACAGAAGTAATTGATCCGACCACTTGATCTGATTACGTGGCTCTCTGCTCTTTAGCCACAGAGAAACGCTGTGACACATGGGGTCCAAAAACACCAATCTGTGATGTTCAGAGCGGTCAATGAAAACATGACGTACCTCCAGCAGCATGACTCATGATGCTTTTCTGTCTCTTCAGATGACAGGTTATTCATCCATAAGCCACATGGGTCACAAAGGACAGAATTAGATATGCTGTTTGCTTTGGCTTGCTTGTTGGTCTAGGGCCATAAATCATGCTTTGCATGAAAAAGATCTTAATTTTATATCCTACGATACAAACTCATGTTGCAGGTTCTTTTCCAGATTAAACACAGGACTTAAAGGGCTAGGTTTCTCAAAAAATAAATTTGTCATTAATTACTCACCCTCATGTCGTTCCAAACCTGTAAGACCTTTGTTCATCTTTGTTCAACACAAATTAAGATATTTTTGGTGAAATTCAATAGCTTTCTGACCCTGCATAGACAGCAACAGTCCTACTACATTCAAGGCCCAGCAATGTCAAGCATTGCTGACTTGTTATACTTCACTCAACTCTTTTTTTCTTTTAAAGAACTAAACATCACACAATTCACTTCAAACTGGAAATGGCTTTATCTTCCTTGGAAAGGTCATTTTAGCTCTCAGGCACTGGTAGGCTTTCAAACTCTTCTGCAGTTTTTCATAGTGAGAGGATCCATTTGAGGAAGGCAATCTCCATTTGAGTCTGGTGTTGGTCAGACACTCCACCTCATTTGGCAGAAGCTTCATGAAAGCCTCATCCGTGACTCACAGGTACAAACTCCAAATGAGTCTGGCAATAGTGTTTGGCAAAAAAGGACAGTTGAACACTATTGTCCTGCTTTGCAATTGTGAGGAAATAAATGGAGCTCATCAATCAAACAGCTTGAGTCGTCCAAATGGCAATGCCCACATGAATGAGAGAAAAAAGGTGTGAGGAAGACAGAAAGACACATTACAAACAAAAAGCAATAAACAAAAATGCATCTGTAATAACTATTTATGAGTTTTTGTTTGTTTATGCTAAATGTAAATCAGTTTTTTTTTTCAGTGACATCTGCTAGCAGGGAGATAATGAAATGGATTGTGGTGCATGAAATCAGAGGAACTTAGTGGGCCGTGGCTTACTGTACCGTGACACGAGCGTTCAGATGTCAGCTACAGAGGGAAGAGAAGAAGCAGAGGTGATTATAAACTGGTTTAGAGGGTATATTAATTGTCTGACATTTTCTCCTCATCACTTTCTTGCACACAAGCGATGTTTTTTCTTGCCTGTCTGGTTCTCCTGTCACACTAGACTATATTTATGAAGCCTTTTTGTGCAACACTCAGAATTGAAATGATAATTCATTTCAGTTCAGTTCCTGAAATTAATTTGAATTGAGGAAGCACACCAAATCATTGTAATTTTTATTTTAAGGAAGAAAAATATAAAAGAAAATATAATAATCAGTTTATTATAATGCTCTGAATATACATTACAGTAGATGTTTCATTATATGTAATTAAATAAATTATATTTAATACTTTCACTTTACAACTAACCTTTTGAAAAATATTAATAATAAAATATAATCTCTCTCTCCTTCAGCTTGCTCCCTTTATCAGGGGTCACCACAGTGGAGTGATCCGCACAGCCGATTTGGCACGTTTTACGCCAGATGCAATAATAAAATATAATAAATTAATAAAATATCACATATATAATATGTAATAATATAATATAATTGAATTTACTAAATATATCAATAGATTTAGTGTAAATATTTAGGTTCTGAAAACAATGTGGACATTTGTGGTGCTGTATGGCAAAATTAAAATATATTTTGATTCCTTGCATGTGGTTTTGGCAGTATTGTACTTAAATTACAGAAATGTATATTAGAAAAAATGTACTCTGCATATATATATATATATATATATATATATATATATATATATATATATATATATATATTTTTTTTTTTTTTTTTTTTTTTTGTTAAACTACAGTAATTTATTAGTAATTGTTAGTTTTACCCAATTCTTGTTTGGCCACACTCTTTAACCCATCCATCCCACACAGACATGAGATTGGGGAAGTCTAAAAAAAAAAAAAAAAAATGCCAGTGATATAGTATTTCTCACTATATTATATGTTCCAGAAAATTTTATGTAATAGCCTAAAATACCCACTGCAGCCCTGCCATTCGCACGATGATTTCATGAGGTTAAATTTCGAAGGAAATCTGACCTGTGGAGACTTGAAATGGACATCAATTTCCACTGTCTTATAGGTGATTCCCTATGGCTTTTCCATTCACTTCTGAGGCCTCTTTCAAAATAACAACAACCAGAACCCAGTTCTGCCCTGAATTCAGTCTCTTTACCAGCAATTCATTACCTGAGATCTTTAAAACATCCCACATGTGAACGTATTGAAAACTCATTAGCACACAAACAAACACTCATCTCATCACATTCCCTTCTCTCTCTGTCTCTCTCAGTCTTCCAGGCATCTAGTTATAATTGTTTTGGACCCTGTTGACCTTCATCTACACGCCTGTCACCATTTGCATCTCTATTGTGATTGGAAGTGAAAAATATCTATAGGCTAATGCTTTGCTGAAGTTAATTAACTCGTGAAACAGACCGAGCTGCTTTTGTCTGTTTGGAGTTTTCCACTCTCGCTCTCTGTGATTTACTTTAAAGAGTTCCGATACAATTTAATCTCTTTTGGCAGCATTTGTGGCTTAATGTCAATGTCAATACAACAGAAGATAAATTACAGGCAGAAAAACCTATTTAAGGTTGTGTAATGGCGACTTACCCCATATAGCGTGACAGTATTACCAGGATACTGAGGGATCTTGCCACAAAGTGAAATATATCTTTTAGAATATCAGTGGGCATTATTTATGCACAATATAATGTTATGACCTCAAAACACATTCGCCATAATGTAAGATTTGCAAACTAATACATTTAATGTGTCAAGTAGCATGAATGTTTTAGAAAATGTATTTTTCTCTCTTTCTTTTTTAATCTTTATTTGCTTTTGGTTACACTTTTGATCAGGGGTTTAGGTGGTTTGTTACTTTCAAACATGATAGAGCACTTAGCACTTTTAACACCACTCACTACAGTCATAATTTCTGAACTGTCATGGCATGTACACCAACCAACATAATGTAACATTGCTAAATTCACATTCTTCTATTTTGGATAAAACTGAAAACACTTTTAGCATCACTCAGTAAACATTTCAATTTGCAGAAATGTCACTACAAGCATGTTTTCCCTTTGAGCCTAGGTTGGTTTATACAGAAATTGACATTAAAAAATAAACTATAAGAGTAAACAACTAGCCCATTCACTCTGTTTTATTAATAGCAAAGCCTCAAAACGTAAACATCCATATTAACATGAGATTAGTGCAATAGAAAAGCCTGCTTACTTCATCTGTGTAACTCCTGTCATGACCATAAATGGTAAACCCTGCCTTTCACAAGATGCAAAAGAAGGATTGTTTAAGGAAAAAATCCAAACGCAAGAACTGTGAAGTGAAAGAAAACTTCACATGCCTAATCACATCACAAAAATGACAACTTTACAAGCCAGCTACAGTAAGTCATCTAGACACAGTCTTTTTGAATTTGAGATATACTTTTGAGGAATAGCGCTTTGAGGCAGCATCCTACTCATTTCATATATGTGACCCTGAACTAAAAAGGGTCACATTTTTTAAATTGAGATTTATACATCATCTGAAAGCTGAATAAAAAAGCTTTTCATTGATGTATGGTTTGTTAGCATAGGACAATAATTGAAACAACTATTTTATACAACGTTTTGAAAATCTGGAATCTGGGAAAAAAAAAAAATAATAATAAAAAAATTGCCTTTAAAGTTGTCATAATGAAGTTCTTAGCAAAGCATATTACTAATAACATGTTTCTGATATATTTATGGTAGGAAATTTACAAAATATTTTCATGGAACATGATCTTTACTTAATATCCTAATGATTTTTGGCATAAAAGAAAAATTGATAATTTGATACATTGTATTTTTGGCTATTGCTACAAATATACCAGTGCTACTTAAGACTGGTTTTGTGGTCTAGGGTCACATATATATAGGCCATTCTACAGAACTGGTCCAAACTGCTGTCCCACAATCAAAAAACACATTTAAAAAGCATTTAAGTATTAAAATCGTAGATGTTTACTAAGATCCTTTTATTATCTATTGAAACCCACAATAATATTTCAAATATCAGAAAGCTTTATACATACATATATATAAAATCATCATTTTTTGGGTACTTTAAATTGGGAGGTGGCTGTCCTGAACCCTAACAAAATTAAACTTATAAAAAATGATATTGAAATAATTTTTGTATTTTTTCCATTGTTTTCAAAAGTATCTTTTTGATTTTTTTAAAAAGTGAAGTTCAAAAAAAGTATACAGTTGCAATCAAAATTATTCAACCTCCCAGAGACTGCAGTACTTTACAAATACAAGCTTTTCTGAAGATCCAGGACTTTATAAAAATTGCATCTAAACAGTTTACTGAAATATTACAAGTGATAATGTCAATATCTAATGTAATGTTTTTGAGTTATAGGATTTTTTTTTTTTACAGCTATGTCATAATTATTCAACCCCTATTCAACATTGTTGTTTTTAAGTCAGTTATTTTTATGGTAGGGAACAAAATATTCTTAAAACACCATTAAGCCTTAAAAACAGAATTAGCTTGGGCTGTTACACATACATACATTTAGCCCATGCATGTGCTCAAGTTGAGTAACAAATATGGCAAAGTCAACAGAGCTCTATAGAGAAGATATAGAGAAGAAATAATTTTATTACTTAGGAAAGTACAAGGCTACATGAAGACTTTCAAGACATTAATATTCCATAGAGACAGAGCTGGCAGCCTTATTCCTTAGTGTAAAATGTGTTGTACCAGAAAACCTTTGAAAGTGTTGAACAAAAAAAGCACAAGATTATAAAATGTTTGATCAGAGCAACTGAGAAAAACCTGCAATGTACAGCCAAAGAGTTGCAAGATGACCTGACGAAAGAAGGAAAAACATTTCAATGCAGAATATAAGATGAACACTAGACAAGTACGGCCTTTGTGTTGGGGAATCTTGCTGAATACCACTCTTGACAAAGAAGAACAAAAAGGCCAACTTGAACATGCTAAAATTCATTTGGATAGACCTGTGGAGTTCTGGAAGAATGTTTTATGGAGTGATGTGACCAAACTGGAACTTTTTGGACCTATGGATCAGCGGTGTGTCTGGAGCAAAAAAGGCAAAGCTTATAAGCAGAAGAACACCATCTCTATCGTCAAACGTGGAGGTGGGCCAGTCCTGTTATGGGGTTGTTTTACTGTAGCAGGATGTGGATATCATGACCATATGAAGGATTTCATAGATTCTTTGAAGTATCAGGCCATTTTGGCAAGAATTGTGATGCTTTTGGTGCAAAGAGTGAAGCTGATCATCAATGGACTTTCCTGCAGGACAATCATCCCAAAGTATACATTCAAATCTACTTATGCTTGGTTCAGGGATCAATCATAGAATGTTCTTGAGTGGCCTGTTCAGTCTCCAGATTTAATTCTCATTGAAAATATTTGGTTGAATTTGAAGAAAGCAGTGGCAATGTCAAAACCAAAGATTATCAGTGATCTGAAAGCTTTTTCAGGCGAGGAATGGGCCAAGATTGCAGTAGAGAGGTGACAGAAGCTTCTAAGCACTTCTGAGCAGCATTTATTGGAGGTTATATAGAACAAAAGGCTCTGCAACAAATGTTACTTTTGGGGGTTGAATCATTTTGAACATGAACGTTTAGAGCCAATTCGATTTTTTTTCATTATTCATCAACTTACGTTCTGAGAATTACTCAAATGTGTATTAATAAACTTTCTCCAATAGTGCACTGATGCCTTTGTTAAATTGTTTTCAGAAAATTTTGTTCTCTGCAGCAAAATGTCTTGCAGGTCAAGGGGGTTGAATAATTTTGATTGCAACTGTATATATATATATATATATATATACTTTATGTAAGAAAAAGTCACTACCGAAACACTGTATGTTTTAGTCCATTGGCTGAGACTGATTTTAACTACACCCTTCAGCCCCATGATTTTGAGGTTAATGTGTTCAACAGTCTGAAAAATCTGTGCGCAACTTTAAAGAACGTCACTACCAAACAGCTTTTTTCTTTATTCCAAAACATCTAGTTTTAATGTGTACAACTGTTCAGAACTGTGCTAGCTAACGATGTGCTGATTAGCATCTTTGAGCTAGCTTCAAAAGTATCTAAAACTGTGACTATCGAAACAGTCACTACCGAAATATTTGGAGTTTTAGTAGTGACATCACTGATTTTTATTTATTTATTTATTTTTTTAAGGCGTTAATCTATAAATTTGTCACTACCGAAACCAACATGTTATCATTGTTTCCATAGTAACAAATAGGAACACAATAAACAAAATTTTAGTACAGTTATGCATTTTTTTTTTTTCGCTACCTAAACATTACTGTCACTACCAAAAATGTACTGCCACAATCAAAACATGGAATGTTTTGTCAAAAATGAAGTATACTGAATTATCAACGAAGATGTCATGATGTTTTTGCCTAATGAATGAATTCTTAAGTTTGAAATCACCTTTTTGCCTTTTACAAAGAAAAATTGGATTCAAAATACATCTCAAACTTTAAATATTGTTACAAATGTAATAACTGATTTACCTCTAAATAAAATATATGTTTGCAATATAATCTTAATTGGTCAATATAATTCCTCTAATTAAAATTATTCGTAAATTATATAGTGTTTCAGTAGTGACAAATTAGGGGAGAGAACAAATATCCCAAAACTTTCTGAAAATACAGTATGAGAATTAACTGCACAATTACTAGAAAAGTGTAACTTGGATATTACACAAATTGCATACATACATATATATATATATATATATATATATATATATATATATATATATTTTTTTTTTTTTTTTTTTTTTTTTTTTTTTTTTTTGGAAAAAGACACATTTTTTAACATGTTTCCAACTCTGACTTTGGACCAATTCTGTAGAATGGCTCATGTATATTAACATAAAAAAAGAAATTCACTGATGAGTCATTCACAATAATATCAATGTTTGTGAAATAGATCAGAATAATTTCCATTCCAAGCATAATTATTCTGTTAACTTTTAAAAGTAACAGCACACCTGTGTGCCTAAACAGCTCACAAGTTTTGGAAACAGAATGAACAGTGTTGCATCACATGAGTGTTTCTACCTTGCAAGCTCTCATTTTGTGCCTTTCAACAGTACAAACTGTTTTGTTCGCCTTTGTTTGAAAGCGAAATTAACAAAAGCGGTCCACAGACATCCATCTGCAGCCTGCTGTAATTAGATTCCTCTATCTCCCCTCTATCATTCTCTTTTATCCCCTCTTTATGACAGACTACCTGTGTCCTGTCGGTCAGAATGAAAGATAATTTATTCTGTTGAGCACCATAAAGCTCTAGATGTTTTGTAAACAAGACAGAGAAAATTAAAGAGAAAACAGCTTTATGAGGTATATTAATATTTAAAATATATTATAATAATTAAAATTTTGCAATAACCAAGTTTCATTTATTTGGTTTCAAATAAAGGCTGAATCTCCAACTTAATACAGGAGTCGCTCTTGAAACTGCTGTTAACCACAGGATTTTGGCATTAACAATAAACATAAATGCCAATATTTTAATTACTTTGCTATTGCTGAAGACAGAACAGTGTGTTTATTGTCTTATGTAACCCTTAAGTAGTCAAGAATGAGCTTAAAATTGCCTTAACTAATACATAAGAGATATCTGTATTGATCAGTCTATCAGCAATATCAGGTTACAAACAACTAAATCCTCGAGTTTCTGCTTTACATCTTTTTAAATCAATACAACATTACAAAACACAGAAAGCTGCAAGGTTTCGGACTGAGAATATAAGTGTTTTTTTCCTTTCTGGTATTGCATTATTTTATGATTTTATTGGAAAACATCAAGCTATGTGAGGAATCAATACCACAGTGTTATTGACTTTACAAAAGAGCTGAGAGTTCTGCTTTAATATTTGGTAAAATTTTCCATCCTTCACCATTTTTACTCTTCACACATTTTTCAGCTGAGCTTTTAATGAGTCCTTTGACATTCACTGCTTTGTGAGTAATCGGAATCCTTTTCTGATCTCACTTTTTCCTGTTATTAAGTTGTTTTGCCTCCTGCAGTAGTGATTGCAAGATTCGGTGAAATGGAAGTGAGTTGACACTCTCTTCCATGAAATGAAAGACTGTTTTTAGTCACACAGAATAGACAAGGCCTCCCGGCTTTTCCTAGTCTCTCCTCTGCTCTCTCCCCCATGCTGAGATCACATCTTGCCTGTATGGCAGATCTTGGCATGTTATTCCTCCCCATCATTGTGTTGTGCTGCAGTTATAGACTTCCTGTTTTGATGAGCAATCTCTCAGAAAATCCATAATTACTATTCTTCAGGAGAAGAAGGTACATGAATAACTTGTAATTTTTTTTTTTTTCTGTGGTACTACTGTTAAATCTCCTTCCTGTGTCCTCAGATTGCTTCTGCAAGGATGATTCATGTAAGCAATAAAATAATTTATGAAAGGAACATTTTGAATAAACAAATAAAGAGCTTTAACACAGTCACACTCCATCCTGGCAGTCATTTAGATTATTTTGTGTTATCCTTTATTAAAATCTCTACATTTTTATTATTACTCGTATAATTTGGTAAAATGTCATTAAAAAGTCAAAAAGGTTAAAGTTAAACTGGCAGTTTCATTAGAGTTGGTCATGTAAAGTCTGTTACTCTAATATTAAAGTTGGCATGTTCTGTTTTATCATTTAGTTCCTTTATCTGTACTCAATTTCAGTACAGTTCTTTGGTTCATTTCTTTTCATTGTTGAACATTACTGCCCCCAGGAAACTTATGTTTCCAAAAAAAAAAAAAAAAAAAAAAAAAAATTGCCTCATTTTATGTGAGACGTGATATTTTTTAAACATATTATGTGCAGTCATAAATTTTGATAATTCATTCGTCATTTACTCACCATCATGTTGTTCCAAACCCATTTTTGGTTGATGCACAAACCTTAATGGAGTAATACTTACAGAAATGATCTTTTTGTTTTAGAATAAATTATCTTATTCTAAACTTTGAAAGAAAAACAACTGATATTGGTTTTTTTACAATGAAGGAACAAAAGCAAGGAAGGACAAAGACCTTTGCCTTTTAATTGCAATATTATGGATTTGTGTGTGTATTGTATTTCAATCAGGATTGTTTTCTATGAGGAGACAAGGGAGGCATGCCTCCTCAAAATACTGAATGAGAAAAAAATCCGTCGTACAAAAATAAAACAACGGCAATAGTGCAAAATGTAACATGACAAAGTGTATAAATCACTCGTTTTCTGAAGAAACACTGTCCAACAGCGACACCAGCAGGTAAAGTTACAGCGGGAATCCACGCCAGGTTGGATATGACTGGTTATGTTTGGTTGTGATTGGTTCATGCGATAAATCCCGCCTCTTGTGTTCGTGTGCGTTCAAAGTTAGCAAACCATTTCGAATGAGCAATATAATGGCGTTAATGACTAATTTTGAAAAAGTAAACAACTCACATAGATATAACCACTTTGTTACGCCAAAATAAGACTTGGAATGGCATTAAAACATGATCTGTGGGTGTTTTTACTGAATAATCACCTTGGTGAAATAAGGTAAGTTTCCGTGTCTGTGACCAGTATGATGACTGATGATCCGAAAATTCAAAAACAGTTAAATGTGTTAGCTATTAAAACTAAGTTTTAATATCTTAAAATGTCCCTATAAATATTAAAATCTACAACCTACACCTTTTATGGTTTGGTAAGTTTATCATTTAAAATCTGTTGGTTCACTTTGATTGCTTATGCTATATATGATATAGGTGTGAAAGATGTATGTGTGTATGTGTGGTTTGGTTTATATATACTGGTGGGGACTTTGGGTGTGTTCACACTTAATTACCGTAATTCAGTTTGTTTGGTTTTATTTGGTCTGGACCAAAAAGGAAAATTATACATTTGGTCCTGGTCTGTTTAGCATTTACACTGGCATTTTTGACAGTGAACCTAAAGATACCGAACCTAAAGGCATAGCGATACATAGTGATAACCTGATTGGTCGGCTTGAATGACGTATATATCGTTACGGAACTCACCGAACACTGTGCTGCGTGTGTATTATGTCAAAGTACTCATTCACTAATCGCTCTGCTCATCGCCTCATGTGCTTTAAGTCAAGCACATGCAATGCTGTCTGCTAGACTAAGCACACTCATAGTTGCATGCATATAATTTTATTTTCACCACCTGCTAACTCACAAAGAGCTCATAAAAGGCACTTTTATGCTCCTTTGCTCCACGTTTGTCCTCTGCTCATTTTGTTTTGGATACACCACCTGTTCCATTTGTGAAATCACGTTGCATAGCGTCAGATCTTGTCATTACTTCCTGTTTTTGGATCGTTTAGAAGTATTTGGTCCGTGTTGCGTTCAAATATCATTCGAACCGCACCAGAGTTCGTTTGGAAGCGGACCGAGACCCATCTTTTTAGCTGTCTCGGTCCGTGTGTTTGGTGTGCACCAGGGGTCAGATGGCAGTGTTTACACTTTTTTTTGTTTGCTTTTTTCTTAACCTCGTTCAGGCGATCTCGGACCGATTGTTTTGGCACGGATCCAAGCGCGGACATTCTACTCTATTTGAATTATGTGTTTCTATGGCAACACTATCAACGCCAAAGCCCTCACGTGCTCCTGAACTCGTAATTACAATGTTCTGAGAGTTACGACTTGGACCAGTGATAGATGTACCACATGACCGCCACCAGGCTTATTTTGGTGCTACTTAAGGTGCGTTCACACCATATCGGAATTCCCGTAATTACGAGATTCCAACTTGTAAAAAGCGTTCACGTCCTCGTAGAACTCGTAATTACAACTTGTGAAGTGGGAGTCTTCTGACGGCTAAGACTTGTACCACATGACCGCTGTACCACCTGACCAACATAGGTTCTGTTTAGGCATTGATAGTGTTGCCATAGAAAAGCATAATTCCGAGTCTGAGGACGTGAACAGCTCCGAGTAGAATGTCACATGTTGTCATCTCGAAATTACGGTAATTACGATATGACATGAACGCAGCATTAGGCGCTACCTCTGAGTCTGACAACATGGAAAGCTATGAGTAAAATGTCACGTGTTGTCATCTAAGAATTACCGTAATTACAACATGGCGTGAAGGCAGCATTACCGTCTCTTTCCATAGTGACTCGTTGATTCATTGCTCTGTTGAGAATGTCTTGCTATAAACCAGGAACTTACTCCTGGACAAGTTTTTGGAACCAGCATACCTTGAGTAAGCAAGGTTTGGGTTAATCAACCAAGAGTTCAGGGTTTAGCAGATGGTAAGTTAACCTTGCTTTCTGGAATACACCCCAGGGTTCGTTTTAATCGAACCAAACATGACAAGTGTGAACACACCCAATACACACACTCTCATGGGGACTCATGTCACGGTGGGGACCCATGGGTACAAATGCTTATAAATCATACAGAATGACGTTTTTTTTTTTTTTTTTTTTTGAGAAAGTAAAAATGCAGAAAGTTTCCTGTGACTGGTAGGTTTAGGTGTAGGGCGATAGAAAATATGGTTTGTACAGTATAAAAACCATTACACCAATGGAGAGTCCCTACAAGGATAGCTGACCAGACTGTGTATGTGTGTGTGTGTGTGAGAATTGAGATCTGGTGTCAGAGGGGAACTGACTGCCTTCTTGATGCTCCCTAATCTTGATCACTCAGTGACATATGAAGAGGCTGTTCTGTGTGAGATTGACATGAAAGACCTGACCTTCACAGCCAGCTTTGCAGCCACCAGAGATGTCTAATGCCGTTAACAAAAGCTACTTTGACGGTGACCCTATGAAATAGGTGTTTATTTGTGTCCTCAGCAGTATTAAATTTCATCATCTGACCATCTTTCTCTTTATGGGGAGTGACATTTATCTCTGTCATATTATGTCTCTCTGTATACTTAAAATGGATTACAGAAATAGCACAGTTTGTGGATAACTAGAACATTTTGTCATAATTACTGATGATTGTTCTAAGAATTTGACAATATTTTTTACTTGGATTGCATCTCTTGTTACAGTTTTCAAGGGAGCCTCAATTTCACCTGTGACAGCTTGACTGCAGTTGACAGATTTAAACAATTTTGCTAGGAAAATGGAAAATCCTCCTGCCTGTGTACAGGAAATAGTATGCTGGTTCTCTGTTTGATATTTACTCTATATTCCATTCTTATAAGTGCTGGCTAAAAAGCCTCACCGTGTTGAGGGAGAGGGGCTGATCTCTGTTCAATCACCCCTGCTCTCTGCGCTCCTCCGACAACAGCAGGGATAGTTTACACAGTGGGTAAAACAGATGGCTGAGTGAATTATCTAAAAAAAAAAAAAAAAAAAGACTCTGTTTTGCGAGGTAGTCAAGGGGTTAGGAAAGCTAGATGTCAGTCCAACCATATTGCCTCAATCCCCTAACACACACACAGAAGGATCTTATCTGATCTCATGAGTGTGTGTTTGTGTATGTGACTAGCGGCCTTCAGGCTAATGTTTCAGCGGTATCATGACACCAGTGAGGAATGTTTCAGTTCCTCCCATAAACTACTGTTCATTTATATTCTCATTTCATCTGCATTTACTTTTAGGTACTCTTGAGTCTCTCTTTGTTATATCCGAGCAAACAGTGGTTCATCCGTGGGGATACTCTTATGAACACACCATAGGCTGCCACAGAAGAGAAGAAATTGTTGAATAAAGCTGTTATTTTTGTTTTCTTTGTGCACAAAAAAAAAGTTTCATAAAATTACGGTTGAACCACTGATGTCACATTTTAATGATGTCCTTACTACCTTTCTGGTCCTTGAACGTGTCAGTTGCATTGCTGTCTACGCAGGGTCAGAAAGTTCTCAGATTTCATTAAAAATATCTTAATTTGTGTTCTGATGATGAACGAAGGTCTTACGGGTTTGGAATGACATGATTGGAAGTAATTTATGACAAAATTTTCCTTTTTGGGTGAACTAACCCTTTAAATAGATAAAAAGTGACAATAAAGACTTTTACATTGTTACACTATGTGCTTACTACACAGTGATTTTCATCGCACATCCTGGTGTTAAGCACATAAGAATTCAAACATTCTAAAAGTCATCAAATTGACTGTCAGTGATTAAGTAGAACAGACTGTATTTATGCAGTGCATGCAAAGATCAAATAATACATGCATATACACGCATATACAAACAGATTTGCAAACAGAATTGCAGAAGACTACATAGTAATTCCCCAAGGGAAGATTAATTAGCAAATACTGAGTATACTTGCCTGCATCAGTAATGATGAGTGTTACCCGGACTGTGTGCATTAAGATAACTGATTGGTCTTCATTAAATGTCTGCCTTGAGCAGTGATGCAAAGCATAGATGAAATAGATGTAATACAGCCGACCAGTGCCTGTGCCTTTCAGGTAAGCTTCTTATTTAGAGCTGATTACAACAATATTTCCTGAAATTGTGAGGATATTGTGGTTGTGGAGTCACTCTGAGGGAAACTGAAATCCACCTGGATTTAATCTTTTGCTGAGCTGTAATGACAACCGTCATTTATTATTTAGCTTCACTAAGATTCGTGTGTTTTTTCATGCAGACATACTCTCATGGTAAAGTAATCTTATTTTACAGTACAATGATCCGTGACAAACAACCATGTTGTGTATTCCCTGTCTTCTGACTCACTCCCACTGTATCATGACCTCACATAATGCCATGCGTTCATTATGCAAATCTCAATGCAAGCGTCTTTTCCATCTGAGGGTTTTCATTTGTTTATCTGTTCTCCACTGCCACAAGCCTCTTTTGACATTACCTGAAAAAAATCAGTTGTGTACGTTTTTGTGTATTAATATAGGCTATATTCCACTCTAAATTCTTATCTTTAGTTTTAACATTTTGATATGAAGTGTAGTCCATCACAGCTAATTCCAGAGACATTTTACTATGACATTTTCCAGCTACGTTTTGAACATATCTTAAGAGCATGATGTTAAACTATCTTTATCTGTTTGTTCACACAAGTAACATGTTATGGAACAAACTCTATCTATTATTTACCTCGTTTTATTTCACCCCTTTCTAGGAAAGACCTCTTGTCATTTCAGTTGGCGGGACAAATTTTCAACACTGTATCGCTAGTGACATCTAGTGGCACCAACAAATAGTACAATGACTAGACGCTCGTAAGTAAAGCGATTTTTGCTGTTTGTTCTACTTATTTGATAAGATGAAGCAAAACAGTTCTTAACCATTTTCCATAAACTTTCTTTATGTTCAGTACACTTTATGTAACTTTATTTTAAAACCTCTTCCATTTGTGTTGGTGCTGTGAATCGTTTTTGATGGCATTAGCCTGCACAGCTACTGACTAGCCTCCATTACATTTCCTTTGGACTGGATGAGAGAGTAAGTGTTAATTTAAGTGTATTTATTTTATGTTTTTGAGTAAACGGATAGACTTTTTAGTGTTGTGCTGTTTCTGTTATGTGTTATGAATTTATGTGATTACCACTGTGCTGAAGAGGGGAGTGTAGGCTATGCTAATTAATTAGATATTGCATAAGAAATTGAATGGGACAAATAAATAAATCTAAAAGTAAAGTCGGATGAATCTGAACAGTGGCTAAATGTTTAAATGGCGTTAGTTCATTATTTAAATTGACCTAATTTAACTATGTTAGCATCTTGGCTCAAATAAGTGGATTAACTCTACATGAAAAACATGAACCTATGTGTAAAATATATATTTTATATTTCAGTTTAGTTGTGTAATGAGTAAATGACAACGGTGCTTTAAAACATATGCCGAGGCCCAAATGTCTGATGCCGTTTTAAAAATATAAGATTGATATTTACTTTAAAACTCAGAAATGTTATGACAAAATAAAACTGTGTACTTAGATTTCTAAATGTGTGACTTTGTGTAGACAGTGTGTGTCTCTGTGTAGATATATAGATAGATATAGCTCGGAGTAAAATATGACAGTTTGCTTTTGTTTGTTTGTATTTGGGTTGTTGCTTAAAACTTTTATCGAAACATCTGCATAAAAAATTACTTGACAAAGAAAGTACCAAAACTAAGTACATTGCAAGTGATTAGAAACACAGTGGTAAAAAAAGAAAAAAAAAAAAAAAATTCGCACAAACAAATATCAATAAAGTCAATAACAGACCCACTCACATATTCCTTTTGTGACACAAGACACATTTCTTTCAGTCATTTTCAGAGTAAAAAATACACATGAACCAACACAAAGTCAAATACAAACATCATGTTACTCTTTGTTGTTGCATGTTCAGTTTCATTGTGCAAATCTTCAATTTCCGAGTGCATCATTGTCATTCAGGGTTTATCAACAGAGAGTTGATGTAATCCATCAAAATCCATCACATCAGGAAAAAAAAAAAAACATAATAATAGACTTCAGAATTCTGATACAACATTAGAAAATTAATCCTAACAAATACATAATAAATAAAACCCTCTACATAAAGTATCATTGGTGAGATGTTTTTAGTAGCACTTAATATAAGCAAATTAGGTTTATGTGGCAGATATTTATTCTTTTTATATTTGGATTTAAGCAGCTTGGAGTACTGTTATATTTTGAAAAAAAAAAAAAAAAATGCTGCATGCTTATTTTATAAGCAACCAAGAAAGTGACAGTTTATGTTTTACAATATGCCATCCTAAATGTAGCTGTAAATCAGTGCAAGAATAATTTTCTGTGTAATTTCAAAGTGAGGTGCTTTTCAGGTATTTTTGTAAAAATAGTTAATTTTGTAAACCTGCTCCCTCTTCATCTCTCACTTGCATCTCTGTGTGAGCTCATACCTTGAAGACTCTCTGTCCTGCTCAGTCCTGAGCTATAGTATTTTGGCACATTTTAAAATGTTAAAAAATATTCAGAATTTATGAAAATCAAATACAAGAATCACAAGTCATACATGCTTTAGATGGTATCAGAATGTGGACTAGAAGCGTGAAATGTTGCGCTGCAGGACGAAACTTGTTCTAATGGCACACAGTTCACTACTGTACATGGTTCAGATGTATATTTCCATCAGTGAAGTGAGTTTAAAGTGCAATTTAGAGAGATTTAAGAGTTTGAGAGTTGAATATTCAAATTTTTTTTCCTGTTTTTTTCTGTAATATCTCTTTTTAACTGTGCTGACTAATGCAAAACTCTTCAAAGGCACAGTTTGTATTTAATTGTGTTTTTTATGTATAACTGAGCAGCATTTAAATTTACCATCTTTAATATTTTATAACAGCTTAACACTTTATAACATCTTATATTACTCTCTTTCTGTTACATTTATATTAAGTGCTCCTTTTCTATATAACCTATGGCTTTTTCCTTACAAAAAATGCTGTAATTTTCCATTTAAATGATAGAAATAATATCAGTTTATACGCATAAATAATCCATTGTCAAATTAAGATTTTGTTGGCTTTTGGTAGGTTCTGGTTATGTATCTCATATGCTCTGATTTCACCTCTGACCTTTGGTTGTTCATTGTGATGGGAGCTTTCAGTCCTCATGACTGTGTCAGTGGACTCCAAGTTTCAGACTGGTGGGCCAATGAGAATATATCACAAATGCATGTTGGGAATGGTGTATAGTTGGTGGGATGGGGCACAGTGAACAGTGATGGTGTTGACCTTATACACACACGCACACAGACGCGTACATGCACACTTTGAGGTGAGGTGTCGGTGTATTTGTAGACTGAGGTCATAATTTGGCGTGCGGGTTGGAGATGATTTCAGCGGGGAGGTCCTTGATTGGCAGGTCTCTGCCGTCTCCTCCTCCCACATCTGTGCTCTCACAGCTACTCTGAGGAGACTCGGGAGGCGGCTTGTATAGCATGGCAGCCAGGAAAAAGAAAATAGTGCCTAAAACCTAAGAAAAAAGGGTGAAATTGAATAAGTGGAAACAAAATTGAAGGAATTTGTCCTGAAGTTCATTAAAGGGGACATTAGATGCCCATTTTTCACAAGTTTAGGGTCTTCATGAACTGTCTTCAACATACTTTGGTTAAAATTTCTTAATGGTTTTGTAAAACAACACACTTTTTACCTTGTCGAAAACAGCTCTGCTTACTGCAGTCTGTTTCAGGGCATGTCTCTTTAAATGATAATGAGCTGCTGCTCACCCCGCCCCTCTCTGAAAACACTTATGTTTACTTTTACATCCAACTACAAAACACCTGCGTTGCTTACGAGACACCGCTGTTGGCGGACAGCGTACAACTGACTGAGGACGAAAATATGCTAATACGGGACAGTCCATCAGCGGTTGTGGGCGGGGCCTGAGCAATATGATGTCATACTGCTCAAAAAATCAAAATGGCTTGATAACTGAGACGGTTTAGGTGTTTCGGGGATAAAAAAGGAGTGAATGGATTTTATGTGCAAGCACATTTATATGCAAACACCATATAAAAGTGAATTTTGCATTTTGCATGTAGTTGATGTGAACACGATCTCAAAGTGAGTTATGTATTACAAGTGAGGTCACATTAAAAATCTTAGATTACAAATTTAATTTAAATCTAAAATTATAATATTTGTGTCAGTAACTACATTTATAATGCTACAAAATATTTCTATTTTAAATAAATACTGTTTTATTTGAACTTACTGTTCATCAATGAATCCTGAAAAAAATATGTATCATAATTTGTGCAAAAATATTAAGCAATACAACTGTTTTCAACACTGATGATAATAAGAAATGTTTCTCAAGCAAAATATCAGCATATTAGAATGATTTCTGAAGGATCACGCAGCACTATTATAAATTAAGGTTTATAATTTTCAAAAAACCAAGCAAAAAGCAATATTATCAAAAATAACATTTTAAATAAATTTTCTTTTAGGTCACTACCATTAAAAATGGCAACAATATTAGCTCTCAATATTAAGACATGATGTTAAATTTTTTTAAAAAAGTTATGCTGACATTATAATTTGTAATAGAAACATTTGTAAATAAATTAGCAAAGTGGAAGCATTTTCACTAACAGTTTTAGACTTTTGATCCCCAGTTAATGTATTCTACCTTAGCTTTTATGAAAATTTTAAAACTGACTTGTCAACATACCACTGGAGACTATTTAGTGCTGCAAAATAAATGGCCTCCTGTGGTAAACTGAGAAGTTAGTTTCAAGAGTTCCATACAAGCTAAACTGTATGAGTCAACATCGGTTTCTCTGGGAACATTTTTGCATAATTTCTGGAGTGTGTTTTTCTCTACCTTGTAGATGATGCCTGCGATGAGCGAGTACTGGCTCATGGCTGAGTTGTGGTACAGGTAACAGGAGCCATATTCCCCACACTGCTCCTCCCACAGGAGACAGGAGATGTCAATCACAGAGCCAAATGCTATGGGGCCTGGGATCCCACCGAGAGTCCTTACTACAATCCACTGGATTCCAAGTCCAAACGATCTCTGACTGTCAGGAACACACCTGCAGGAGGAAACAGACAATTACATTAGCCTACAATGACAATCATCTGTATTATAAGGTAAGCCATAAGAGATCATTTGGAATGAAATTCTGTCTTACTACTTTTTTTTTAAGAAATAGAAAGTGAAAGAGTAGGCATTATTCCACAGTATAATTCTGATTTGAAACAGTAGTATGCTACATTGTCACATGACCTCATTACATTTATTTTGCATTTTTTAGAGGCACATGTATGATTTTTTGATTAAAATATCCGAAAACCATTAGAACAATGTTATATATTTCGCTGACATGTGTACTTATATTATCCCAAATGTTTAGAACAAAGTTTAAACCCAGAGAAATAAGCAATTTTAACTAGTGTAACGGGCCATGTCATTGCGTCGCCTGCCAATGGTGGCATACACGCTCGATTTTCGGGTTTTATTTTGTAGAAAACATGGAAATATGTTATGCATTTTATTAGACAGGTGATGAACGCACAGAGTAGCATTATAAAAGAGCTTTCAACACACTCAAATGTATCTATTATGATAAAACATCGCTGCTTTTTCCTACATATGCATGACCGGAAGGAGTGGAAGTGATGGACTGTTGTATAATAAAAGCTACGTTGCTTTTGAGCTGTGTATTGCAGTTGTCCTTCGTTAGCAATCGCTCTAATGTCCTCGTTTCACTTCCACTACTTTTTTTAGCCTCACCCTGCTTAATACTACAGTGACATTAGTAAATCTTTAATACATTAGCTCATCCATTGACATCATTTATAATTTCTACCCGAGTCTCAACAGACTGCATCGGCTGTAGGGATGACAACAACAACACCCATGATTCCACACTCAATCATGGCATTATCAAACTACGCCTTTTTAAATGTTTGTTTTGAATATACGCCCTCTAGTAACTTACATGTGCCTTTAAGACTTTTTACATTTTTGAAAGTTTTTTTTTTTATGATTACCAAGACTGGATTTATTTGAACCAAAATACAGTAAAAACAGTAAAATCATGAAATATGGTTTAACTGTTTAATGTAATTTATACCTGTGATGGCAAAGCTGCATTTTCAGCTATTAGTCTTCAATGTCACATGATCCTTCAGAAATAATTTTAATATGCTGATTTATCGGTCAAGAAACATTTCTTATTATTATCAATGTGAAAAATGTTGCTGAATTGCTGCTGCTGTTGTTGTAGATTATTGCTCCTGCTGCAAAGCAAGTACAGGAACTTGCTACTGGCAATACATACGCCGATACGGTGCTGTGAGCATTTAAGACATGCTGCTGCACAAGTAACATATATAATTACCAGTAGCAGATCTATACAGGTGGAGCTGGGGATGTGGAGGGTTTCAGAGGAACTCTAAAAGCATGCTGCGAAATGCTCTAGCAAATGCTAACCAGACATTTAAATGTAAAGCAGCAAGCCTGTTGGCTGCATATGAACCATTCAGCTTGTGCCGAGTAGTTTAATGCTGTGAATATCGTCAGTTTGCGTTAATGAACCATCAGCTTGTGCCATCTACAGAGTAGACTTTCTTGACAGAACTTGGTATTTATTTGAATTTTGTATCATTATAAAGGTCTTTACTTCTAAATTTTGATCAATATGTCCTTGCTGAATAAAAAGTACTAATTTCTTTAAAAAGAAACAATTTTACTGATCCCAAACTTTTGAACCATAGTGTACAGAGCAGAGTACGTGAGCGGAGCAGAGTGCAAAGTGGAACGGTGTGATTTTGAACGGAGTGAGGAGCGGATTTTTTAAAAGCCGGAGAGTCGTGGTTTTCACTCGCTCGAAGAGCGCTCCACTACCGCTCCATCACGAGTACGCTTCATGTCAGTGGTCATACCTGAGTGTGGCAGTAAGTGCAGGGATGCTGCAGAGGAAAGTGAAGAAGATGATGACGAAGAGGAAGGTGAGGAAGGCTGGCATGTGATTGCAGGACGACACACACCTCCCTTCTTCAGCAAAACCATGTTCTCCCCATGATATATTCCCTACCACACAGCTACAGCCAGAGAACACCTATGAATGTATAAACACAAGCACACCGATAAGGACCAATTCATAACCAAGAATAAGTCATAGATTTATAGAGACCTGTTATAAAAGTAAACTTTTGCACTGAACCAAAACAATGCATAATCAAAAACATTTATGCAGCTTATTTTTAATACTTCTGCTTGCTATTATGTTCTGAAATTTACAATTTGTCTTCATAGTACAAACTAACAAATATTGATACCAAAAGATACTAAAAGAAAATTCCGTCATTAATTACTCACCCTCATGTCGTTCCAAACCCGCAAGACTTTCGTTCATCTTCAGAAGACAAATTAAGATATTTTTGATGAAATCTAAGAGCTTTCTGCCCCTGCATAGACAACAATGGAACTCCCACATTCAAAAACAAAAACAACGACTCTCTTTTGAACGCACGCGGAACACTAACACAGAACAGAAGAAATTGTTGAATAAAGTCGGTTTTTTTTCTTTGCGCATAAAAAGTATTTTCGTAGCTTCATAAAACGAAGGTCACATGGACTATTTTACTGATGTCCTTACTACCTTTCTGGGCCTTGAACGTGGTGTTTGTGCTTCTGTCAATGCAGGGTCCGAAAGCTCTCAGAGTTCATCAAAAATATCTTAATTTGTGTTCCGAAGATGAACGAAGGTCTTACGGGTTCGAAACGACATGAGGGTGAGTAATTAATGACAGAATTCTAATTTTTAGGTGAACTATCCCTTTAATTGACTAAATGATTGTGTTGTTAAAAGAGTGCATGTGACACTGAGAAAGTGTAAAATATGGGGTCTGTGTACCTGTCTGCCTTTGGGGCTGTATGTGTTGTTGAGGGCGCTACAGCCGGCATGGCAGGGAGAGAAATACATTACTCCATTCGCACCACACACGGGGTTAAACAACTCCTTAACACAGTGACAGCCAGTGTTACAGCTTGCGGTCAGGTTGCCCAGATCTGAAAAGCTGAGAGGGGAGGGAGAGAGAAGAATTTTAGTTTTAAATTTCATTTCACCTCAAGCAATCAATAACACATTGTCAGTCAATGCCCTTGTTCCTACTCTGGGTATTAATTTAAACCATTATCTGTGCAATAAAACAAGCATGCAACACGTCAGACGTCAGAAAATCAATACCTAAAGGTGACTAAAAAGTTCATTTGAATTCATTATTTGTGATTAACATCAAACAGTCTGGATTCTCTCAACAAAAAATGGAACAAAAAATGTCTTTCTAACATTTTTTGTTAAAATATTAATCTGACATTTCCGGACATGACTCAACAAATCAATAATAATATATTATCTGTCAAGCCTCTTTATCTGTATTGATAAAAGTAAATCATGACAAAGCCTGGTCAAAAAGTACAACATTTAGGTCTTAAACGGTACTTGTTGGTATTGAGGGGAAAAAACATAAAACATGTTTATTCACATCAATTAATATATGTGTCCCCCTTCACTTTATAGGACAGTGAGGAAAGCAGGAGTAAGGGGGGCAGGGCGGGGCACATTTTTACATTAAATAATAAATGTTAAATTAGCATTAAATAGTTAAACCTGCCGTTCATTTTATATAAATCTCAAACAGATTTCATGTAGATTTTGACCTCTTGCTCTGATAACAAATTTAATGGCCCTCTATATGAGTATAGATTGCAGTTTATATGGTTAAAGTGAACATAACAGGGGTAAATGAACTGAACACACAGCTTTATCTCTGTGTGGGAACTCATTAGTTATTCTGGGCCAACACACCAACACCATTGAGGAGACTAAGAACCGAGGAAAGGCTCAAAGTAAAAAAAACAGCCTCAGCATATTTTCCGAGTGAACCACTGAATCATAAATGATTCAAAGTGGCCATTGTTAATAATATTTCAAGGCTTCACTCTCTGTCCTTTTATCTTTCAAATAGATGTACTTCATGTACTTCCTCTTTTACACATACACACTGTGCTGATGGTGTTTCAAGTGAGGCACTGAAACCATCCCTAGAAAGCTAGACAAATAAATAAGCACCTCTTACTTGCACCTTATGATCAACAATTATATTTCTTTCCTATCCTTATAAGGTAACATATATGGATAGGATTGGATGTGACTTCCAGGCTGTTGTTGTTGTTTGTATAATATGACCTTCCTGATGAAAGATAGGGATAAATAACAGATATCAGTAAAAGTAATGAGTCCAAAGGGTTTCATACCTGTTGTTATGGATCTCTGTCTGCAGGTAGGAGGCGCTGTAGTGGTTGTGTGTAAAGTTGTTGTAGTATGGAGAGGTTACTCCTGCCATGGGCACATTAGGACAGTGTACCAAAAAGATGAAGATAGCCATCAGGCTGACCATCGCGCACAGCATGCAAAAACGGATGATCCCACGGCAGCGAAGGTTCAGCTTCTTTACAATGAAACCCCCCAGGAAGGTGCCTCCGCCACCAGCTGGTACCACCATATACCCTGGTATGAGAAGAAGGAGTTAAAAACAACTCACTGTAGTTGTTTCTTACACTACCAGTCAAAAGTTTTTGAACAGTATGATTTTTAATGTTTTTTTAAAGAAGTTTCTTTGGCTTATCAAGCTTGCATTTATTTGATCCAAAGTACAGCAAAAACAGTAACATTTTGAAATATTTTTACTATTTAAAATAAAATAATTTAAAATAATTTCTATTTGAATATATTTTAAAATGTAATTTTATTCCTGTGATTTCAAAACTGAATTTTTAGCATCATTACTCCAGTCACATGATCCTTCAGAAATTATTTCTGAATCATAGAATGATTTCTGAAGGATCATGTGACACTGAAGACTGGAGTATTGATGCTGAAAATTCAGCTTTGATCACAGGAATAAATTACATCAAATT
The DNA here is from genome assembly GCA_036247105.1 of Cirrhinus mrigala. NCBI lineage: Eukaryota > Metazoa > Chordata > Actinopteri > Cypriniformes > Cyprinidae > Cirrhinus > Cirrhinus mrigala. The sequence goes on from CM070029.1 coordinate 20,728,665, forward strand.
ACAAAATATATTCAAATAGAAAGCAGTTATTTTAAATAGTAAAACTATTTGACAATATTTCTGCTTTCATTGTATTTCAGATAAAATAAATTCAGGCTTAGTGAGCATAAGAGAATTCTTTAAAAAACATTAAAAATCTTACTGTTCAAAAACTTTTGACTGGTAGTGTATATACTAAGAGTAAATTGAGCAAGATGGTGTGGCACTGAGTTTGATTGACATGTGATTCTTACCAAACCAGGTTGCTGCCTCTGAAGCACTCAGACTAAACTGAGACTCTAGAAATTTGGGGCCAAACGTGGACATCCCGGCTATGAGCGTGGCCTCCGTGGCACCAGCAAGACACAGAAAGATGAAGGTAGGGTTCCTCAAAAGAAGCAGCATTGACCTATAGAGAAAAAGAAACATCCATTTAAAATTATTCTATCTAGCGTTTTAAGTTAAAATGTCACATGATCTTTAGTTGACATCTATTCCAGCATTTCAATCATATAGATAACTTTATGGATAACATACAACAGCATTGCTTCATGCTTTTTTAGTTTTGGTCAAAAGACCCGTTACTGAAAGGCAGCAACTGTCTTTCAAAGGCCTTTGAAAACTGGACTGAGGAGAGGAAAACAACGGAAGGTTTTAATGATATCTAGCGAGATGAAAACTAGCAAACCAAATGAAAAACGACAACCCAATAACTGGTACGTAGCAGTTTGTTGGATCTTTAAAAGTAAAGTGTCAGTGAAAAGTCCTAATTTCCTGGATCTTTAAAAACCGTCTAGGGACCCATCACCCATCTGAATTCGCTGAACTTGCCAGACAAGAAAACTACAACCACAGCCACTTTCAATCAACCAAGTGTCTAAATATAAACACGGTGGCACAGCACATGATAACAGACTGTGAAATGCAGTATATAGTCACTCAAGTATGGCTTTTAATACATCGCAGAGGAAATTAACAATCTTCTCTCGGGTCATGTGTTCATACCTAGGCATGTCCTTTACTGTTTTGCCAAACTGAGGATCAGACGCAGTAACCTGACTGCCATCCTTCAGCTGGTGGGCTTCTGAAACCCGCATGGCCACATACCGCTGAGAGCCTACAAGATATAGAAAGTAAGACTGTTATTCACACTAATACTATACTGTATTGCAGTCTCTTGACTTCTGTTAAACTGCATTTGTGGGTAGCACCTGGTAGCTGCCGTGGGTAACCCAATATAGGCAAAGCGATAACCAGAGCTGCCGCTCCTCCTGCCAGGAAACCAATCCACCAAGCTCCCACCCACAGTGGGTTTTCAGGAGTCAGCTCTGTCCTAAGAGAGACAGAGAGAAAGAGAGAGAAAAATTTCAGCTTTATGGGCTTATGTCAGATTTCAGTCTGTATTCATCACGGAATCCAGTCGTAAAAATGGAATTTACTGTATTATGTGGAATGTCACGGAATTTGCAAAATTTTGGATGAATAAATTAAAAGTAGGTCAGTACACTTAAATCAAAATGCGATAAGGACTATTGTCTGTGAATACTAAGCAACAAAATAATATTTAAATATGAATCCTGCATGTTCTGCATGTGTGAATGAATGGCACAGACGAGTGGCTTCGTTTGATATATACATACCGAAGCATGTGACGCTCATGGTGTTTTTTTAGCATCTGCCGCCTCAATATGTGAGTACATGAACACCTAAACTTAATCTCTAGAACTGCGCTGAGAGTCACTTCATAAGCATTTTACGTTTCTTTTGAGAAAAAAAACAAAACTACTTGTCATATCATTTACATACAGAAACTTAAAGGTTTTCACAGCAACCAGTCAAAATAAAAGTTTGGTTTAACTTGAAGAAACTGTGACAAAAATATATGACTTAATGTAATGATAGTACCACTACTACTGCTAATAAAATTATTATTAAAGTATTTTTAAGGAATATTTACCAGAAAAATGTACATGACAGTATTTCTGGAAAAGAAAAAAAAAAAAAAAATATATATATATATATATATTTATTTATTTATTTATTTATTTATTTATTTATTTTTACCAAATAACTATTTATAGATGCTTTTGATTATTAAAATTTAATGAAAATGGAAATGGAAAACCTATTTTGAGGAGGGAAAAAGTATTTCATATGGCCTTAAAAATTATATTTTTGTTAAACTTTTAATAAATTGCTGTTAAATTATGTACATTTCATGATTTCAATTCATTAGACATATTTTTTGATTGATACAATTTAATTTAACCATTAGAACAGGGTCTAGAAAAATTAAAACAGAAAAAAAAAAAATCGGAATCGGAAAAAACGGAATTTGGGAAAAAAAATAAAATGGATTTCATAGGGCCCTATAAATTTAACCCTCAAAACAATTCCGCATTTCTGCTATCTAGTCTCCTATTTATATATTTATATTTTGCAATATTTATATTTATATTTTGGATACATACAGGGCATTAGTAAGCGGTCAGCAACTGTTTTTATATTTAAATAATTTTAATATTTATATAATTTATATATGTGTATTAGTTTTTTATTGAACATATATAATATGCATGCTCATTTTCAATAATGGATTACTTTGCTGTAGATACATTTGTAGCTTATTTCAAAATGAATATCCATTTCTTCCAGTGTTCATATCCAATGCTAATATTGGTGCTGTATACTACGTCTGCGATTTATAGATAAACATGACCTCAAAAAATGACTTTTTCATTTTTGCATGAGCTGTTCTTTACATTCATATTAATAATTTTATTTAAAGTTAGTATTAGCATGCTAAAATTTTTCTTTTTTGTACTCATTAGCCACTTACGTTTGGTCGATTTCTGTGTAAATGTTGAGAAAAAATCCACCCAGCAAGTATCCAGCCGCAGGTCCTACAATGGCAGCTGTGTAGAAGATCCCTGAGAAAACAGAAGCAATATCAAGTCTCCCCTGAGTCATATAAAAGCTGGTCTGTGTTTTTTGTTTTCGATCAAAAGACGCAGTAAGATGCAGTTTGTATTTCCAGTGCCTATGTCTGGAAAGGGGGCAAGCAGGGTAGCGATTGTCCTCAATGGCCTTTGAAAACTGGACGTTGGGGAGAAAGACAATGGAAGGAGGTTTTATTGATGTCTGAGGTGGAAACTAGTGGCTCTCACTGATAACAACAGAAGAAAATGACTAGGTGTGTCAAAGCTTGAGTCAGATAAAATGACAGGGTTCAGTAAGGGCAAATATCATTTCTTGAGTGTTTTCCATGTAATGCACAAGACAAATCACTTAAAAACATATCAGAATATAGTCCAATCAATATACAGGGATGCACCAATGTTAGGGCCCCAACTGCTTTCATTATTTCTGGATTCTGTTTTAATACTCTAATACAAATTTAGCATCAATAATTGTAAAAATTACTAATCAAATTATATATATATTTTTAAATTAACCACTTAATCTCAATCTTTTAGCTATAACTAAATGTTAGACGAAAGCAAAGATCATCTAAATGTAAAAATAGGGGAAAAGCAGGCCAAGCAGAATAAAATATTTAAAAACAGGCTAATACTGTACATTTTTTCATGTTTTTTCATGGCGTCATCACACTCACCTATATATACAGGTGCGTAGTTTGACTTGACGTTTTCATCTAGGTAGGTGACCCCGAGTGTGTACAATGGGGTTGCTCCGACTCCGTGCAGAAACTGGCCCAGCATAAAGACGTAGCGGTATGCCGAGAGCCCACCTTCCTCGCCGACACACGTCTCGGTGTGATTGGCCGAGCACAGTCCCATGCGCTCTGGTACTCTGACCTGATAGGGTGGTGTGGTGAAATGGGGCAGGGCAAAGACCAGAGAGCCCAGTGCCATGATGAGCACACCCCAGCCCAGCCATCGAGGCTTATGACCAGTACCACCAAAGTAGCTCACAAATGTCAGGCACACACAAGCAGCAATGTCATAGGAGCTCGCGATGAGTCCCGCCTGCAACAGCAACACAATTAACACATAAATAATGCTGAGATGTACACAAATCCCAATTTGAACACTGTCAATTCACTAATGTGTGAGACTAATATTACCTATAAACCACTGCAATATGCAAGATGGTTGCGTTGTGATGCTTCTCTGATTTAATATTCAATTTTATGGTATTATACTTCATACTTGAAAGTACATACACTCAAACCGCACTGGGGTCAGTACGTGTTTTTTTTTTTTAAAGAAATGTATACTTTTATTCAGCAAGGATGCATTAAATTGAACAAAAGTGAGAGTAAAGACATAATGTTTCAAAACAATTCTATTTCAAATAAATGCTGTTCTTTTGAACTTTATATTCATCAAGGAATTTTGAAAAAAATAAAGTATCACGTTTTCAAAAAAAAAAGTAATATTAAACACTTACAATAAGAAGAAATGTGCATCAAATCAGCATATTAAAATGATTTTTGAAGGATCCTGTGACACTGAAGACTAAAGTAACGGCTGCTGAAAAATATTTAGCTTTGCCATCACAGGAATAAATTACAGATTAAAACAATAGAAAATCTTTTCATTTGTAATAATATTTTAAAATATTACTAGTCTTACTGTATTTTTGATTAAATAAATGCAGCCTTGGTGGGCAGAAGAAAAAAAAAATACTTACCAAACATTTTAAATATATTATTAACTATTTTTTTTTAAATCTGTTATACTACAAAAATGTTTCAAATGAACAGTTAACAGTAACGTTTCTTAGTAAGTAATAATAGTAAAACTATAAGTCTTTTGAACATGTATGTTTCATTTCAATTTGTGCTTTCAATGATTAATCATGATTAATCGCATCCAAAGTAAAAGTTTTTACATGTGTGTGTGTACTGTTTTTATTAATCATGTATATATAAATATACATACATGCATGTGTGTGTGTATATATATATATATATATATATATATATATATATATATATATATACATATATATATATATATATATATATATATATATATATATATATATATATATATATATTATAATAATGTTGTTTATATATGAAAAATATTTATATACAATATAAATTACCTTATTATAAATATATACATGGAAATACATATTATTTTCAAAATATATACTGTATGCATGTATATTTATTATACACACATATATATATATATATATATATATATGTGTATAATAAATATATATATAATACACACAGTTTACACATATTATGTAAACAAAAACTTTTATTTTAGATGCCATTAATCACGATTAATCGTTTGATGGCACTAATTTTAATGCATTTTAGATGGGGATGCAACAATGCTATAATTCTGGCAGATACTAAGTATTAAGGTATTAGATAATTATGTTCATGTTATTTGTCAATAAACTAAATTATTCTGTATAAATAAGTCCAAAATAAAACACTAAAAACTAAAATCAATCATTTTAAATGCTATAAGTGAATTTAGGTACCACAACATTATAATGTACCGTATGAAAAATGGGTATTTTTGTTTGTTTAAGGAGACAATTCACCCTCCAAAAAAAATAAAATTCTGTCATCATTTATTCATCCTCCACTTCTGTACAAGTTTCTTTCCTCTGCTGAGCACAAAAGAAGGCATTTTTGGAAAATGTTGCTAACCAAAACGTTGGTGGTAGCCATTGACCTCCACAATATTTTGTTTTCCATATTATGGAAGTCAGTGGTTACAACCACCAAAATATCTTTTATGTTCAATGGGAAAAATAACCTCATGCAGGTTTGGGACAATTTAAGGGTGAGTAAATGATGACAGAATGTTCATTTTTGGGTGAACTATGTATTTAAGATTACATGTGAGTATTGTTAACTTACTAGTAGCTTTAAAGATTAACTTTAAGTGAATGTTAGATAATGGCAAAAGTAATCTAAATGTAAAAATAGAGGAACTAAGCATGCACAATTAAATATGAAACATCCAATCAATCCTAGCAAAAATTAAAACTCTCCTATATATCATGCCCTCCTAACTATACAAAAGACAGGTACAAGATTGACCTGATAGCTGCGCAGGTCAAAACGTCTCTCGATGGAGGTGATGACAGTGTTGATGAAGCCGTTGATGATCATGCCCTGGAGGAAGGAGGCCACACAGAGGAAAAAGAGAACCCAGCGTGGGGTGTTGAAGGTCTGGATACACCGTGGGGTCAGTGCTCCCCATCCACAAAGATTTTCTGAGTCCGTCGGGACAAACTCTACCCCAGTGGGCGGTTCTTTGTGGTCAAGGTCCGGTTTGCCTGTCTTGTGGAGCACAGTGTGGGCATCTCCAGACGGGCTGCCTGGACCAGAGCCTTGGGACTCCACTGGGCTGGGAGTGTCCAGGTTGGGTCCCAATGGACTGTCATGTAGGACCAAAAGCTCTTGCTTGGAGCTAAAGGAAGTGTCATTGTTCAGCAGGTGGGGCATGGCCCCAGCAGGGGGCACTGTAACAGACTTTGTGAAGGGTAAAAAAAAAAAAAAAAAAACTTTTCCACAGGAAAAGTTTCCACAGAAATATTTTAGTCTTTGGAAAAGGAACCCTTCACTGGGTTTCTTACAGTTTAAACTGAAGTCATACGGATTCCAGGAAACAAAATTCTGTAAAGAAGAGTGGGAAAAACACAATAAGGTTGTTGCCAACTTAACTAAATTCACAGTAAATGATTTAAGTTATTAAACTCCAAAAGCAAATTCGATTCCAAATCTATTCAAATTTATATATCTCAATTCTGACTTTTCTCCTCAGAATTGCGAGTTTATATTCTTCTCAGAATTTTATATCTTGCAGATATAAAAGAAGTTTATATCTTGCAATTCTGAAAAAAAAAAAAAAACGTTTTCAATTCTACGCCGAAACAGCTTCCATTCCTACCTCATGACAAATTCGTATGTATTATATGAGGTGGCTAATTCATATGAATTTGTACGATCTCACTTGCACGATTTTGTACGATTTCTGTGAGGGGTCAGTTTAGGGGCGGGGTTATGGGTGGTCCTTCGTACGAATTCCTACAAATTTGACACCTCGTAAAATCTGTACTTTTTTTTACAAATTGAACAAATTGGTATGAGTGATGTTGTATGAGGTGGTTAATTCAAATGACCTCACCTTGAAGATTTTGTACGATTTCTGTGAGGGGTTATGGGTGGTGCTTTGTATGAATTCCTACAAATTTGCCACCACCTTTTTTTTACGAATCAGACAAATTTATATGAGTGATGTTGTACGCGGTGGCTAATTCATATGAATTCGTATGACCTCACTTGTACGATTTTATGCAAATTCTGTGAGGGGTAGGTTTAGGGGCGGGGTTATGGGTGGTCCTTCGTATGAATTCCTACAAATTTCGTAAATTTGTACAAATCTCGTAAAATACATACTTTTTTTAACAAATCGTACAAATTGAGGTTGTACGAATTTATTCTAATTAGCTACCTCGTAAAAAGCACAAATTGCCATGAGATAGAGTTGTCCATACACTCTCAAAAAAAATGTGTATAATGTGTAAAGGGACACCTTTGTCACTTAATGGGAACCCCGGGTATCAAGACTTGTATGGCTTAATATAACGAAAATTATATCTCCTACTGAAATATGTAGTAGAAAACCCATGAAATCCACATCGTTTCATACATATTTTGGACTATATCTGTTGGTATTTTTACCACAACACAACTCGGACAATAAAATACTGATATGATGACCACAGCTACTCAAAGAGATTACAGGTGGCGATGGATATAAGCGTAGGCTTAAACCAAATGCCGCACCACTGATTTTACCCCATAAGGAGTCTAAACACCCCCAGATATCGAGTGAAATCCATGCTGAGAAACTCCTTCAGTTGCTATGGGGTAATGACAGCATGTTTACATCCTGCCAGGATGGCATCTAGCATTTCTTGTCTCTGCTGTTTGTAATCTTCTTCAGTAGCTGTGATCGACTAAAAGCCTCAAAGGCATCAGGGCTAAAGTGGAGAGAACAAATACGCGGGTCTTTAGGAAGTTTTATTCAACCACAGGCATCTTCCCATTCTTTTCTCCTCTTCTTATCGTTAGGAAAGCTGTGAAGACTTGCATTGCTTCTCTTGTTGACTGAAAATTACAACCAAAAGCCGCACAATGTGGCATCGTATCAATATTTGATTTTCCGAGTTGTGTACATCATCGAAATAATGACGCCCCCCATAGTCCAAAATTCCTGCATTTTCTACTACATATTTCATTAGGAGACATCATTTATGTTATATTAAGCCATACAAGTCTTAATACCCAGGGCTCCCTTTATGGTTTGTTCTTTACCCCTAAAGGGTTCATAATAATACCATGAGAGTATAGCTACCTTAAGGGTACATATTATTACTCTAAGGTACTAATATGCACCTTTCTAACAGTGCACCAATTAAAAGGGATAAAACCATTTTTTTGTCTTTATCCAGTCAACCATAACCACCAAACATCCCCAAAACTCTAATGAGCAGGGATTAGTTCTGCATGCCATTTATGGTCCACAAAACACTCTTTTGGGATAGACACTTGGCATGCCAGACTCACACTGTGCTCATGCCCTGTGGCAGACCCTTTATGTCACCTTCTCCAGAGTGCGGCTGACCTACAGTAGCCCACAGGACTGTTAGGAGGACCTGAGCGCTTCTAAAAAGTCAACTAATGTTATGCAAATGAGACGTTAAAAAAATCCTGGCAGCAGCCAATGGCTAGCAAAGTACAAAAACAAATAAAACAAAGTACAAGACCTTTAAATGTGATAAAGTATGTGGAAGGAGACCACAAGGTCAAATTTGGCTTCGTTGTCTTTAAAAGCCACAGTTAAGTTCAAATGGAAGAATTAGAAAGGGGAAAAAACGTTTAACCAATTCGGTATCACTGTAGGAAATGTATCCTTGGCTTAAGTGCTCACTTAATTTAAAAGACACTTTGAAGAATTCAATGAATGGAAAAAAAAACAAAACAAAAAAACATTGAGAGTACCATTAAAAGCACTAGGAGTACAAACGTAAGGTGTACTATTTTGGGCAAGTTTTACCTGCTTAAGGCAATTAAGAGATTTTTTTAAAGTTGTATGTCTTTAACCATAAGCTCAACTTAAGTTAATAAGCTGCTTTCTAAAAGACTTTTACTTCATGCAAACATACATACTATCAAAATATATGATTTGAAACAATGTATTTATATGCACCTATTCCAAACTGGTCAGTTTTAGACCTACTTGTGTGTAGGTTATAATATATATAGTTTTACATTTATCATATATTGCATTGCATTATTACAGTATTGTAGTTTAATAACATTTTAATTGTGGCTACAGTAGATCCTGTGAACATGTCTTTAACTAAACTAAAGTTCCAGTAAGTCCAAGTGTAACCTGCTTATCTCTGCTCGGATTCAGATTTTGTTTTTGATGAATAATAATCAGCAGCTTTGTGATTCTTGCCCTGTAAAGGCATTGTAAAGTAATTTATGACTATTATTTGAGCAAAGTTCACTCTCTAGGATTGCACCCACATGCGAAACATACAAGACAAATGCAAATACTTTGCTATTATTGCACCTGGCAGGCGCTTTATTCCAAAGCAAGTTCCGGTGCAATAAAGTTATACTGTGTATTTTATGAGTACATGCATTCCCTAGAAATGAAACTCGTGAACAAAATGTTAGAAAACATAAAAAAACATGACGTATTACACAGTTGTCACACTGAAAGAATAGCAAAAGACTGTTACTTTGCCTACCTCGGTTCCAAAGATACTTCATTGGTCTATAAAGGTCTGAGAGTTTGATTGTACAAGAAATCGGAGAGAGAACAAGCAGCATAAGTGACTAAAAGCAAACAAGACAGCCCCAAAATGGGGCGTTACTCAAGCCTCTCACTGCTTCTATCACTGAGGCAGTATTGACACAGTCCTGCCCACTGGATCCACCTGGCATATGACGATCAGCACTTCAGATGTCTTTTTTTAACTCATCACACTTCATTCAAACTGCAGGAATGTATTTATCTAGAAAACCAAGGAGGTTCAGTTTCTGCCGTCCCAGTCATTTCAGATTTTCACTTGCCTTGCTAACACTTGTGTAGAATGCCCATTTCCCTTGCAATTGCAAGGTATAAAGTCAAAATTGTGAGATATAAACTTCCAAGTTATAAAGTCAGAATTTCAAGATATAAACTCAAAATTCTGACATTTTTTCTCAGAACTGATATAACCTTGCAATTGCAAGTTATAAAGTCATAATTGCGAGATATAAACTTCCAATTCTGACTTTTTTTCTCAGAATTGTGAGATATAAACTCGTAACTGTAAATTATAAAGTCAGAATTGCAAGATATAAAATCACAATTCTGACTTTTTTCACAGAATTTTGATATAAACTCGCAATTGCAAGTTATAAAGTCAGAAATGGGAGATATAAACTCGCAATTCTGATTTTTTTCCTTATAATTGTGGGATATAAACTCACAGCTGTGAATTATAAAGTCAGAATCGCAAGATATGAACTTACGATTCTGACTTTTTTCACAGAATTTTGATATAAACTCAAAAATGCAAGTTATAAAGTCAGAATTGAGATATAAACTCACAATTTTGACTTTTTTTCTCAGAATTGTGATATGAACTCACAAATGCAAGTTATAGTCAGAATTTTAAGTTTCTTTTTAAAAAAATTTAAATCTTAAGTTTAAATCTCACAATTCTGTTTTTTTTTCTCAGAATTGTGAGATATAAACTTGCAACTGTGAGTTATAAAGTCAGAATCGCAAGATATGAACTCACAATTCTGACTTTTTTTCACAGAATTGTGATATAAAATCACAAATGCAAGTTATGAAGTCAGAATTGCAAGTTTATATCTCGCAATTGTTTTTTTTTCTCAGAATTGTTAGATATAAACTTGCAACTGTGAGTTATAAAGTCAGAATTGTTCACAGAATTGATATAAACTCACAATTGCAAGAAATAAAGATAAGATCTTTTATCTTAAAGATAACTCGCAATTCTGACTTTTTTCTCGAGTTTATATCTCATAATTCTGAATTTAAGTAAAAGTAATCACCAATTGTGTGTTATAAAGTCAGAAATGTTTGAGATTATATCTCGCAGTTCTGACTTTATTTCTCTGAATTGCAAGTTTAAATGTCACAATTCTGACTTTATACCTCACAATTGCGAGTTTATATCTCACAATTCTGAGTAAAAAGTCTGAGAAAAAAAATATCAGAATCGTGAGATAAAAAGTCACAATTACCTTTTTTTTTTTTTTTTTTTTTTTTAATTCAGCGGCGGAAATGGGATTCCATACTAATGAGCCCTACCACAAAAATAATAGTCAAATGTTAAATAATTTATTTAAATATTTTTCATTTAACATAAACATGTTTTTAAATACTAGAAATAATTTTTGTTTTTAATTTTTAATATTAGCTGAAAATTATAAAACAGTGCATTACACATTGGTGGATATAATAAGATGCAAACAGAGTTTGTTAACTGCACAAGCTCTTTATAAAAAATTATGCAGTGAAACCAAACACCAGCATGGTTGTGATCACAGCTTTCTTTCAGTCAGATATTTTATAGTTTAAAGAGAACAGGACAATGAACAAACAACAAAAGCAATCTGAAAATTCCGAAACCAGTACTATCATAAAAACTGAGGAACTGAGTTTATGCTGTTGCAATCCCTGGTTTTATTTCTGACTCATTTGCATGCATCTATGAATAATGAACACATGGTTGAAAAGCTGTAGTTACTATAGTGTCAAGAGTATTGGTGGTGCAGCTGAGGCTGTGTGAGGGAATCGTTTCTCAGCTCTGTCTTCAAAAGAGCTCTGGTCCATGCTTTACAATGAGATTAATAAAATAGCTTAATTATTTGTTCTTGTGTTCCATGAACTCTTTCATTTCTAATTTTAAATGTGCGATCAAACAGAGGGAAGGATAACATCAGTGAGAGCTTAGAGTCTCATTGTGGGAACATGTTTGTTGTGGAGTGCAGGTTCCTTCCCTTTTCTTTGAACTGCACTGGATGGTCATATGGTGTGATATGAATTACACCGAAAAAAAAAAAGGAAACAAAGCAAGTCCACAAGAACGCCACTTTCACTCTTTTTTAGGATTTCTGGGAAGGAAATGTTATCTGTAAAGCATTCACACAAACATCTATTTTTAAAAATTGTGTAATGCTGATTCAGGCGCTGGGTGTGAATGGTTAATCTCAGATGCATTTATTACAAAATGTAACTATATATATTACTAATAATAAATCTTTCTCCAAAAGCAATTTATATTTCATTTACATTTTTATCCAAAAACTTTGTATTCAAGGTACACGTTTTATCAGTACATTCATGCATTCCCTGGGAATCAAGCCCATGTCTTTGATGTTGCAAGCACTTTTTCTCCTGTGTGAGCTACAGTACAGGAACAAGTAGAAGTACACTTGTAAGTAAGTCAAAAGTTTGCATCCCCCTTTCTGAATCGTTAAAAATGTTAATTATTTTACCAAAAGAGGGATCATACAAAATGCATGTTATTGTTTATTTAGTGCTGACCTAAATAAGATATTTCACATAAAAGGTGTTTACATATAGTCCACAAGAGAAAATAATAGCTGAATTTATAAAAATAACCCTGTTCAAAAGTTTACATACACTTGATTCTTAATACTGTGTTGTTACCTGAATGATCCACAGCTGATTTTTTTTTTTTTTAGTGATAGTTGTTTATGTTAAACTGCCTGCTGTTCCTTTAGGAAGGAATCCTTTAGGTCCCACAAATTATTTGATTTTCCAGCATTTTTGTGTATTTGAACCCTTTCCAACATTGACTGTATGATTTTGAGATCCATCTTTTCACAGTGAGGACAACTGAGGGACTCATATGCAACTATTACAGAAGGTTCAAACGCTCACTGATGCTCCAGCAGGAAATTTGAAGATCAGGGTAAATTTAACTTTTGTTTTTTGGGTAACTATCTTCTGTAGCCTCTGAAGGACAGTACTAAATAAAAAAATATGATATTTATGCAAAATAAGAAAAATGTACAAATCTCTATTCAATTCAAAAGTTTTCACCCCCCAGCTCTTAATGCATGGTTTTTTATTTCTGAAGCATCAGTGAGTGTTTGCATATGAGTCCCTCATTTGTCCTCATTGTGAAAAGATGGATCTCAAAATCACAAGAACAGCAGGCAGTTTAACTGTTCAGGACAAACAAGTGACTCATGAACAACTACCACTAAACAAAAAAAAACACAGCTGTGGATCATTCAGGTAACAACACAGTTTTAAGAATCGGGGTAGGGCTGAGGTGGGGGATTAGCCTAACTTTATAAAGGCCTTCTGTAGCGAATCAATGCATTTTTGTAAAACAAAAAATCCATATTTAAAACGTAAGAATCACTTTAATCTAGCTTGCGCTAACAGCTTTGGCAAGAGGTGTAGCAGGTCGGAAACACCGTCTACGCTGTTCGCAATGGAACAGCTAACCAATCATAACACATTTTGTTTTTCGGAAGGCAGGTCATCATTAAACCCGGGACTGATCGAGCCATTTGTGCCAGGCTGGGGAGAAAGGTATTGTAATAATGTAAATTATGTGAAAAATGATGCATTTTTTGAACCACCAAGCATGAGAGCATGTTCTAGTACACCACCAAAACAAAATCAAGACTTTGTAAAAGAGCATAATAGGACCCCTTTAATATTAGGCTGCAAAAATACCATTTAAATAGGCATGTTTTGTGTGTAAATGAATGGCACAGATAAGTGGTTTCCTTTACACATACTGAAGCGCACATGATGCTTGTGATGTTGTCAGCCTCTGTTGCCTTAAAATATGAGTACATGAACACATAAACATAATCTCTAGAACTGCTCTGAGAGCCACTTCATAAGCATTTTAGTTTCTTTTGAGTAAAATTATGGTCGTATCATATACAACCAAAAAGGTCTTCACAGCAACCCGTCAAAAAAACTGTGACAGAAATATTATTTCATGTAATGATAGTACTACTAATAGAATTATTATTAAAACAGAATATTTAAATCTGAATATTTACCAGAAAAAAAGTTTACCAGAATTTACACAGTATTTTTGAAAAATAAATAAATAAATAAAATAATAATAATAATAATAATAATAATAATAATAATAATAACTAGACGAGTAAAGTTTGAGAACAAACTTTAAGTTGGCTTGAGAAAGCCTAGCCTGAAAGTTTGAAGCAGTTGTAAAAGTATGAAAGCAGCTAGCATTATTTAACATTATGTTTACGTGATTTAACATGTTGTTAACATGTTTTAGCATGATTAGCTTGTTGCTTGTATTTTTATAGGCTGATTACAATGTTGTTAGCATAATTTGCAAGTTACTAGAATGTTGTTAGCATGATTACCATGTTACGAGTGTGTTTCTAGCCTGATTAGCACGTTGATCGGATGTTTCACGCATGATTAGCATGTTACTAACATGTTTATAACATGGCTAACATGTTGCTAGCTTGTTGTTAACATGTTTCTAGCATGATTAACATATTACTAGCATGTTGTTGACATGATTGGCATGTTGTTAGCATGATAAGCATGTCACTAACATGTTGCTAGCATGATTAGCAAGTTACTAGCATGTTGCTAGCATGATTAACATGTTGTTGACATGTTTCTAACATGATTAGTATGTTACTAGCATGTTGTTAACATGTTTCTAACATGATTAGCATGTTGCTAGCATGAATACCAAGTTACTAGCATGTTGTTAGTATAATTAGCATGTTACAAGCACGTTGCTAGCATGTTTTTTAGCATGATTAGCATGTAACTAGCACGTTGCTAGCATGATTACTAAATTACTAGCATGTTGTTAGCATGATTAGCATGTTACTAGCACATTGTTAGCATGATTAACAAGTTACTAACATGTTGCTAGCATGATTAACATGTTGCTAGCATTTTGTTAGCATGATTAGCAAGTTACTAGCATGTTGCTAGCATGATTAGCATGTTACTAGCACATTGCTAGCATGATTAACAAGTTACTAGCATGTTGGTAGCATGATTAGCATGTTACTAGCATGTTGCTAACATGATTAACAGGTTACTACCATGTTGCTAACGCGATTAACGTTACTAGCACATTGTTAGCGTGTTTCTAACATGATTATCATGCTGCTAGCATGATTAGAAAGTTACTAGCATGTTGTTAGCATGTTCCTAACATGATTAGCATGCTGCTAGCATGAATACCAAGTTACTAGCACATTGTTAATATAATTAGCATGTTACAAGCACGTTGCTAACATGTTTTTTAGTATGATTAGCATGTAACTAGCATGTTGCTAGCATGATTACTAAATTACTAGCATGTTGTTAACATGATTAGCATGTTACTAGCACATTGCTAGCATGATTAACAAGTTATTAACATGTTGCTAGCATGATTAGCATGTTACTAGCATGTTGCTAACACGATTAGCATGTTACTACCATGTTGCGAACATGATTAGCATGTTACTAGCATTATTCTAACATGATTAGTATGTTGTTAGTATGTTGTTAGCATTTTTCTAACATGATTAGCATGCTGCTAGCATGATTAGCAAGTTACTAGTATGTTTGTAGCATGATTAGCAAGTTACTAACATGTTGTTAGCATGATTAGCATGCTACTAGCATGTTGTTAACATGATTAGCAAGTTACTGGTATGTTTGCCGCATGATTAGCATGTTATTAGCACGTTGATAGCATGTTTCTATTATGATTAACAAGTTACTAGCATGTTGTTAGCATGATTAGCAAGTTACTAGCATTATTCTAACATGATTAACATGTTGTTAGTATGTTGTTAGCATTTTTCTAACATGATTAGCATGCTGCTAGCATGATTAGCAAGTTACTAGTATGTTTGTAGCATGATTAGCAAGTTACTAGCATGTTGTTAGCATGATTAGCATGCTACTAGCATGTTGTTAACATGATTAGCAAGTTACTGGTATGTTTGCAGCATGATTAGCATGTTATTAGCACGTTGATAGCATGTTTCTATTATGATTAGCATGTTACTAACATGTTGTTAGCATGTTTTCTAACATGATTAGCATGCTGCTAGCATGAATACCAAGTTACTAACATGTTGTTAGTATAATTAGTATGTTACAAGCACGTTGCTAGCATGTTTTAGTATGATTAACATGTAACTAGCATGTTGTTAGCATGATTACTAAATTACTAGCATGTTGTTAGCATGATTAGCATGCTACTAGCATGTTGCTAACATGATTAGCAAGTTACTAACATGTTATCATGATTAACATGTTACTAGCATGTTGCTAGCATAATTAACAAGTTACTATCATGTTGCTAGCATGATTAGCATGTTACTAGCATGTTGCTAGCATAATTAACAAGTTACTATCATGTTGTTAGCATGTTTCTAACATGATTAGCATGCTGCTAGCATGAATACCAAGTTACCAGCATGTTGTTAATATAATTAGCATGTTACAAGCATGTTGCTAGCATGTTTTTTTGTATGATTAACATGTAACTAGCATGTTGCTAACATGATTACTAAATTACTAGCATGTTGTTAACATGATTAGCATGTCACTAGCACATTGCTAGCATAATTAACAAGTTACTAACATGTTGCTAGCATGATTACCAAGTTACTAGCATGTTGTTAGAATGTTTCTAACATGATTAGCATGCTGCTAGCATGCTTCTAGCATGACTACCAAGTTATTAGCATGTTGTTAGTATAATTAGCATGTTACAAGCACGTTGCTAGCATGTTTTTTTAGTATGATCAGCATGTAACTAGCACATTGCTAGCATGATTACTAAATTACTAACATGTTGTTAACATGATTAGCATGTTACTGGCATGTTGTTAGCATGATTACTAAATTACTAGCATGTTGTTAGCATGATTAGCATGTTACTAGCACATTGTTAGCATGATTAACAAGTTACTAGCATGTTGTAGCATGATTAGCATGTTACTAGAATGTGGCTAACACAATTAGCATGTTACTAGCATATTGCTAGCATTTTTCTAACATGATTAACAGGTTACTACCATGTTGCTAACATGATTAACATGTTACTAGCACATTGTTAACATGTTTCTAAGTGTCTCTAGCATGATTAGCAGGTTACTAGCATGTTGTTGGCATGTTTCTAACATGATTAGCATGCTGCTAGCATGAATACCAAGTTACTAACATGTTGTTAATATAATTAGCATGATACAAGCACGTTGCTAGCATGTTTTTTAGTATGATTAACATGTAACTAGCACATTGCTAGCATGATTAACAAGTTATTAGTATTTTGCTTGCATGATTAACAAGTTACTAACATGTTGCTAGCATGTTTCTAACATGATTAGCATGCTGCTAGCATGAATACCAAGTTACTAGCATGTTCTTAGTATAATTAGCATGTTACAAGCACGTTGCTAGCATGTTTTTTAGTATGATTAACATGCAACTAGCACGTTGCTAGCATGATTACTAAATTACTAGAATGTTGTTAGAATGATTAGCATGTTACTAGCACATTGCTAGCATGATCAACAAGTTACTAACATGTTGCTAGCATGATTAGCATGTTATTAACACGATTAGCATGTTACTACCATGTTACGAACACGATTAACATGTTACTAGCATGTTTTTAACGTGTTTCTTTGCTGCCGACCTTCGATGATCCAATTCAACCATACTAATAAGCAAAAATGACTCAAGATAATCTAACATTTGTTTTCCTTTTTTTGTTTTTTATTGCTGAAGAGTTGACATTTTTTCTTCTGCGGTCTACTGTACAGATGTGAATTTACTTTTCTCAAAGCCTGAGGCTTTTGGTGTGAAAAGGCTTTTACATTTGCCAAAAATAGAACTTTTTATGTTAAAAACAAACAAGCAAGCCCTGCCCAGATTTAAAAAGTAACGCAAAAGTAAAGTAATGCATTACTTTCCATAAAACATAACTAAGTAACATAATTAGTTACTTTTTTAGGGGCCGTTCACATATTGTGTCTTTTGCGCGCTCAGGTTCGTTATTTTAAATGTAGACGCGTGGCAGCCGCGCTCATAATGGAAGCGATGCGCACGTGGTGCGACCCACTCGGTTTTTTCAGGCGCGTCCGCGCCGCATCGAGTTGAAATCGTCTCAACTTTTCAGAATGCCGCAAGCGCACCGCGGGTCATGTGACAAGATTCAACCAATTAGCTTCATCCTTTCCTGTAACAGCATTGAAAGCTCAGCCAAGATGGAGAAACAGCTGATCATAGCTGTACATTTTTAAATAAATTTAGTAGCAGAGCTACAGCAAGTGATTTTTAGTGCTGGAAATCCGGTTGTCCTTTGATGAAACTTCCGCGTCTTTATTGAGAGTGCAGGTCATGGTTGGTTAGCAACGGCAAATGCCACGGGAGCGCAAGCTACAGAGCGCTTTGGAAAGGAGGAAAAATCGGCGCGCCTAGCGTTTTCCATGCGTTTTAGGCATGATATGTGAACGGCCCCTTAGGGAGTAACTCAATATTGTAATGCATTACTTTTAAAAGTAACTTTCCCAAACACTGCTAAAGAGTGATTAATTATAAAGAATTTTTTATAAAAAATAAATGCAATCTGTAGGTCAGTCAGTGATAGGCTTATGGAAATACATCAAACAATATAATAAATTCCACCTTTTTCCTATTCAGTGCTTTTATCTGTCACACTAATGTGTTGTCTATATGTCTATTCCTAGCAAAAATGTAAGTATGCTATTAATTGTGAATATTTAACTAATTAATTTTTAATAAATTGAAAAATATATATATTTTATTGATTGATTATTTACAATGTATTCATTTCATTAGTTCTGCCTCAAGCAGAACAAGAGCAGCGGACTAGAAACATGACAATACATCTTGACTTCATCTATGAATTTACTGTTATTGATAGAGAAATATTGATTTTAGGAAGATTTTCAAACTAACACCTACACATTCTCACATTTAGTACTACTGTGCTATCAGTGAATCTTCTGATTGCCATATAAGAACTAAAAGGCTGGGGAAAAAAAACTAATAGAGCATAACTCTAGACAGTGCAACAAGAAAAAGACTTAAGATTTAAACTTGATCATCTCAGACAACAGAATAAATAAAGAATATGATAATCACAAACCTGAAAACTGAAAGTGCAAGCAAGTTTCCATCAGTGAATAAAGCTTCATACATGTTCACCTCTCTCAAATGATGGCAAAGCAGGTCAACCAATCAGAGCCTGCTTTTCTGTTATGCTGCACTATCACTGGCTGGAAAGATATAAAAAAATAATAAAATAATTAAAAAAAAACAGCTCAATATCAGTTGGGAGATAACAGCTAAAGCGAACTGGTTTTGTGAGGTGTTTTCTAGTAACCAGCCACCACGTCAGCTGCGTCTCATTTGGAAGGCTGCATCCACCGGAGGACACATTTAAAGGCTGCACACGTCATCAGGGAGGTCTCATTTAGAAAAAAGTAACCGTTAAATTGCAAAGTAAAAAAAGAAACTATAGTATTTTACACCTCACAAGGAATAACGGTCAATTTTATTATGGTTACTTTTCGTAAATAAGACGCGGCTAATATGTCCTTTGCCTTTGGAGTTTTTCCACTGAACAAGGAGGCAGGGCTCGACAATAAGGAGTGCCCGATGGCCCGGGGCCAGTGTGAAAGAAGCCCGGGACAGTTGACGAATTTTTCATGTGTCATAGGCACATGTTTTTAAGCCTTGTTAAATAACATTTTAAGCGATCACAGAGAGACGCGTCTGTGACGGACAAATAGCCAACAAAAGCATGTCAAAATACTCGTCTTGACGGTTTTGTAGCTTTAACAATGATCAATCCATACTTAATTTTTACAGTGGAGTACAGATGCACCGATCTACCGGACATATCTCAACCGATCTCTGTTCCGGGCATGCACACAAACTGTGTTTTTCAAAATGTCATATGTGTAGAAATATTATGAACTCTTTAAACATCCGTTAACAGAGATGCTGAAGTAGAGCTTAAGATCTTTGCCCGAACCCGATGAAACCCGACGGGACCCGACGGGTTCGGTCGGGCTCGGGCTTAATTTATATAATTTTACACGGGCTCCGGCTTGCGCTCCGGCTTGCCCGCTAAATTAGCGGCCATGTGATGCGTTTCGATTAGCGCGAGAAAGATGCGAAAATGGATGCTGAGGAGGTGAAACGGAGGCTTGCCTCTGGTGATTACGTTTTGGCAAAATTAGCCAGGTCAGTACTATGCATCCCGGACAGTCGCAGCAGCAGTAAAAGGGTGTTCAGTGCTGCTGGGCGCACCATCAGTGAGCGCAGGACCGCGCTGAAACTATCTTATTTTCGTTATTGCCAAAAACCCATCTTAATTTAGAACTTATCTTAATTTAATTTGTTAAGAAAGAGTCTTTTTTATTGGCGCGATGGCCTATTTATAGGCTAAGTGTACGCCTATTTAGAGTGCTGAGATGTTACGATGTTACAGAGGACTTATTATATTTATTTGTTCCAACTTCCAAGTGGCCTATAGCCTACGTTAGTCATTAATAAATTATGTTAAAACGTATAAATGACTCATTCTTGACAAAAGGCAAAAGAGCTGTGTGCTTGCGCACATTTGAATAATATCGGGCTGTAAACGGGTTCGGGCTTTTAAAAAGCTGTCAATCAAAATATACTTGTCGGGCTCGGGCACTGTCGGGCCTAACTTTTAAGGCCCGATTACAGCTCTATGCTGAAGACGAACGCAAAGAGAAAAAAATACTGTAGCAGGCAGAGCAAGATCACGGTTCACAATGCGCGAAATATTGGAAATATTATCCTAAATATTGAAATGGGGGTTATATGAATGTAGGGGAACTTACTGTTTAAGAAACGTTTACGTGGCGTTTTCTTTTCATTTTCCCATGTATAATGCATTTAAAGTAGCTTTCATAAGCATGGCGCTCCCTCGTTTACAGCGGTAACCAAAGAAACGTAATATCACTGTTATTCCATTAGCGACACCTGCTGGCAGAGACTGAGTTTGCGCTTTTCAATCTGCTGTTTTTCCCTAAAGCATATTTTCATTTGTAATAAAATATTAATAATAATAAAATAATTTTTAACAAACAAATAGTATTTGAACTTAAGTTAGGCTAAGTTAGTAGGTTTAGGTGTGATATTGAAATTGGAATCGAGAATTGTACAAATTATTTGGTATGCAAAGGTTTGGTGTCATATAAGCTTATCTAAATAAAAGATAATATAATTCAAAAACAATGATAACAGCAACTATTTATTTAATTTTTTTTGTGGCAGGGCCAGTGAAAATTTTGACCGGGCAAGTAAAAATTGAACCACTGGCCCAACCGGGCCAGTAGAAAAAATCCTTAGTGTTGAGCCCTGAAGTTGACCTGCATTCATGCCTGAATATAAAAGAGAATCTTTCTATCCTTCACTGAGACTAGCATTGCCAGGGTTTTGCTACATGGCCTTGCGGGATGCAGTCCAGACCTACTGATGTGATGAAAGGACACAAGGGGAGTCTCTGACCCAGTAGTGACAGCTGATCTTACTACATCCTGCATAGATAAGGAACAGAGGAAGACACATGCAAACAGACAAATATGCAAACAGAAAGTCACGCATGCAAAGCAGGTAACCATGTCAAACTATCAGCTACAAAACTATCCGAGTCCTTACACAATGTGCTACTGTATCTCCTGAGCTGAACCTGTTTGGTTGGTTGGATGAATGGATAGATAGATAGATGATTTTCATATCATTTACTACATGTGTGTTGTATATGTTGTGCTCTTAGAAGCATGCGTGCAGACAAACTGTCCCATATCTCCAGGGCCTTGTCTCATCATTTAGCTGCAAACTAGTCTGTGCATAGGAGTAACCAAGTGGAATGAATGACCTACAGAAGCAGCCAATCAGCTTCTCTGCACTCCAGGTTTTGCCTCTGGCACAGGAAAATGTGGGTTAACAGACTGTCATAAAACAGTAACATCTAGATTTGCTTGGACTGCCATGTGATCACATTCAGTTGCAGCCTTTGACCTAAAGTGTAAATAAAAGTTTAAAGACACTTTAAAGTACTTTGGAAAAATACACTTATTTATTTGTTTTATTTCTATTTCTAGAGTATACTTTTAAAAACAGTTTTAAAGCCTATGACAAAGGTCCCACACACACACACACACACACACACACACACACACACACACATTTTTAATAAATATTTTTATATATGTACATATATTTTAATAAATATTTTTATGTAATCTACATTACACAGTGTTATTTTAGTATCACTGAGATGCTATTATGGTCTTTATTCATATTTTGAATTTAGTTTTTGATTCTGATTTAAATTACAATATTTGTTGGCCAACCTGTGATTTGAACAGTTTTGTTCATACATCATACATTGTTTTATGGTGTAAACTTAGCTGAAAAGCTAATGTATGTTTAATGTTAGATTTCATTATGACAGCTTTATTATGATGTGCGATTATTCAAAAAATGAGGTGGTTTTTATTAAACTGGCAAGACTGTTTTGTTGTTATTAAAACAAACAAACAAACAAAAAAAGCCTGAATATGATTTACATGAATTGTATGTGTTTTAATGCCTATAATAAATCACTCAAATATATAGCAATGTATTGAAGTCAATATCATATGACCTGTCAGTAAAGAGAACTGACCGTGAAAAAGGAAGTGGGTTTCCAATTTAGGAGAAACTGAAATGTTTTATGGTAACATCACCACTGACATGCAAACCTCTTTCCATCATTCAGATATAATTATATATATAATTATAATTGCACAGACATTATCACCAGTGCTTCACAAGATCAAACAAAAGCAGCAGACTAGAAACAGGGCAACACATTTTAACCTCATCTATGAAATTAAGGTTATTATAATAATAGGGAGATATTGATTTCAGGAAGATTTTCAATCTAACACCTACATGTTCAGTGTAGCTTGTAATAGACATATAATAACTAAAAGGCTGATTAAAAGTGATCATACAAACAATTTTTAACTGGCTTACAGATTAGTAGAGGGTGTGCTATAGTGGGAAAGGAGGTGAAGCAGAAAGAGTCAATAGGGATTTCTAATGAATGTAATCTCATCCATCATATTTGCAATTTGTCAGGTGATCCATATTCATATTTCATTTAATCATTACTACTGAATGGTTTCTGGAGGAGAGGAGTGCATTTAAGGCTTAGTCATAGGGAGTTAAGAATGATTGTGATAAAGAGTCATGGTGTGAACTATTTTTATCAACATCAAGATTCTGAATATAGAAAGGGGAAGTAATGTAACATTTTAGTCAACTTTTAGCCTTCATTAATTCATTTTAACCCTCATGTTTCATAATTACAGTCCTATAAGTCTAATAATAAATAATTTGTTTTGACTACATATAAAATAAATGGAAATATGCAAACTAAATGAAACAAAAAAAAAAGTTTGCTTCCCATATTGTTTTAAGTAACTTTATTACAAAAAAAAAAGTCCATCAATATTATTATTTTTTTATTTTTTTGTAATTTATTACTTCGCCATGACAACGGCATTCAAAATATCAAAAATCTGTTCACAATTTATAATTGTCAATGTCTTGGCATAAGGAAGCAAAAAGTATAAATATTCAGTGTTGGAACTTTATGGAAAATGTGATCATTTACACAATCATTTATATTTTTGTGATTAGATAAGTATTAGTATATACATAAGTACTATATAATTTATTACATTTTTGATATTTTTAATGCTGGCAACCTCAATCATCCAGACCAAACAGCTAGGCATACTTTAAGAGACAAAAAACTCTGTGATAAAGTGCTTAAAACTTTTTTCAACATCAATATTTTAGGTAAAAAAAAAAAATAAAAATAATAATAATAAAATAAATAGGCTTTATAAATATGTATATAAAGACTGTAAACGTTAGATCCTTTAACAGACTTTTTTTTTTTTCTTTTCTTTTTTATGAACTCTTTTTTTATTAGAACATGCTATAAAAGTTATACACCAGAGATGAACAATAAGGGTGCAGACATTTGAAAAGATTTACAAAGATAAAGGGGTTCGGAAAAAACAAAAAACAAAAAAAAAAAAAAAAAACAAGAAGTAGGTGTTTTTCACAGTTTCAAGATTTTTCAAATAAGAACATATATAAAAGTAAAATCTGTATGCTTTGTAAACTTGTATATAGTTTCATATTCCACCCCACTATGTATAGCCAGTTAACTATTATTATTATGTATTATTCTTAAGATTGGTCTCCTTCTTGTTTTAAAGATATTCATCTGGAGTCTATGTTATTTTTTCCATTTCATAATTTTCCTGATTTTTTTGGATCCACTGTTCATATGTGGGTGGGTAAGATTTGAGTCATTTGGATGTGATGCATTTTAGGGCTGCAGAAAATAATATCTGAAGTAAAATAAATATTATTTTAAATGAAATTGTGTGTGAGTAATTAATTAATGGTGAATTTATTGGGTAATTTTTAGTTTTTGGTTACTTATGTTTACAGAAAAGGTTCTTAGAACGTCATTGCTTCCCTAAAAATAAGTAAAAGGGAACCATATGTTAACATTACGTGAATGTTCTGTGTTTGTTTTGTAGATAAAAAGACAACTTCAGCACCTTCATTGATGCGTGCAGGGCCACAGTGGCATGTGGATTTGAGGTTTTTACTATAATCCCAATTACCAGTCATGTTACACGAAGCCTGAATGTGTATTATGTAACTGTAATGTAACAAATAATATAATATAAAAAATGAGCAAATATACCTCATAACATGAGTTTTTCACGTTACATCGTGCCATGAGAACAGCTAGGAATACAGAATTATATTAACGATTGGAATTCATCCGACCGAATCGATTCTTTCGAACAGTTCATTTCAAAAAACGATTCGGCCGTTCTATACGTCACCACGTGAACAATACCGTTTGCATGATCCTGTTCAAATGAGAAAAGATTCGGCTCAGAACGTTTCATTTGAGATTCGGTCATCGCAAAATTTTGTCCTCAAATATCTGAGCATGTTAACTGCACTGACGCTGTTCAGAGGAACAAACGCTTAAAAAGTGTTCTGCTCTGCCATTAACTACGCCCTTACTGAATCATCTTGAGGATTAAACACC
This sequence comes from Cirrhinus mrigala, assembly GCA_036247105.1. NCBI lineage: Eukaryota > Metazoa > Chordata > Actinopteri > Cypriniformes > Cyprinidae > Cirrhinus > Cirrhinus mrigala. The sequence goes on from CM070029.1 coordinate 20,753,889, forward strand.
ACGCTATTAATGACCGGACAATTTGCTGTAGTGTTGCTGATGCGTTCGTGACATAATAACACATTAAAGTCACCGCCAGTCCATATTTCAACAATATACTGTAAAGAGCTATATTAATAACAGCTGTATTTTAGGATGTGTGTAATGATGTGATCTGTGGTTTGTGTTTGTATTAGCATGTGTCTCTATTGGCATCCTGGAAACAGGTGGAGGAAATACGCAGTCCAGACTCATTTATGAGTCTTTGTCGTCTGCACTGCACTTCATGTCTGAGCATTTACAGTACAATAACCAAACCTACAGAGACAGACATCAGTGTGCGTCTCATCAGCCATATGGCTTGCCTTACCTTAATGCCTCACTGTATCCTTTCATACCCAGTTATCATACTCTCACATGGTCTTGTTCATTCATCACTGTCTCAACATGGAAATGTCATGAAAGCTACTCACGTTCTCACGCTATTGAGGATTCAGACGACTCTTCCATTTCCCACAGATCTTGTCATTTCTTTTCACGTTCGCGTTTATTGTCTCTCCCAACGTAAATCCATGAATAAACGCTTAAGCTGTAGATGTTATAAAATGTTGAGCTCTCGGATTAAGCAGCTGTCACCCAATGAGAATCCGCCCCCCATGGCGTTATGCTGCTAGACCAATAGTGTCATCCGTACTAACGGCGGTGTGTACGTATGTGATAACTGTCTTCATCGCGCTGATAAGCAGCATCCTCAATTGTGAAAAATTGTAAAAGCGTTTTGTGTTTGCTGGGAATAAACCATAAGGTTTCCACGTAGCGCAGGTTCCACGTTTCATTTATATTTTTAAATGTAAAATAAATAAAGTTTAAACACTGAAAAATAAAGGCTATGGTAACAACAGTATTTATTATAATTTATTATGTTCATTTACTATTTAATGTATAAAAATAATAATAACAATTAAAACTTTTTTTGTAAAGCACCTTTAAAATGGCTTCTGTAGGCACGAAATAGCCTAAGCAGCACTATAAATAAAATAACAAAATAAACGTCATGAAAATGCTAGATCTATTAATGAATTTAAAAAAAGGAAATACACTCTTAAAAAATGGTGCTAAATAGCACTAAAAGTGGTTCATTGCCTCATAATCATAGGGGAACCGCTTTAAGTGCTATATAGCATCTTTAAGACTTGGGGTAGTCATGGCCTAATGGTTAGAGAGTCAGGTTTGTAACCCAAAGGATGTGGGTTTGAGTTCCGGTACCAGCAGGGATTGTAGGTGTGGGGTGTGATTGTTCACTGCTCACTGCAGTGTGTGTGCATTTGGATAAGTGAAATTCCAAGTATGGGGCATGTCCTTTTCATTGTCAAATGGTGCTGTGTAGAACCATAAGAGGAACCCCATTCTCCTCATTAGACTTTAGATATGTTTCTCCACTCTCATACAGTATATTTGCTGTATGATGGCAAAAGCGGTTTTGAATCACTTTTATACTTTTCTGAGGTCAAAAAGTCTCTTGTGGGGGCCCTGGAATATTTCCTTATAGGAGCCTTGGGGGCAAAAAGGTTAAGAACCACATTATCTTTAGGAAATACACTGTATTTTAATGTCGTTTTTTAAAATCCTTTTCCCAACTAAGGGACTAAGAGAGAATTAGAGAAACGTTAAAGATTTATACAGAGGCTTAATGGGTTCTTTGTATGGCAGTGGTGCTATATGGCACCTTTACCACTCCAAAGAACCACCGAAAAACCTTACTGGGCTTAACAGGCTCTTCATACGGTACACTCTTAAGAAAAATCTGTCTAAACAGTACCAGAAAAGCTTGTAACAATAGCAGAACCCTTTTTGGTGCTAAATAGAACCTTTTTTATAGGGTTCCATGCAGTGTTAATTTTGACAGCAAATTCTGATTTAGTCTTAGTCTTAGTCTTTGGAATAATACACAATTTAGTTTTAGTCCTATTTTAGTCATCTGAAATCTTTTAGTCTAGTTTAGTTGACTAAATATCATAAAAGTTTTAGTCTTAGTTTAGTCTTAAGTCTTTTAGTCTTAGTCTAGTTTTAGTAGACCAAATATTAGCATATTTTTCTCCATAATTCACGTAATTGTAAGTATATTACAATATATGGAAGCACATAGAGAATACAGGCACATATCTAATTGTTGTAATAAAAAACATTTATTTTATTACATGTCAAAAACATTAGCCTTTTTCACAAAAATAACCATAAGACCTGCTCTCCCTGAACAATATACATGCTCCCTGAAAAAGATATGCATTGTCCCTGAATTATATGAAACGCATATGACATCCTAGACCAAGCTCTGACATTTCTGTCTGTCTGTCTGTTCATGAGACATACCGCTGCCCTCGGACCGCGTGCACAAAACGTTAGCGTGTTGCTAACGAGAAAAGTCAACTTAAATTAACCAAAGCTTTGTAACCAAGACTGTGCATCCAAGTATAATGTATAACTAAATATAATGTATAACAAACGTCCTCATAACTTGAAAACCGCGGCTTTTGAAAATGGCTTTGCCAAGATCAACCTGCCCTCAAAAGATTCGCTCTGATTGGATTTCCCCACAAAAGGGTAGTTCTTATTGGATCTCTTCTCCATTCGTCCCGCCCCAACATTTTCCTCTCGTTTTTATTCGTTGACTAAAGTGTCAGTTAAATTTCGTCATCGTCTTCGTCATCATATCTGACTTTTTATTTAGTTTTTATTTAGTTTTCGTCTGTAAAAAATGTTCGTTGACGAATATTTTTCGTCATAGTCTTCGTCAACGAAATTAACACTGGTTCCATGAAGAACCATGCTTTGAAAATGCTATATAGGACCTTAATGGTGTTATAAATAACCAATTAATGATGGTTTATTTTCATTAATATTAGTATATTAGTATATTTATGTCATAATATCAGTATTATTCATATTAGTTCATGTCTTTCTTTCTTCAGTTGTAAAGAAATTATGTTTTTTGAGGAAATCATTTCCCGAATGTTCTCCATATAGTGGACTTCTATGGTGCCCACGAGTTTCGACTTCCAAAATGCAGTTTAAATGCAATTTCAAAGGGCTCTAAATGATCCCAGTCGAGGAATAAGGGTCTTATTTAGTGAAAGGATTGGTCATTTTCTAAAAAAAAATAAAATAAAAATGTATATACTTTTTAACTTTGAATGCTCGTCATGCCATGTGCATGCGTACTCTGTGTAAACCGGGTCAGTACAGTTAGGGCATGTCGAAAAACTTGACTTTCTTTGCACGTTCACTTTGTAGACATTGGGCCGGTACTTCTCCAGCGATGTAGGACAATTTTGAAGTTGGAGGAGAATATATATAATACATACCCTAACTGTATTGATCCAGATTACACAGAGTACGCATGCGCATTGCAGAACTAGACAAAATGAGTATTTGAGGTTAAAAAGTATATACATTTTTATTTTTTTTTAGAAAATGACCAATCGTTTCCCTTCTTCTTTGTCTGGGATCATTTAGAGCCCTTTGAAGCTGCATTTAAACTGCATTTTGGAAGTTCAAACTTGCGTGCACCATACAAGTCCACTACATGGAGAACATTCCTGAAATGTTTTCCTCAAAAAACATAATTTCTTTGCGACAGGAGAAAGAAAGACATTAACATCTTGGATGACAACGGGGTGAGTACATTCTGTCAATTTTTGTTCTGGAAGTGAACTACTCCTTTAAATAACATCATGCTTTCTTTTTCAGATTTTAGAGAACCCAAAGGTAAAGAGGCAGTAGACTGATGCAAGCCAGATTCTGAATACTTGCTGGACCACTTGTTATAATGACAACTTCTGAAAGTGATGTTATTTTCTTAAAGGGGTCTTCAGATGCCGATTTTCCATGTTGATTTCCATTTTCCAAGTTGATATGATTCTTTAGGGTCTTAATGAAAAGTCTATAACATAATTTCTCAATGGTTTTTTACCTTGCCAGAATCAGCTCTGCAAAAATCATCCTGTTCTGGTCGAGGTTGCTTTAAATGTTAATGAGCTCTGCTCACCCTGCGCCTCTCTTCTCTTTGTGGAGTGACAAGCCTGTTTACTTTAGCCGCATTTAGCCGATAAACTTGCTAACTAGCTTGTCATTAGGAAATGTGATCACAAAGATTCATAAAAAAACCTTATTCTCACTTCTGCTGTAAGTGAAGCTGGATCACGAATGATTTGCGCGAACATAGACGGATATATGTAGATTGGGAGGCGCATTCCCTTCACAAACAAACGTGATCCACTGCATCTTCAGTGGCTCAGATGTCGGGAGTAAATGACGACCACTATGTCCATTATTACATCCAGCAACACAACACCTCAATCGTTCAATCTGAGATATTATTGTCTAACTTACATCCCTGCTCTGGCATCGAAACAATGGAAGTCGGACTGTTACAGCTGATTTAGGCGGGTCTGAGGTAAGATGCTCATGTCAATCAACTATTGTGGGAGCGGCCTTTGTCGGTTTGATGCCACATCGACAGACATGCGAGAATGGCTTGATTTGAAAAAGGGGATGTTATTTTTACAGACTGAGTAAAAAACACTGCATGGATTTTTATCATTATAGGGTAGATGTGTACATACACTGCCAACACACATTAATGTTCAATGTTCATTAATGATCAACATGTAAAAGTGAACTTTGCATCTGATGACCCCTTTAAAGGTTGTAATGCTTTTGTTCTTTTTTTTTATTTTTTATTTTTAATAAGAGTTTTATTTTCTGTCTTTTTGTCACTGATTGTGTTAAACTGTGAAATAAAATAAACTTACTCAACTGCTGGAAACAACTTTGGAATGGTCAGTAATATTAATGTTGTTTCAACATTAGCTTGGAACATCAGATGGCAACATTATTTTGACATTATGTAGACATTTCAGTTGTATTTTCAATGTTTAAAGAAAAGTGGTTTAGAACCAACATCAAAATAACATTGATTAAACGATATTACAATTTTTTTTTTTTTTTTTTTTTTAGAAAATTTTAATATCAATTCAACAGCAGAGGTGTAGAATCACCATCATAGTGTAAAGTTGATTCACTGACATTACCATTGATTGTTTTTGTTAATTTCAATAGTGCTTCAACATCAGTGATGTGGAATAAATCATAGTGTAACGCTAATTCAACAATTTTACCATTGATTATTTTTGTTCATTTCAATGTTGATTCAACAGCAGTGATGTAGAATCAATCAGTGTAATGTTGATTCAATGGATTTTTTTTGTTGAAATCTCAACTTTGTTTTAATATTAATTGCGGGTGCAAAATGACATTGAACCAACATCACCTCATAACGTTGATTCAATGACATTTTCATTGATTTTCTACTGAAATCTCAACTTTTTCAACATTAATTGTGGGTGCAAAAGTGATATGGAACCAAAATCACTTTGCAACATTAATTCAATGCAGTTAACAAACTTAACATTGTTTGAATGGTAGCTTGCTATCTGGGGAGGCCATGATTTCTTACACGGTCCTTTAGGGTAACTCTGATTTCATCTGTAATTCGTTTGTATCTTCTACACCTCCCTCCCTTTCCACTCTGCTGTCCACTTCCAGTTTCTCCTCTTGCTCTTTTCACCACACCTTGTTACGTCAAAATAAGATTTAAAATGCCATGAAAACTTGATCTGTTGTAACGCCATGCCAGCAGAGGGAGCCCTTGCCCAAGTACTGACTGTTACCGCTCCCTCTGCTTCTTTTTTGGTGACTTCCTGTTTGGCAGCCATTTAAGGAGGGCCATGCCAAACAGGACTCTGTGAAGTATTGTTTTGTATGCGTGGACTTTACCAAGTGTTTTCCTTGTTTCTTGCTATTGTTTCCATGTTCATAGTTTTGTTTCATTGCCAAAGTTTTTGCCTTGTTTCATTGCCTTGTTTATTTTGTTACTTTGGACTGCTCTCTTGGATTTTAACCTTCTGCCTGTTTTTTGGAATACACTTTTGTCTTTCCCTGGATGTTACTGCTTACTGGTGTCTGACCCTGCCTTTCTTGACCATGATCTGTACAATAAAGCTTGCACTTGGATCTATCCTCGTTTTTTGTCGAGTTCCATTACAGAATACTTTGCCACCCACAGATCCAGCAGCTTTTTGAACACAGTTCAAACATGGACCCAGCATTACGCCTCGTTCGACTCCGTCAAGGTAACCGGCCTATTTGAGTTTATGTCAAGGACTTCTGTGAACTGTCACTTGGTGGACTTTCCAGGAAAGTTTCCTAAAAGACATTTTTTACTTTGGTTTGAGTAAGGATATTTCAAGTAGGATGCCAGGTCATCACCCTCACTGTTCTCTGGTACGTTACATTGACTTTGCCTTGCTTCTGAGCGGCTCTGCATTTACTGTGGGGGTTGCTGATAAGAAACCCTGCCATCCCCCAGTATCTGCCACACCTAAATGTCTACATGTCATGTTCGGTTTTGTTAACATCATGCCAGAGACCTCTCATGCCAAGCCAAAGCCTGCTCGCATCATGCCTGCCAAGCCAAAGCCTGCTCACGTCATGCCTGCCAAGCCAAAGCCTGCTCACATCATAACTACCAAGCCAAAGCCTGCTCAAGTCATGTCCACCAAGCCAGAGCCCTCTCACATCATGTCTGCCAAGCCAAGGCCTGCTAACTTCACGTCTGCCAAGCCACAACCTGCACTCGTCACGTCTGCCAAGCCACAGCCTGCACCTGTCTCGTCCACTCCAGGGCCTGCTCACGTCATAGCTGCCCTCCCTGAGCCAGTTCACAAGTTGGCTGCCCCATCTGAATCCCCGGCCAAGATGGCCGCCACGCCTGAGCCTCACCATGCCAAGGTCATCTCCTCAGAATCTTGTCCCGTCATGTCTGCCATACCCAAAGCAAGTCAAGTGATGGCTGATCCTCTGGTGTCAAGTCAGAGCTGCACTTTCAGTGCCAAGTCACGTTACAGCTGTGTTTCCTGAGTCAAGTCAAGTTACAGCTGTTGTTCCTGAGTCAAGCAAAGTCAGAACTGTTGTTCATGAGCCAAGTCAAGCCACAGCTGATCTTCATGAGCCAAGTCAAGTTACTGCTGTTGTTCCCGAGTCAAGTCAAGCTACAGCTGATCTTCCTGAGTCAAGTTAAGCTACAGCTGATCTTCATGAGCCAAGTCAAGTTACTGCTGTTGTTCCCGAGTCAAGTCAAGTCACAGCAGACCTTCCTGAGTCAATTCAAGTCATGGCAGACTTTCCCAAGTCAAGTCACGACAGACCTCCCTGAGTCAAGTCAAGACACCGCTGCACTCCTAACAGAGCCTCTTCACAACATGGCTGCTATCATAGAGCCTCGCCAAGCCACGGCCATCATGCCAGAGCCTAGCCAGGTCCCGTCTCACCTTGCAAAGCCACGTCATGTCGCAGCTGTTCAACTAGAGCCTCATTGCGTCTCAGCTGACCTCCCAGAGCCTCATTATGTATCAGCTGACATCCCAGAGCCTCGTCATGTCTCCGCCGTCCTTCCAAAACCTTGCCAGGTCTCATCTCCACTCCCAAGCCACGCAGTCTTGACGCTCTCTAACCTCACAGCCTCCACACCCTCAAGCGCGGCGGGCATCCCACTGTCTACTGTGCTGCCTGTAATGGCGGTCGCCGTTTTGAGCATGTGGGCTACACACTGCACTCCAGAGTCCTTGTCTGTCCATGAGTCCACTCCAGAGGCCTTGTCTGACCACAAGTCTGCTCCAGAGGCCTTGTCTGTCCACGAGTCTGTACCAGAGGCCTCTCCTGTCCACGAATTTGTGAATTTCCCCAGAAGTGGCAGCTCCAGCTGCAGAACCTCCTAAGGGTGCGGCGTCCACCTACGAACTCTCTGCCCATCGTGTCATGGCTAAGGAGGCCTATCATGAATTCTCTGCCTGTTCCGTCACGGCCAAGTAAATCGTCCATGAACGCTCTGCTGTGGGGATTCCTGCTTTCCTCTGCTCTGCTGTGGTGGTCATTAGCTTCACTAATGTGTAAATCTTCGGACTCATCTGTTCCATTGTGGAGATCTTTGCTCCTGTTCACCCTGCTATGCTGGTCGCCAGCTCCACCCGGGCTCCCTGCCCCGCCTGCCCTGCCATGGCTCCCTGCTCTGCCTGCTCCGCCTGCTAGGCCATGGATTCCTGCTCTGCCTGCTCCGCCATGGCTCCAGGCTCCACAGGATCTAACACGCTGGACTTCTGTTCCAGCGTTTAATTGTTTGCCACTGCTCCATGGCCCAGGTCCTCCAGGGCTCCACTGTCTGCCGCTGCTCCACAGCCCAGGTCCTCCAGTGCTTCACTGTCTGTCACTACTTCACGATCCAGGTCCACTTCCTCTGCATGGACCTGGCCCTCCGTCTCACCCCCTGTTTTTTGCCTCTGTTCCCCCACCCTCCTGGACTGTGTTTTTTTTTTTTTTTTTTTTTTTTGAGTGCCAGGAGTCGCTCCTAGAGGGGGGGGATTCTGTAACGCCACGCCAGCAGAGGGAGCCCTTGCCCAAGTACTGACTGTTACTGCTCCCTCTGCTTCTTCTTTGGTGACTTTTTTGTTTCATTGCCATAGTTTTTGCCTTGTTTCATTGCCTTGTTTATTTTGTTACTTTGAACTGAACTTGCAACTTGAATTTTGACCTTCTGCCTTTTTTTTCTTTTTTTTTTGATTACGCTTTTGTCTTGCCCTGGATGTTACTGTTTGCTGGTGTCTGACCCTGCCTGTCTTGACCACGATCTGTACAATAAAGCTCGCACTTGGATCTATCCACGCTTTTGTCGAGTCCCATTACATCTGTGTGAATTTTTAGTGAGTAATCAGCTTGGTGAAATTTAAAGTAAATCTCTGTGACCCAATATTTACCAAGCTTTGATGACTGATAATTTGAAAAATTCAAAAATACTTAACAGTTAACTATTAAAAAAATAGCTGAACATAAGCTCACAAATAAAATATATTGTTTACATTTTTATGGATATATATATTTTATTATTATTATTTTTTTTTTTCTGATAGTGTAAGTAACGTTTATTTAAACAAAAAATGTGACTGGGACATGAATTTACATTTGATTTAAGTAATAATAAAAAAAAACTTTAAGGACTTTGCCTCCTCTTTTCACAACACCACTGATACATCTATAAATATATCAGCTTTAAAAATGTCATATGTCAAAAGAGTTCCAAAGAGTAGCAGAAGAAAAAGCCCTGTCACCCATAGATTTTAGAAGTTTTTGAGGTACACCAAGCAAATTAGATTGCACAATCTGCGATTGGGGGTATAAGGAATTAACAATACAGATAAATAATGTGAAACCAATATAATGCTTTGTATGCCAGAATCAGAGTTTTAAAATCAACATGGAACCTGACAGGGAGCCAGTGCAAAGATTTAAAAAAAAAAAAGAATAATATGATTGCATATCCTTGTCCCAGTCAGGATCCTGGTGGCCGAGTTTTGTACATATTGCAGCTTGTTGTGGATTTATAAACTCTGTCTAAAAGGGCATTACAGTAAGCTATCTGAGAAACAATGAACTACTTGATCAACTTTACAACTGCAAAGAAATTAGCATAGGAAACACTGTTATATTTACATAAATGCAAAAAGGATGCTTTAACAATGCTTTTTAAAAATTATTTTAAATCTGATATTTTTATATGATTATATATTTTTTATATTTCATAATTAAGGTGAAACATGAGCATTCATGCTAAAATTATTAATCACTTTTAATATATTGTTCACTTGTAATGAATAATGTTGGAAGGCTGGCTATTGTGCGTTGTAACTCAAAAGTTGATGCTTATTTTCTGGAGGTTCATGACCTGTTTCTGTGGTCTATGAGAGATTCTGTGGTTTCACTAGGTTCACATTTCACTAGGTTTTTTTACTCAGGAAGTGAGCTATTCTAAGTGTTTATTACTGACTTGATGCAAGCAGATGACTGGTGGGAAAATGTTGTCTGTTTCCTAGCCTATGTTGTTTGAAGCACGCAGAGGGGAAAAATGTGGTTAGTTAGTTTTATAGCAACTTTGTACCTCAAGTGAGAGACAACTCTAAACAAAGACACTCTATTTATACAAAGTAAGACTAAAACCTATGCAACAAGTTCACAGCTACAATAAACTGTACTAGTCAGTAGTCATATTTTAAATGGAACCCTGGGTGTTAGGCCTTGTATGGCTGAATATAATATAAATGACGTTTCTTGAAATGAAATATGTAGCAGAAAACCCATGAAAAACTTGTTTAAAAATCCACATCGTTTCATACATATTTTGGACTATGGGGGGCGCCATTATTTCAATGACGTGAAATGGCTGCACTATTTCAGTAGTGAGCTACTGCCGCTATCTGTTGCTATTTTTACCCTAACACAACTTAGGAAATAAAACACTGACACAATGCCACATTGTGTGGCTTTTGGTTGAAGGGCAACAAGAGAAGTTATGTAAGTCTTCAGTGCTTTTCCTATCGATAAGAAATGGAGAAAAGAATGATAAGATGTGGACGAATAAAACTTACTAAAGATCTGCATCTTTGTTCTCTCCACTTCAGTCCTGATGCCTTTGAGGCTTTTAATAGAGCACAACTACTGAATAAGCTTACGGACGGCAGAGACAAGAAATGCTAGATGCCATCCTACTCATTTCAGGACTGTTCACGCCAGCGCACAAATCAGTAAACTGCACGTTTCCGGACTCTTTTGCGTGCAGCAATTTCCCAGTCCGCTCACTAACACGATAAACCCCCAGACACAGACGGAAATGTTGACGCACTCACCGGTAAATCCACGTATCGTCCTCTGCACGAGAAGTAAAATCCCCGCAAAATCCAGGGTACAAGCAGATAAATCTCTGTAAACGGCCGATCATATATCTCAGTTAATGTCTGTAAATTACCGTGTGCTTAATATATTTTAAATGCCACTGGCATTCTACACAAAAATGTGTCATATACACTTATAAAAACTGTAAAGAAAGCCACAAACACAGCAAAGTATCAACAAAACTAAATTTTATTTTTTCAGCAAATGCAGGACTGCAAACATTTAACAGCATTGCAAATATTATTCAAGGACTGCAACATTTAACTATCATTTAGATTGAGAAAAAGAAATAGACACTTCAAGTAAATCAACTTCAAGTATTTTTTTTTTTTAAAAAGACACAATAAAAATTGAATCAAAAAGAAACACAATAATGAATACACTTGCAATGGACACTGCAAAGTCAGGGCAGTGATTACCGCTCCATCTCAGACAGTCACACACACATATTCTACAACTAATGGCACCATCAGGACCATGCCATATATTTTATATTTAATTCTGCCCTTCAGAAGCTACAGAAGATACTGTTATGCTCATAAATTTACATACCCCTAAACAAAATAAGAAAACAAAGATAACAAAATAAGAGGGATCATAAACATTGCATGCTATTTTTATTTAGTATTGTCCTGAATAAGCAGTTTTACATAACAGATATTTACATATACTGAATTTGTAAAAATTAAACTGAATTCATAAAACTGAAAATGTATAATTTATAAAAATGTTCAAAAGTTTACATACACTTGATTCTTAATACTGTGTCATTACCCGGATGACCCACAGCTGTTTTATGTGTTGTGATAGTGTCATGAGTCCCTGGATTGTCGTGGGCTGCAGGTTCTACAATCTACTTAAGCTTATAGTGTTTTGGGAAATGCAGCCCAAAGCAATTAAACTGCCTTCTGTTCTTCAGAAAAAGGCAGGATGTAAACATGCTGATGCTTGTCATGATGCCGCAGCCACTCAGCGCTGATTTCACTCCATATCTGGGGCGTTTAGACTCCTCGTGGGGAAAATCAATGGTATGACATTTGGTTTAAGCTTACACTCCTTTTCCACCTGTAAGCTCTTTCAGTAGCGTTGGTCTTTGTATCAGTATTTTATTTTAAGAATTGTGTATTCTAAATTGTGTTGTGGTAAAAATAGCAACAGGTAGCACCAGCAGCTCATCAAGCGCAACCATTTCACGCCATAATGGCGCCCAAAATATGGACTATGGGGGGCCTATGCGGAGTTGGATGTGGATTTTCTACTACATATTTTAGTAAGAGACATCTTTAAGTCACATTAAGCCATACAGGTCAAAATACCCAGGGTTCCCTTTAAACACATATTAAATCATAGTGGGCAGTTCGGAGAAAATAATACAACAGAAATCGAAATATATTTGATTATACAGTTATTACCATAATTTTTTAAAAACAAAAAGTGGAGTGATCTCTGTCAGTTTGAGAAGCTTTCAGAAATGTGACCCTGCATCACAAAACCAGTCTTAAGTCGCTGGGGTAAAATTTGTAGCAATAGCCAAAAATACATTCAAAATGATTGATTTTTCTTTCATGCTAAAAATCATTAGGATATTAAGTCAAGATCATGTTCCATGAAGATATTTTGTACATTTCCTACCCTAAATATATAAAAACTTTTATTTTTTTATTTTTTTATTTATTTATTTATTTTCATTAGTAATATGCATTACTAAGAACTTCATTTGGACAACTTTAAAGGTGGTTTTCTCAATATTTTGATTATTTTGCACCCTCAGATTTCAGATTTTCAAATAGTTGTATCTAGGCCAAAAATTGCCCTATCCTAACAAACCATATATCAAAGGAAAGCTTATTTAATCGACTTTCAAATGTATAAATCTCAATTTTGAAAAATGTACACGTATGACTGGTTTTGTGGTTCAGGATCTGAATGGAGAAATGTGTCACTTTATTTAATTATTGATTTAGACGATAGTTGTCTACCGTTTTTTCTTATTAACTGGGTTGAGTATATGGCATTTTAGCGGAAACTACAGTTTTACCACTTTACATTTACATAAGTTTTACATTTTTACTAAGGCCATTAACTGACCTCGACCTTAATATGTGTCTGTTATTGTGTTGTTCAAACCTGCGCAGGCAAATTTAAGCAAATCGATGGGGAATTTAAACATAATGACAATGAATGAAGTCTCACGAAATTAACAAAGCAGTCAGTGGAAGGTAGAGGATGTTCATCAGTAAAGTATCTGTATGTGCAGTAAATTAGAACGTTAACAGGTTTTACAATTAAATCTTACCGTTTGTTGGCGTTGTTTTCGCCGAGCTGGTTTGGTTTGTTTGACTGCAGATGACGTGATTAAATGGAGACCTCAAGGGAACGCGCATATAAAATAAACCTGTTTTTAGGGGAGTGAGATCAGTAATATTAGATTGCGCTTCAACTCTTCACCACTAGAGGGTGTTATCAGCAAGGTATTGTCGGGTTAGTAGTGCTGATATGCACACCTGAAGTTTTTGATGTTTATGCAAAATTACCTGTGTACTGAAATATGTGCATTAAGATCAATTGTATAAATACTTGCCGTTTAGACTCTGCAGTTAAAGGTGAATAGAGTAGCAAGGAATGAACTGGTCTACATTAAATGTTAACAAGGGCTCGGCTTTCTTTCTTTCTTTCTTTCTTTGACATGACAGCTCATGTCATTAGTAGTTTGCAGTTGTTACGTCCCAGGACGTATTTGTTCTTTTCCTGTTCTCTCTCTCTTTCTCTCTCTACCTCTCTCTCTTTGTTCCACCACTGACTCACAAGTAGGAAGAAATGGCCACCACCTGACACCAATGATTGGCTGTGCCTACGGATTGGAGGATGAGAGAGAGCAGTTGAGATTTAAACAGCATTGCCAACACAGACCAGTGTGGTTGTGTGTGTGTGAAGGCCTGTTGTGAGGATTCTCTCCCCTTGGTTTACCAAGGATTCATTTGTTGCTTTTGGTGAACTAACTTTTTGCTGAGTGGTATTGTGTTAATTCACCTGGTTGTACATCTGTCCTTACAGCTAGAAAACCCAGTATTTGTTTGTAAGCCATCTTTGTTTGTATTCTGTTTGTGATGAGGTCTTTAAGTTTTTGTTAATTTAGAACGGGGTTAAGTAGAGAGGAGGTGCCACTTTTCTTTCTGAACTTGTTTTCTCCTGTTTATGTTAGTTAAGGAGTTAGGGTATTTTGATGTATTTTCATTTCTTTTCTTTTGGTAGGTTAGTTAGTTTCTGTCTACTAGTTAGGTGTATTATGTTTGTTGTTTTGGCCTGAGCCCCCTCTTGAAGCCTTTAAACCCTTCTGCCTCTTTACAATAAAAAATGTTAAGTTTTTCTTCATTTAAGCCGTAGAGTGGGTTTTCTCTGTTGTCAATTACTTTATTAAGGTTGTTGATTGATCCGCAGTGCTATCACACACACACAACGCCGACTTTTATTCTGTTACGTACCTTCCCTCCCTAGACATAAAATGGGGGGGACGTAACAGAATTTGGGGGCTCGTCTATCTGTTTTTATTAGCTACCTTTGGTGTATTGTAAACTGCTTTGTTTATTTGGAACTGGAAAGGGGTAAGTGTTCTTTTTCTCTCTTTTGCTTGGCTGTTTTTGCTTTTTTTGAGGTGAGAAGAGAAGTAGGTATTGGAAATATGGAATTTGATTTAATCTTGTTTACGTTACTTCCCACTTTGGAAGTATGTAACCGTTGTCGTAAAAGAGATTTAATTTCCATAGCAGACTTCTTTAATATTAACATTCCTAAAGAGGCAACTAAGCAGGTTATCAAAGAGAAATTATTCGCGGAGCTGGTAAAAGCTGGCATCTTAGTCGCACCAGAGGGTGTTGTTGAGGAAGAATCTGAGTCTGTGGTTAAGGCTGCTGACTTGGATTCTATTCCCAACATGGATCCCAGAGATTCTGGTTCTGACACTTTTTTGGCAATTAAGCTGAGAGAATTAGATCTTCAGGTGACACAACAAGAATGTGAGGCTCAGCGCATCAAGCTTCGAGTGATAGAAGCTGAACGGGAGCGGGATAGTGAGCGGCACAGGCATGAGCTGGAGGCTCTAAGGCTACGCAACAGGCCCATTCCATCACCGCGAGCTAGACTCACTCAGTCACCACAAAGTAGACTCTCTAATTCATCAGCAACCGTGCCAATTGTGGATTCTGTTCAGAACCCCAATGATAGTTCCTCTGATTTACCTGCTGAATCTGATTTTGATGTCAGTAAAAATATTCGACTCGTGCCGCCGTTTAGAGAAGCAGAAGTAGACTCCTTCTTTACAGCGTTTGAACGCGTAGCTGCAAAGCTGCGGTGGCCTAAGGATATGTGGGCTCTGCTTCTGCAATGCAATTTGTCTGGTAAAGCCCAAGAGGTTATAGGTGCATTACCTATTGAACAATCTCTCAGTTATGATATAGTGAAGTCTGCTGTGTTAAGGGCATATGAATTAGTTCCGGAAGCGTACCGCCAAAAGTTTAGATCCCATGCAAAAACAGCCAGACAAACGTACGTTGAATTTGCACGAGAGAAAAAGGCACTGTTTGAAAAGTGGTGTCTTTCTAGTAAGGTTAGCACTTTTGAGCAGCTCCAAGAATTAATCTTGTTAGAAGATTTTAAAGCATGCACCCCTGAGAATGTTGTTGTTCATTTAAATGAACAGAAAGTGCAAGCTCTTACCAATGCTGCTATCATAGCAGATGAGTTTGTGTTGACGCATCGTAATGTGTTTTCTTCTGCATGTCAGACACAAAAATTGTTTCCAGTTGTTCAGAGCTATGGCAGTCTGCTAGTCGTTCCGCTAAAACTGAAATGTCTGGTGGGGCTAGGCGTAAAGCTAGTCCCAAATGTGTTGAGGACAAGCGGGTTTGCTTTTATTGTCTTGACCCAGGGCATTTAATCTCAGAGTGTAAGGCTTGGAAGCAGAAAAGTTCTGGTTCCAAGCCTAAAAATGTAGCTTTAGTGCAATCTGTCCCTGAACTAAATGAGTTGGATGCTGCTGTCTATAAACCCTTTCTTCTGGTTCAGTTTCTCTTTCCCCTGACTCTGAGATATGGGCAGTAAGGATTTTGAGGGACACTGGAGCCATGCAGACCTTGATTTTGGAGGAGTTACTTCCTTTCTCAGCGGAGTCATATACAGGTAGTGATGTGTTGATTCGGGGATGTGAGATGGGATGTGTTAATGTTCCCCTTCATAGGGTGTATTTGGAGTCTGATCTAGTGAGAGGACCAGTGACGGTGGGGGTGTGCTCCCGGTTACCTGTAGATGGTGTCAGTCTTATGCTTGGGAACGAGCTTGCTGGTGGTAAGGTTTTTCCTAGACCTATTGTAACACACAAGCCTAGTATTAACGAGTTACCTGACCTGTCTACCCAATTCTCTACTGTATTTCCTGCCTGTGTTGTAACCCGTGCACAGTCAAGGAAATCTGACATCCCTGTTGATCTTTCAGACACCATCCTTTTCTCTCAACCTGATTGTGACAAATGTGAGTTGAGTGTTGTACCTGAAATTGTCAAAACCGACTGAATCAAGTGCATTACCAGATCTTTCTCTAAAGGTTTGTAATAAAGACTTGGTTGCTGCCCAGACCTCTGATCCTTCCCTGGCTCCTTGCATTGATGCCGTGGTGGACATTATGCAAGTGCCAGAAGCTAGGGTAGCCTATTATTGGGAGGATGGAGTGCTGATGCGCAATTGGAAGCCGCAACGTTCTGATGTGAATTGGCAAGAAGTTCACCAAATTGTGTTACCGTCCGATTATCGTTCACAAGTTCTTCAGCTTGCTCACGAAAGTGCTTTATCAGGACATTTAGGTGTGACAAAAACCTTCCATCGTGTCTCCAAATACTTCTTTTGGCCTGGATTAAAATCATCCGTGTCCAAATTTGTCCGTTCCTGTCATACTTGTCAATTGGCAGGTAACCCAAATCAAATCATTCCCCCAGCCCCACTTATTCCGATACCAGTTATTGGTGAGCCATTTGAACGATTAATCATTGACTGTGTAGGGCCTTTGCCTAAGTCAAAGTCAGGGCACCAGTACATATTGACTGTCGTGTGCTGCGACTCGTTACCCTGAGGCCATTCCTTTACGCACCCTTAAAGCTAAGACAGTTGTGCAAGAGCTTATTAGGTTTTGTTCCATCTTTGGCCTACCAAAAGTGATCCAGTCAGATCAAGGCACTAATTTTACGTCTAAAGTGTTTTCACAAATGTTAAACGAGTTGGGCATAAAACATCAATTGGCCAGTGCCTACCATCCACAGTCCCAAGGTGCTTTGGAGAGATTCCACCAGACTCTTAAGTCTATGCTCCGAAAGTTTTGCATTGCGACAGGTAAGGATTGGGTAGAAGGTTTACCTTTGATCATGTTTGCCATAAGGGAGAGTGTTCAGGAGTCGCTGGGTTTCAGTCCAGCAGAACTGGTATTTGGACATGCAGTGAGAGGTCCCCTCAAGTTGCTCAGTGAGCAGTTGTTGTCTCGGAGTCCTTCTTCAGTGTCTATCCTTGATTGTTAGTTCTTTTCGTGAGCGGCTTCACAAAGCATGTGAGATTGCTCGTGCTCATCTGGTAAACTGTCAGACCAGGATGAAAGCCCAGTATGACCGTAAGAGTGTGATGCGTACCTTCCAGCCCGGTGATTCTGTGCTTGTCCTGCTTCCTGTACCTGGGTCAGCCTTGCAGGCTAGGTTCACTGGTCCTTACACAATTGAGAGAAAACTTGGTGATACCAACTACCTTGTTTGTACTCCTGATCGTAAACGAAAGAGTAGAGTATGTCACGTAAACATGTTAAAGGCTTATGTTGCACGTAATATGTCTCAAAATAATCCCACTTGTAAGCCAGTGTCTGTGTCTACTGTAGTTGTGCCATCACCATATTGTCCTGAGGAGGATGGGTTAGTGGCAAAAGATGCTCCGACCTTGTGTGCCCGTTTGCAGAATTCTGCAGTTCTGGGTAATTTGGAGTCCCATCTCTCTCACCTGTCTACCAGTCAGACTGAAGCTGTGAGTAATTTGATTGGTAGATATCTCAAACTTTTTTCTGATGTACCTTCACAAACTACAGTAATATGTCATGATATTGATGTAGGTGACAGTCAGCCCATTTAGCAACACCCTTACCGTGTAAACCCGAAGAAACGTGATATCATGAAAATTGAGGTACAGTATCTCCTTGAACATTGTTTTGCCGTTCCTAGCCAAAGTCCGTGGAGTTCCCCATGTATATTAGTACCTAAGTCTGATTCCACCTATAGATTTTGTACGGATTATCGTAAAATCAATGCCGTGACCAAGTCAGATTCCTTCCCACTTCCAAGAATGGAAGATTGTGTAGACTGTGTTGGTAGTGCACGTTATGTCACAAAATTAGACCTCCTAAAAGGGTACTGGCAAGTTCCCTTAACATCTCGTGCTTCAGAAATATCAGCGTTCGTCACATCTGATAACTTCCTACAGTACTCTGTCATGGCTTTTGGCATGCGAAATGCCCCTTCCACCTTCCAGCGGCTTATGAACAGAGTATTGTCAGGAGTATCAGACTGTGAAATATATCTCGATGATGTCGTAGTGTACTCCAGCTCATGGGAAGATCATTTGGCTAAGCTAGAGGTAGTGTTTGGCCAGTTGGCTGAGGCATCTCTAACTTTGAATCTAGCCAAATGTGAATTTGCCAAGGCTATTGTTACATATCTTGGCAAACGTGTTGGACAAGGTCAGGTGCGGCCAGTGGAGGCCAAGGTCTGTGCAATTGTTGAGTTTACTGCCCCAACTAACAAGCGTGAGTTGCGGCGCTTCTTGGGTATGGCAGGGTACTATCGGGGTTTCTGTAGAAATTTTGCTACTGTCGTTTCACCTCTTACTGACCTCCTAAGTACATCTAGGAAGTTTGTGTGGTCTTCAGAATGTATGAATGCTTTCAACGCTGCTAAGGATTTGCTCTGTACTGCTCCTGTTCTCTCTGCACCCAATTTCTCATCACCATTCAAGTTACAGGTGGATGCAAGTGCTACCAGAGCTGGGGCAGTCCTGCTACAGGAAGATCAAGCTGGAATCGAGCATCCTGTATCTTTCTTCTCTAAGAAGTTTTCTAAGACCCAACAAAATTACAGCACAATTGAGAAAGAAGCGTTAGCTTTATTGTTAGCACTTCAGCATTTTGAAGTGTATTTGGGTGGAAGTTCTAGTACCATTACAGTCTACACTGACCATAACCCCTTGGTGTTTCTAATGAGAATGTCGAATGCTAACCAACGTCTGATGCGGTGGTCCCTTATGCAGGAGTACAAAATTGAGATCCGGCATAAAAAGGGAGTTGATAATCTTGTAGCTGATGCTTTGTCCAGAACTTAGGTTTTAGGTTTATCAAGACTTGTCCTGTTGTATTTTAAAATTACAATATTTGTAATTTTTTTTTTTTTTTTTTATTTTTTTTTTTGTGTGTTGAGGGTGTTACGTCCCAGGACGTATTTGTTCTTTTCCTGTTCTCTCTCTCTCTCTCTTTCTCTCTCTACCTCTCTCTCTTTGTTCCACCACTGACTCACAAGTAGGAAGAAATGGCCACCACCTGACACCAATGATTGGCTGTGCCTACGGATTGGAGGATGAGAGAGAGCAGTTGAGATTTAAACAGCATTGCCAACACAGACCAGTGTGGTTGTGTGTGTGTGAAGGCCTGTTGTGAGGATTCTCTCCCCTTGGTTTACCAAGGATTCATCTGTTGCTTTTGGTGAACTATATTTTTGCTGAGTGGTATTGTGTTAATTCACCTGGTTGTACATCTGTCCTTACAGCTAGAAAACCCAGTATTTGTTTGTAAGCCATCTTTGTTTGTATTCTGTTTGTGATGAGATCTTTACGTTTTTGTTAATTTAGTACGGGGTTAAGTAGAGAGGGGGTGCCACTTTTCTTTCTGAACTTGTTTTCTCCTGTTTATGTTAGTTAAGGAGTTAGGGTATTTTGATGTATTTTCATTTCTTTTCTTTCGGTAGGTTAGTTAGTTTCTGTCTACTAGTTAGGTGTATTATGTTTGTTGTTTTGGCCTGAGCCCCCTCTTGAAGCCTTTAAACCCTTCTGCCTCTTTACAATAAAAAATGTTAAGTTTTTCTTCATTTAAGCCGTAGAGTGGGTTTTCTCTGTTGTCAATTACTTTATTAAGGTTGTTGACTGATCCGCAGTGCTATCACACACACACACAACGCCAACTTTTATTCTGTTACGTACCTTCCCTCCCTAGACATAAAATGGGGGGGACGTAACACAGTGGTTTTAAGTAGTAGTTGGCACTGTACTTTGGGCCGCGAGATCTGCATTGTGACTCTGTGTTGTTTTGGGTAACCACTAGAGGGCTCACTCCATTGTCCCATTACGCTACTGGATGCGAAAGCTTTGCACAGGGAAAGCTAATGACTTAAGTGTATTCTCTGTTAGAATTGTTCACTCTTGTGAATCAGAAATCCAACTTTAAAGTGCATGCAATGTGGCTGCATTACTAACTAGAGGCTGAAATAAATACAGGTCATTGTGATAAACAAACAGGCTTTTGAAGGGCTGTCAGTCATGCTATTAAACTCCTGCTTCACACCAACTGAATGCCAAAATGCAAATTGCAGTTGAACAGAGTATCAGGGCATTCTGAACTGCATAAATGCTATCTTCAGAGAGAAGAACAATTAAGTATCAAAATCAGAAGTGCTCAGAAATAACTAAAGAAGGTCTTTCATATGGCTGAACAGATGGGAATAATTTTGGGAGTGATGACTAGTCTTGGGGAAATTAAATCACCTATATCTAATTTGCTCTGCTTCTGTTGTTATGTATATGTGTATGTATATATTCATATTTATATAAAGATATACCACTGACATGTTTGGTTATGTTATGCTTGCTCTTCTTTTAAGAAAAAAAAAAAAAAATAGTGAGAATCATCATGTAAACCTTGACTTTTCATTTATTTAAAAATTGGACATAGACTGATCATTACTTTTCAGGGTTATCAGCCTAAGCTCTTTTTAATTGAACTGTTTGAAGAAGTTATTATACAGTTGTTTATTTCATTAACAGCACAAAATATTAAAATGATTATTATATTAAATTCAGTCATTTCAATTAATCTATAAAGTATCATTTGTGTACTTTTACAGTATTTATCAATTTTAATTGGCTTTTTAATTATATTTTCAGTTTTTAGTGTATCAGTATTTAGTGGTTTAGTAGTAGTATTAATAGTTTTGTGTGCTTTTATCAGTTATAGTTAAATTTATCCGTTGTATTATTTGTAATATTTCTATTTACAATAGTTTTATTTTTCCAGTTTCAGTTTTAGTAATTTTAGTAAATCAACTTAAACATCTCTAATTTAATTGTTTTTCCCTCACCCCCCAAGACAGTTCATACATGCACTCCTCATAATTTCTGTTATTTATTTATTTATCCAGACCATTCATACATGCACTTCTGCAATTTCTGTTTTATTTATTTATTTATTTTTTAAATATTAGCTGTAATATTTTTCCAGTTTCAGTTTTAGTCATTTTAATACATCAACTTAAATGTCTGTAATTTTTTTTTAGCTTCCCCCCAGACAGTTCATACATGCACTCATCATAATTTCTGTTTTTATTTATTTATTTATTTATTTATTTATTTATTTATTTATTTATTTATTTATTTATTTATCTATCCAGACAGTTCATACATGCACTCATCATAATTTCTGTTTTTATTTATTTATTTATTTATTTATCTATCCAGACAGTTCATACATGCACTCATCATAATTTCTGTTTTTATTTATTTATTTATTTATTTATTTATTTATTTATTTATTTATTTATTTATCTATCTATCCAGACAGTTCATACATGCACTCCTCATAATTTCTGTTATTTATTTATATATTTGGCCAGACAGTTCATACATGTACTCCTCATAATTTTATTTATTTATTTATTTATTTATTTATTTATTTATTTATTTATTTATTTATCCAGTCAGTTTATAAATGCACTCCTCATAATTTCAGTTTATTTATTATTTATTTATTTATCCATTTTATTCAAAGTTCATACATGCACTCCTCATAATTTTTTATTTATTTATTTATTTATCCAGACAGTTCATACATGCACTCCTCATAATTTTATTTATTTATTTATTTATTTATCCAGACAGTTCATACATGCACTCCTCATAATTTTATTTATTTATTTATTTATTTATCCAGACAGTTTATAAATGCACTCCTCATAATTTCAGTTTATCTATTTATTATTTATTTATCCATTTTATTCACAGTTCATACATGTACTCCTCATAATTTTATTTATTTATTTATTTATTTATTTATCCAGACAGTTTATAAATGCACTCCTCATAATTTCAGTTTATTTATTTATTATTTAATTATCCATTTTATTCACAGTTCATACATGCACTCCTCATAATTTCTGTTTGCCCTTTTCAATGATTTCTCACACCGAAATAGTACCGGGATACTTTAAAAAACTGAAAAAATCTTTACATAAAATCCACTATTGAAAACAAAATTTGCAAATGCGTTTTATCATTCTGACCCTCTTCGGATGAAAGGCTAAAAACACCCCTAGTGAGGGGCTAATAATAATATTGGGTTAGAACATCATATCATATACTTTGACAAACCACGTGTTTTGTGTTCAGATTGCTTTGCCTGTTCTCAACTCGGCTGTTGTATTTGCTTGTCCGTCGCTCTCTCATTTAGAAACTAGGGTGTGCTAGTAGCATACATTGTCCTCTCTCAGGCCGGACGGTGTGCTGTTAAAGGCAGAGATTGATCCAGAGCTCTGCTGCAGTCTTTTAAACTGATAGGCCCTCAGTAGCACATATTCAGATTGAGAGAATTGTGTTTGCCTTTACAAGAGAATTTATGTCCTCGCCTCTGAAAGTGTTTGTTGGCCAGTGTATATATGTGTGTGACTCAGGATCTTTGCATGGATAAATTTGATTGTTTTTCTTTGAAGCATGTGTTACACTTGTTTATGTAAAGTGTGTTAGTGACTTGTGAGCTAATTTGTCTTGTCCCCCCGTCGCTTTCTCTCTCGGTCTTTCCTCGCTCTCTCTGCGCTGAAGGAAGGAGGTTATCCTTAAACTTATTAGTGCAGGTGCAGTGCATTGAAAATCCATTCAGTGCTGCTGTCACAGCAATTCTGTTCCATTGAATTAAGTGGGGTCAATCCAGCAAATCAAAAGATTACATTGGGCTCTATAAAGAGCGGGATGACAGAAACATACTCACACATGCAAACGCAAAACACTACCAAACACACTAACAGATGAAGTGAATAATGCTTTTAGTAGTTATGTGAACAGTGTACCAGAGGTGAGTAAGTGTGGATGTACTGAAACAGTAACACTGTGTTCAGAAGTAACCTTGAGCAGAAATGTGTCAACATGTCATAATTGTGTTTTGAATATTCTAAATCCACCAACATTTTTAACAAGTTTTGTTATTATTCACTCATTCTCATGCCACTAATAATGTTGGCCACAACTGTAGAATTTGCTGTTGTTTAATACATTATGTATGTAGGACACCTATGATTTGTAGGGAAAACCCAGACAAAGTAGCAGAATCCAGTCATAAAAATGAAGTATACGTGGAATGTCATGTAATGTAATGTAATGTAATAATCTCTAGAACTGTTCTGAGAGTCACTTCATGACCTTTTTTATTCTTTCTTTCTTTTTTTTTTTTTTAGAAAAACTACCATCATATCATATACAAACAGAAACTTAAATGTCTTCACAGCAATCCGTCAAAGTAAAAGTTCAGCTTGAAGAAACTGTGACAGAAATTTATTACTTAGTGTAATGATACTACTACTACTACTACTACTACTATTTTTTTTTAAGGAATATTTCCTAAAAAAGAATCGCCCAGAATTCATTTAGCAGAAAACTGTACATAGACAACACAAAACGGAATAAAATAATAATACATTAGAGATGCTTTTGGTTATTACAATTGAATGAATCCATAAAAAAAATAAAACATTTCATAGGGCCTTTAAAATGTAACTTCTGCTCAATGTTTAATAAATTGCTGTTAAATTGTGTAAGTTACATGATTTCAATTAATTAGGCATGTTTTATTTATTTATTTTTTTTTTTAATTAATAAAGTTTAATGTAAACAGAGTCCAGAAAAATTAAAGCGGAAAAAACAGAATCCAGAAGACTGACTGATATTGTTATTGACACTGGCTGTTACTACTGGCATTGGCTACTTATTTTATTTTATAGGAAGTCTTTTTTTATTCAATCAAAATACTGTAAAAACAGTAATAAAAAGTGTCTGAATTTAAATGTCTGTCCGTTAAAACTCATCTTTTCTCCCGTGCTTTTAATGATATGTGATTGGATGTTATGCCTATGCAATACTAACGTAGCGATTAGGTCTGTGCATTTTTAAATGGTGTAATTAGGTTTATGCTTTATGTACAGCACTTTGGTCAATGAAAGTTGTTTTAAATGTGCTTTATAAATAAATTGAACATTGAACATTAATATTGTGAAATATTACAATTTATACATTTATATATTTTTAATTGTAATTAATTTACTCCTGTGATCGCAAAAATTAATTATTAGCAGACTTCAGTCTTCAGTGTCACGTGATCCATGATCCACATGATCATTCTGATATGCTGATTTGTTGCTCAAGAAACATTTCTATTTTTTTCTGCATTTTCTACATTATTATCAATGCTGAAAACGGTTATGCTGTGTAATATCTTGCGAAAAACTAGATACTTTTTCTTCAGGATTTTTAAGAACAGGATTTAATTTAAATATATAGAAATCTTTTGTAACATTGTCTTATATGTTATATCATATACACACAGAAATGTAAAGGTAGACACGGCAACCCGTCAAAATAAATGTCCGGTTTAACTTTAAGACTAGATATATATTTCCTCTAGAGATATATTGCGCTAGATATATATATAACTACTATCACAACTACTACTGAAATGAAACAAACATTATTTTTTTTAGGGTATAATCACACAACATTTCTTCCATGTTTTAATTTTAATAGTAAATTCCCCTTTGTTTGCCAAAAAAACATTTGCTTAATTTTCAATAATTAAAAGATAAATGAAATTAATGTTTTATGCCTTCATTTGATAACTAGAACATTTTAAATACACAACACAGAATTTCTGAGGGTAAAATAAACCTTTCATAAGACTATTTTAAGAATAAATTTGAATAAATTGGTTTATTTTGATTTAAAATCTTATAAATGTATGAGGTGGCAAGGGGGAGAAAAGGCTCACCAGCGTGGGGCAAAAGGCACACAGTATTGAGATATATATATATATATATATATATATATATATATATTTAATTGATATAATTTTTGTCTAAGTTAATACTTGTTCAAAACAAACACTTTAGCAAAGTTTATACTATTTTGTAAAAAAATAAAATTTTTGTTCAATAAATATACTGTCATTAAAATATGTTAATATAAAAAATATTTCTTAAAATACAGAAACAAAATCATTTTAAAATGTAAAGATTCTGAAACCATTAAAGGAGATCCCATAATAATTTAATATAGATGTACAGTAGTAACAACAAATGATATGTTATTATATAATTAATATCATGTTTTTAAATATGATTGTTTCATTCTAAACAAGGTGATTATCTCTAAGATGGACACCCAACATAATATATAATATTTACCATCTGAATCTAACCATGTCATGTTAACAAATGGAAAAGTCAGTCATCTATTATCATGTTAATTATTGTGCCTTTTAGCCCCAACAGCAGAGGCGCTTTTTACTCCAAATATTGCACCATATTTATACATATTCTTTCGTTATTTAAAAACTGTTGCTTTAATTATCTTAAACAAAACTGAAAATCATTAAGAAGACATTTGTCTCAGAATATAAGCATCCATTCTAGTGATTCCCATTTGCTACTTAAATCTACAACTTTAAAAAAAAAATAAAAAACATTAAGTATTAGATCAAGTAAGCACGGAATCAACTTTGCGCTGCAGCGTCAAGGATCAGACAAATTAGCATGTGTATCTTGAAAAGCTAATGTTTTAGAAAGTGGACAATAATATCAAAGACGCCTTTTACCCAAGGCGTCTTTAGCCCCGTTGTACCCTATTAATTTTTGTAAGAGAATGACGGATCGTTTTGCTAGATAGGACAATTTTTCCTTGGCTGGGATCATTTAGAGCCATTTGAAGCTGCATTAAAACTGCATTTTTTACCTTCAGTCTGTTGAGCACCATTGAAGTTCCCTATATGGAGAAAAATCCTGGAATGTTTTCCTCAAAAAACTTAATTTCTTTGCGACTGAAGAAGACACGAATATCTTGGATAACAAGGGGGTGAGTAAATTATTAGGAAGTTTTTATTCTGAAAATGGAGTAATCCTCTAAAAATTGTTGCTCTCTGAATAGTGAATATTTGTTGTTATTACTTGGAGTTATGATAAAGAATGGATCAATCAATACATTTCTGCGTTGGGCTTATGCATTTACCATAACTGTTTGGGTGTTTAATGTAATGGTTTTGGGCGTGTTCCATTTTTCAAAATGCGCTGCACACAGTAGACCAATCACAACAGGCTGGGTTATCGAACCAGTCGCCACAGATTAGAGGAAATGAATCGTTGCGCAAATCGTTTGGGAGTCGTTAAGCAAATAAGGTAAAAATAAATGCATATTTTAAGACAATGAAAGTGTTTTTTGACCTTGCATGCATTTCAACCTGTTGTTGGGGACTCCCAAAACCAAAATATGAACCTTTCATAATCAGTACTGTATTGCAGTACAGTACTAATCCTAAATATTTGAATGATAGTGATTGGTCGACTAGAATTGATTTGTAGCCAGTTTATTTCTGTACATGGCTCACAATCTAATTTTATAGTTTTAAACCTTCAGCTAGTTAACAGATGTTTAAATACTTAAATACAGGTAGTAAACACTCTTCTTTCTGTAGAGACAAAAGCATAGAGCTGTTATTTAGCTCTAACAGCATGTTGATTAGTCTGAGTGTATGAGTTCACCGTGACCTTTAAGACAGCGCCGTCAGCAGAAACATCCACCTGTCTGATTATTGCCCCTGTCATTTCCTAAAACGAATGTGTTACACTTCAAGAGCTGTTTGAAGGACGCTGTGTAGCACATGTGTGTTTTGTCTCGTAATTCTGGATCTGTCCATGTGTATAAATCAGATGGTGTGTGTATATACCGGCATGTTGGCTGAGCAGGTTTAATTAATTCCGTGTCCTGCCTCATTGATCCTGTGCTAATTCTAGGCTCTTCTCATATATTTATGTGCCTGCCGATAGCACAAATGAAACAATTATTACTAAATGATTTTATTACAGCTTGTAGTTTCTCTGTGTGGGAGCTGAAATATGACACAAATATTTAGTCACGTATACTAATAGCGTTTAGGGTTTAAAAAGTAACAGTAGCTCCTGAAACCATTTTAACAATTGTTGTTTATGTTGCCTGGCTCATGAAGCTGATTTCTGTTATTAAAATCTAATATTATTAGCTTATACATTTTCCTAGTAAACTCTTTCCTGTGAACGTTTCATGGATTTTAAGGGTCGAAATTATGTCGTGTGTATGTGCCATAAATTTAGGACTTGGAATGTTTTTTTTCAGCATTTGTGAGAAAGAAATAAAGAATGGATGAGAGGAACAGAACACTTTGTCGTCTCGTTGGCAGAGTTGTGAGTTTGGATCAGCGCCCAGTGACTTTACCATCAAGTGTTTCCAAAATTATCCATTCTTGCTGTATTTTCTACAGTGCATTTGACTTTACCCACTTTTTTTAACCTCTTTTTTTTCTGTTTTTGACGTTCAGGCGGAGTAAATTAAAATAATGAATTGTGCTCATTGATAGTGTTTATTTGTGATGTTTATTTAGTCTCAGCACCTAATTCACTAAAAACACACAAATCAGCTGCAAACATGGCCAGAAACTTTGAAGAAAAAAAAGACAAAAAACAAAACAAAACAAAACAAAAAAAGTGTAGAATTTGCACTGCACAGTTTATCTTGTGGGCTGGCATTGAAGGACGCAGCGGACAACCATGATGATGTACTGCACTTGCACTGAAATAACGCAGCTGTTTAGTGAATTTTTCACCATTACTGGCCAAAACAGCCTACTCATCTCTCTTTCTCTTCCAGTAATTCACAAAATACTGACAATGTTTTCTGAAATTAATATTTTTTGATTCAGAAAAGTGTAACTGGCACGAATGAAATGCTCACGCTAAGGGTCGATCGAATATCAGCACCGATATCAAGCATTTTAATGGTTATCGCTATCGGTCATTGTCAAAACAGATTTGGCAATAAAATAATTCAAAAGCATTTAAAGAAAGTTTTTGTTAGAGCCCCTGTTATTCTTAATTTTGACATTAATGTTGAAAGTGAAAGTAAACAGATGAGAAAGAACACGCATGTGTAACAGTATTTTCAGATGCACATGAGTTTGGCGTTAAAGATACAGCAGCCGAATAAACGTGCTGCCTGTCATTAATGTTAATGCAAGAACAAAAAATCATTAACTGATCTTGACTGCATATCTTTCGTAACTTTAATGAGTTAATCTATATTTTATTTATGAAAAGAAAACTATGCAGTGTTTTTAAGCTTTTGATTTAAATTTCTGTACCTGTAATTTGTTCAGTTGTATTTATTCATGCTATTGCTAATTTATTTGTGAGTTCCTATTTTATTACTGATTGTTTACTTGCCTTTAACAATTTAATGTTTGAAATTTATATTAGTTGTTTATTATTTGTTTTTGCTGTGGTATTTTTTGTTAAAACCACAGGCAAAAGTTCCTCTTAGGCCTAAGTATTCTGTAGGCTGCCGATTTTTGCCCGGAATCGTTAAGAATCTGAATCGATAAGCAGATTCTGAATCAATATGATACCCAACCCTACCGAGAAACTATATATATATATATATATATATATATTTAATGTCTGGGGTAAAAATGAAAGACATTGCTTTTAAATGATTTTATCGGCAAATAGGTTTTGAAAATGACCGATACGATAACCATAAAAATGCTTAATATTGGTGTCAGTAATCAGCCATGCTGATAATGGGTCAAGCCCTAGTGGAGCAGTCCTTTTAAAGTGGCACAATTGATGACACATGATTCCTCTAAACATCAATAGAAAACCAAAAGTTGATCCTGTTCATGAAATACTTTTTTAGCAAAACACAAATAGAGCAAAATGTGGCCTTTGTCTTGTGATATTCAAATCATGTTTTGTTAAATAAACATGAGTATATTTACATGTTTTAACTGTATTCATAATGTGTTCACAGGAGTAGGAAAATAAAATATTAATTCTCTCTTTCTCTTTTGTTCTTCTTGTCCTCAGGCTGAACTGATAGGCAGATGGCTACAGTTTCTTCACAATCAGTTTCCAGGATGGATGAGTGGAAGTGGCTGCTCTCAAACGCGTTGTAGGGGCAGAATGGGGTAAGATGTGCCAATATTACTTAAGCTGTCTTCTAGGCAACAGTAGACCCACTGACGGTTAAAGTTAGGTAATGTTACCTTTTGGTAAAAATGGTATGTTTTCATACTATTTCAATTATAAAAGATTACACAAATTGCCACCAGATTGCCAAAGCTTAAAGGGATGGTTTACTAAAAAATGAAAAAATTACTTTCTTCTTTCAGATGAATACAATCGAACTATATTAAAAAAAAAAAATGTCCTGGCTCTTCCAAGATTTATAATGGCAGTGAATGGCTGTTGAGATTCTGAAGTCCAATGACGTGCATTTATCTATCATAAAAAGTACTCCACATGACTTAGGGGGTTAATAAAGGCCTTCTGAAATGAACTGAAGCGTTTATGTAGGAAAAATATCCATATTTAAAACCTAAACCGTAATCTCCAGTTTCCACTAACTGCCATACGTGTGTTCACAAGAAAGTGGCGTTCAATAAACCACCGATCACAAAGTAGAAAAGAAAGTCATATACCCCTAGGATGCCTTAAAGTTGAGTAAATCATGGGGTAATTTTAATGTTTAGGTGAACTAATAAAATAATAATAATAATTGCTTTAAAATAAGTACTTTTTCTCGAGAGATTTGGTTCAGTAAATGAAAACCATTCTGCCCACTGAAAACAAATAGGGATGAAACATTTACCAGTTTGGCGATAAACCACAATAATATTCCCAAATTCATATTTTAATTCTCATTCAAACCATATTTGATTAGCGTAATTTGAAAAACATGTCAGAAGGCAGTGAGAGGTTTTACAACCTTTCACAACTTAGTTTTGAGAGAAATTGAATGAGTAGTGAACGAGTGAGTGAATGAATGGGAACCAAGTGTCTTTATTTTCAATGACATTTTCTTTTCATCCTACCTCTGTGTGATGCCTAATAATGTAGTGTTTATAAGTGGCTGTGCCATCTGTCAGAGTGATTTTATTTTTCCATTCAGCCTATATGCAGTTTTTTTCAATCCACTGTAAAAATTGGACCAAATTATACAAATATTTGAATGTAGTCAAACAGTTTTGAACATTTTCAATAGTATTTCTTACAGTAATAGCACGTGTAATAGTAATTGAAAGAAAAGCTCACTATCACCATTAATCAAGCTTTCTCCAAACCACTTGTCACACTTTACCCCACACTCACCGTTTTGGGAAAATGCTTTGTTTAATAATTCATGACTGGTCTTTAGCCAAAAAATATCTACTGACAAATCTTACCCTGCTCTCTCATATTAAACATTTAAGCATCTTGTCCTGGACCTCAGAGGGTGATCGGTGTAACAGCAGCCTTGTCGATTTAATCGGTGATGACTTCCTACCTTTGTACTGTTTATGTGTATGCACTATATTTGAGAATAGCGCATCAGTATCATTAGGTCCATGTTAATGTGAAGCTGGAGAGATGTAATGCAGAGAGCATTATCGAGCGCACATAATATATTAGATTTGATGCTGGAGATCTTTCCAGATTGAAATTGATGAGCTTCAGAATTGTTCTGGCTGACTGATGGAGCTGAACTGCTGCGGGTGAGCATGTGCGGACAAGCTGAAGACATAAACCTCTGTGTGAACCACATCGTTGTGGCTTTACAATGGATTCAAACTCAATTGATGTCTGTTGGAGAGAAAGAGAGAGCGACGGTAAAAATAAATCATGATGTTATGTCACACAAACCTAAAAAACCTAAATACAATCACAGTACAAGAAAAGAGACAACATATCAATGCAAACTGCCTGTCTGTGTGTACCTCCTGTCAGCGAGCGTGTGTCTGAAGAGGATGAGCCGGGACCAGAGCAGTGGTAGCCGCTGTATCGGTGATGCGGTGTGTGGAATGGGAAACAGGGAGAGTAATGGGAAGAATTTCTCCAATTTGGCTCCCTATTGATTTCTTCTTCTCTCCTTCCCCTGTCCTCTCACAGTCGCATGGCAGGAAAACCGCTAACATACAAGACGTCTCCTGGTTATGGGTGTGTGTTGACAAGAGCTGAAGGGAAAAGACAAAGAGGCCGTGAGGAAGTTGTAAAACAGCCTGACGTGAGCATTAAGTTAATTTATCGTGTTAATTGTCTCAGAAAGAAAAGGTTCAATCATATTGTCTCACACAACAGCTGTGAGGTAACTAAGGCCTGCTCTTTGATGGAAGGAAGCGGAGCCTGTTAAAGCTCCCGAGTCAGCAGTCTTGTGGTGAAACTGCTAAAATAGCGGGTCAGTTCGAAATCTTGATTAATTTATCATTAGATTAGTGAATGTGATGCGCTTGGGTGACAAAGTTTAAACACACATCGTGACCCGCTGCAGGTTTGAATTCCTGCCCAGGACTGGAGAAACTCAATTGGTAATTTTCAGAGTGGGTGAGCCGATCACAGCTAATAAAATCAGCAGTTCTCAAAGCCATTACACCGAGGAATCTGAAGGGAAAAAGTGCGGACCTCTTGATCTAGGTGTTTCCTTTAAGGTAATGATCAAGGTACAGTATATGGCTGCCTTCATCAGTTTTGTTTTCTGTAAGTCTGTGAATGCCAAGTCTGCTGTCACTGGTGTCTATTAGTATATGGATAATAATTAGAAGTTGTTGAAGGAAATTGGAAGTAAAGGATGAACTGTCATGAACTGTCATATAAACCAAATTTCTTTTATAGCCTTAGGTTGGGATCTATGAGGGGATTAAACATGTTGGGTTTTCTTGGCTTGAACTTAATTCTTTTACATGATCCTTATCTCTAACTTGATAGTACAGGCTTCCTCATCCCCAGAATTTAGTTTTGACTCTAATTAAAAGCAACTGAATCCGCTAATAAAGGTCTTTGGGTTTCTTGAAAATGACAGACCAGTATGTTGGAGTACAGGAAAGTGGCTCTAGCACCTAGGAATCCTGCTAGAGTAATGTACTTGTTTGCTTAATGTCAACCAATTTAAATATCAACTAAATCAATAGAAGAAGATTGTATTTGAATATATATATATATATATAAATTTTATTTTTTATTTTTTTTGTAAACTGGGAGTAGTAAATTGGTTTTTTTCTGTTTGTGTCCTGTTACAAAATAATTAAAAAGGGCAAGTTAATATTTTATTAAAGAAACTAATGAAATTTATTTTATATTGTCCTACTATTATGTCTGTTCTGTGCTACAAAATACTTAAAGGATTAGTTCACTTCTAAAATAAAAAAATCCTGATTATTTACTCAGCTCCATTTCATCCAAGATGTTATGTCTTTCTTTCTTCAGTCGAAAATACCTCAAAACAGGTTTTTGAGGAAAACATTCCAAGATTTTTCTCTGTGTAGTGGACTTCAGTGGAAGCCAACGGGTTAAAGGTCCAAACTGCAGTTTCAATGCAGCTTCAAACTTTTCTACATGATCCCTGCCGAGGAATAAGGGTCTTATCTAGCGAAATGTCACGATTTAGCTCAAAGGGAAATGTATATAAATAATTACAATTAATTATGATTAATTACAATTTTATAAATAATTATATAAATAATTACAATTAATTATGATTAATTATGATTAATTACAATTATTTATATCAGCTGCCAGTAGTAACTGTAGCAGAATTAATTTTCCATCAACTAATCTGTTCGTCCAGCGAACATTCAGTATAGGTTTTATATCAACTCTAAGAAAGGATATTTTCTTGGGCACAGAAAATAACTTCCTTAAAGTACTGTTGCATTAGAGCATGTAGCTTGGATCGGAATCATAAAGGGACATTAATTTGCAAGGCAGAATCAGAATCAAAACTCATGTAATTTGTGCACAAGAGTTTATTAACGAAGGACTAACACATAACTAATCTAAACAAACAACATGAAATCATTCATACATGGGGGAAGGGTCAGTGAGAAGCAGTTAGAGAGACCAGAGAATGTAGCTATGAAAAGAGTCAGTTAACCACCTGAGTGAAACCATCAGTGCTGTCTACAGCTTGTACTAAACCTCTGTTTTGTTTAGTTAAATGTACGATACTTGCATTGCCTTGGTCGATGAACAAGTGTCCGAATGCAGTCTCGGGTGAAAGTCTCGATAGTTTGGAGCAGTGGTGGTTTTGGAATCGCGATCACATTCTTCCGGGTCTGGAGAGTGATGAACTCCAAAGATGTTCTGACTCGATGGTGACTGGGAGTTTCTTCCCATGTGAAAATTGAGGAAGAACCAAGAGCTGAGAAGGACCCAGCTGAAGTCCTGTGGTCTTTGGGGAATGGAAAGACAAGGCCGCAAGGCCTGGCGCAGCTTAGAGTCCCGGTGAGTTTTAGCTCATCCTCCTCATCCTTTTAGGTTCTGAAAGAACTCATGTGAGACAAGTGAAGAAAGCTAAAAACCGTGGAAGAGAGAAATGTCTGTTCGAGGACATTTTGTGAGGATGATTCCAGGGTTGAGTGAAAGTGTCTGGCTCTTTGTGGTCGAGAGCCACAGCTCTAGGTGTTGGGCCTGTCGGGCCCGCCGGGCACGCCCTGTGCTGGCTCAGGCTCCCCGTGGGTTCCTCCACGCGGGCAGCAAGCGGAAGATCTTGCAGAAGAGAGTGAAGAGAGGGAAGAAGAGGGAGGCGGTCAAACGTTTGATGCCTTTAAGGTCTCTGGAGGCTGCGCCTCCAGGAGGTCCACGAACTCATGGTAACTTTCTCCTTTGGAGGGAAAGTTTACGACTCTTTGTCTGTGAGCATGGCATTTTGCATATGTAATTCGATTGGGTGTTGATGCAAAAACTAGTGAGGTTTCTTAAAACACTAATATGTTGTATAGGTATCAACATCTAATTTACACCATCTTTTAGATCATCAAAATACGAATTCAAAGAAACCAAACATGACCTAGGTGGGTAAACGACTAGTCATCTATCATAACGCATGCATAAAACAGTAGAAAGACAAATACAACAGACAAAAATTAAAATACAATGCAGTAATACTGTACACAATGACCTGGGCTATGTGTGATAGGAAGGTCAAAGAAAGGTTTGTCTGTGAATGAATAGGAAAGAGCCCATTTCTATAGGCATTGTGTCTTTCCTATAGGGAAATGTAGTGTGCTCTGCTTGCATTCCTTGAAGCAATAAAACCTATGATATCAGATGGTCACCCTGGCAACGGAGCCCTTTCAGGGTGTTCGTTGCTTTGGGGGGTTGTCTCCAAAACTCCAGCATATAGCTGGGGTTGTTGGTTTTGGAAGATTATTTGTTAAATGTAACAAATAACTGTGTCTGATTGGTCCAGATGCTACAGAAACAATGGGTAATTTTCTAAAAAAAATAGAAATGTATATACTTTTTAACCACAAATGCTCATCTTGCACTAGCTAGACCTCACACATTACGTAATTACATTGGAAAGGTCACACATGACGTAGGTGAAAGTACCTTCCCGGTGTTTACAAAGTGAACGTGCAAAGAAAATCAAACACCCTTTACAAAATATAGCTGCAAGCAGCGATTACCGGGGTTGAAGCACTTTAGGTGTTTAAGCACATAAGGAAAAAGACATTACATATTATTTAGCAAGCCTGTAACCACCTAAATAAATTATTAAAAAAGCATTTTTGTCTAATCCAGGTGATTTACCATAGAAATATAGTGCCAGCTGTGGTCAGATCTCCTTGAAACTTTGCATGCTTGTTTAGAATCACCTGTCGCATAGGCTCAGTGGGTTTTTGAAGTCTTGAGTTTTCGTGTAGGCTTTATAGGCTTTTGGGTATATTTGGACAAGCCCCTTTTCTAAAGGACCGTGTTATAGCTTTCCAAATGGTACATTTCAGCATGGTTTTTGATATTTATTGACCTAGAGAGTCCAGAGAATTGCACTGTGGTGTTTATGAGTGAAAAATCTAGGACTAGTTCACAAAGGTAGGTTTTTCACATCTATTCAATTATTTGAAAAATGGTTTGATTGAAAGGCAAAGTTGTTCGAAACGAGGAGGTCTGTCATACGATATGAATATCGAGTGTATGTGTGGAAAACCGTGCAATGTACAATCGTTTACACCATCAGAAAATGCGATACCGCCGCGATTTCGTTCCAATCAGCCTCCGTTAACCTTGTCTAATAGGTGCCCAAACTTCATCGGCCAATGCCGGGCATGTTTTTTGTAGATACGCAAATGTCCCCATACACACTTGTGGCTCTTTGAAGATCAAGACAATCAAGACAAATGGTTGTCGAAACGATGTCAGATGATTTTTGAAGTTGCAGGAGAAAATGAGATGGAGTTTTTTACCCTACTCTACCTTTTTGAACCGGAGTACACAGACGAACAGCTAACCGCGTGTGACCTTTCCAACGTGATTACACAATGAATGAAGTCACGGTCGTGCATCACAGAGCGAGTGTGAGAGCATTTGTGGTTAAAAAGTATATAAATTTATATATATATATTTTTTCTTAGAAAATGACTGATTGTTTCGCTGGATAAGGGGATTGTGTTGAGCCCTTTGAAGCTGCACTGAAAATGCAGTTTGGACCTTCGACCCATTGACCATCATTAAAGTCCACTATATGGAGAAAAATCCTGGAAGGTTTTCCCTAAAAACCTTAATTTCTTTTCAACTGAAGAAAGAGAGACACGAGCATCTTGGATGAAATGGGGCTTGGTAAATTATCAGAAAATGTTTGTTCTGGAAGTGAACTAATCCCTTAATATAAAAAATTTAATAGAAGAAGACTACTACATTTTTTTTTAGAAATTGATATGTTGTCACAAAAATTGCAGTTGTTTTCCACAATGATTATAAATGTTTGTTGTGCAGCAAATCAGCATATTAACCCTTTAACTGTCACCGTCCACTCTGTGGGACGCCTAAGTTTACTTCACCATATTACAAATAAATCCTAATCTAATCATGACAAACTATACATCGTTGGAAAGGTCTAAGACTCCTAAACACATATATTTTACCATATTTTTGTGTTAAAAATTATGTAGGAAAAGTAATAGATTAATATATGTCAAGAGTGCAGCTTAAAAAATCTACATCATAACAAGAGTTCTGACCTTTGTCACAAAAGATTTTCTTCGTTGCCTTTTTTCCTATCACACTTTAGAAATCATAAGAAATTATATATCAGTTCAAAATGTAAAATCTCAAAATTCATCCTTTGAAAGGCATTTTAAAATCAGAAATTGCATTACCATGGAAATTGTACATCAAATTCATATTACAAAATGTTTTCATTCATGAATTATAAAAATTTAAGTTTAACTATTTAAGTATGTCTGTGTTCAAAAATAGGAGTGACAGTTAAAGGGTTAGAATGATTTCAGAAGGATCATGTGACACCGAAGACTAAAGTAATGATGCTGAAAATTCAGCTTTGCCACCACAGAAAAAAAATAAATTTTTAAAATACATGAAAATATTTTAATGGTAAAATTTGACACTATTATTGTGTTTTACTGTGTTTTGGTAGTTGCAGCCTTCTTCATTCAAAAATGACAATCTTACCTACCACAAATCTTTAAAAGGCATATAAAAATAGCATCTTGTTTGCCATAAGTGCAAATAGTGACAGATGCTGTTCACACAAAGATTAAATAAAAGTAATATGATATTTGGACTAAATATCTAAGCAGTGGTAGATAGAGTTGGTCTTTGCCAACAAGATTGGCTATTTGCACAACATAACTAGACACTGCCTATAATAAAGTTGTGGAAAAGTAATATTGAGGGGACAGGTAAAAAAAAAAAAAAAAACATTTGCTCACTCTTATGTTTGTCAAAATCTCAAAACTTCAGAATTGTTTACAAGAATGTTTACAACCTCCTCTTTGTCTATTTTTTTTGTCTTCTCTCCAACTGTGTATGTGTGTGAGCGTGATAGTGTTCCTGTCTTAATTCACCCTTGCAGGTGTAATGGCTGCTTCCTTCTGCATAACTGTTTTTTTTTAAACACTGATGGGATAGTCAGAGTGTTTATATATGTGCGTGTGCACTGACTTCTCTGTTTGGTCTTTGTGGCCCTCTGTCTTGTCCTTTATTTCACTGTCCTTGCTAAATGGGCCTCAGATTGTGTGTATAAGGTCTGTTTCGCCCTGGAAGCACAAACAGCACATAAAGGAAGCAGCTCTGTCCTCTATACACACATATTCTTTCTATGCCTTCTATGTATACACAGACACGTGTGTACAGAAAGTGCCTACTATTGAGATTAAGAAGTGGCAGAAAGCAGCTGGTGTGTGAAGGAGGACGGAGACAGAGGATAGGCAGCATTAAGGGAGTGGAGCG
Organism: Cirrhinus mrigala; assembly: GCA_036247105.1. Taxonomy (NCBI): domain Eukaryota; kingdom Metazoa; phylum Chordata; class Actinopteri; order Cypriniformes; family Cyprinidae; genus Cirrhinus; species Cirrhinus mrigala. Next base: position 20,791,543 of record CM070029.1, read on the forward strand.
ATAGAATTTAGTGCTTGGTTACTTCAGCATCCCCCTTTCTCTGCTTCTCGTTCCTTTAGGTCCCGCTCTCTGACTCTGAGAGGGAGTCAGTGCAGTGCTGATCCAAGAATTTTTTTCTTTTTTTTTTTACATTGCCCAACCTCCGTAATGCAGCGCTGTGTAACTGCAGTTTAGAGAGCTTAACCATGCACCTTCAACACCTTCAGGAAATTTACTATGCAGAGGCAAATCAGAAACCCCTAGCTAGACTAAATCAACATGATTATGCTGTTGCAGAAGTAAAACTGACATGTGGACTATATATGTATTATGTATAGGTATGATACATTTATACATTTTTTTTAATGTTCTTATGGTGCATATATCTAATCATACATAATATTACAATTATGAATTTTATTGCCAAAATTCATTAGGATATTAAAGGAGAAGTCCACTTCCGAAACGAAGATTCACATATAGTGTACTCACCCCCTTGTCATCCAAGATGTTCATGTCTTTCTTTCTTCAGTCGTAAAGAAATTATGTTTTTTGAGGGAAACATTTCAGGATTTTTCTCCATATAATGGACTGGTATGGTGCCCCGATTTTGAACTTCCAAAATGCAGTTTAAATGCGGCTTCAAATGATCCCAAATGCAGTTGTAAATGATCTCAGCTGGGAAAGAAGGGTCTTATCAAGCAAAAATCCGTATATGGTAGAATAACCCTGGTTTTCAATAACAGCTTTCATGCGTGACACCTGGTGCAAAAATTCAAGCAGCTCAGCTTTGTTTGATGGCTTGTGACCAGTGTTGGGGAAAGTTACTTTTAAAAGTAATGCATTACAATATTGAGTTACTCTCTAAAAAACTAATTATGTTACTTAGTTACTTTTTATGGAAAGTAATGTGTTACTTTACTTTTGCGTTACTTTTTAAATCTGGGCAGGGCTTGCCTGTTTGTTTTTAATATAAAAAGTTGTATTTTTGGCAAATGTAAAAGCCTTTTCACACCAAAAATACATGTCTGTACAGTAGACTGCAGACGAAAAAAAAAGTCAACTCTTCAGCAATAAAAAAAAAAAAAAGGAAAACAAATGTTAGGTTATCTTGAGTAATTTTTGCTTAGTATTAGTATGGTTGAATTGGATCATTGAAGGTTGGCAGCAAAGACATCGGTTAATAAAATGGGATTACATGCATAAAGGATATTTGTATTATTTAACATATATTCTGAGTTAAATTTCACTGTTTTTATTAATTTTGAGGAATACTGAATCTGTTTTTTGTGAGTGAGATGAATTAATGCATGTTCACACTTATTCTAGAACTAACATCTTACTCCTGATTTCTTTCAACATGGGGACAGGAGAGCTTTTAATCATTAAATGGGGGGAAAAGTAACTGGCGTTACTTAATTGAAAAAAGTAACTCAGATATTTTCTTGTCAATTAAAAAGAAATGCGTTACTTTAGTGGTTACTTGGAATAAGTAATAATATTACGTAACTCGCATTACTTGTAATGCGTTACCTCTGACACTGCTTGTGACCATCTATCTTCCTCCTGATCTTATTCCAGAGGTTTTCAGTGGGATTCAGTTCTGGGGATTGGGCTGGCCTTGACAGGGTCTTGATCTGGTGGTTCTCCATCCACACCTTGATTGACCTTGCTGTGTGGCATGGAACATTGCCCTGCTAGAAAAACAGTCCTCATAGTTGGGGAACATTGTCAGAGCATAAGGAAGCAAGTTTTTTTCCAGGACAACCTTGTACAGTTGTGGTCAAAAGTTTACATAGACTTTGCAGTATCTGCAAAATGTTAATTATTTTACCATAATAAGAGGGATCATACAAAATGCATGCCATTTTTTGTTATTATTTATTTAGTACTGACCTGTATAACATATTTCACATAAAAGATGTTTACATATAGTCAACATGAATTTATAAAAACGACCCCATTCAAAAGTTTACATTTACTTAATTTTTAATTACTTGGACGGTCCGTTTTGTTTGTTTGTTTGTTTGTTTTGTTTTTTTATATAGTTGTTCATGAGTCGCTTGTTTGTCATGAACAGTTAAACTACCTGCAGATTTTCAGAAAAATCCTTCAGGTCCCACAAATTCTTTGGTTTTTCAGCATTTTTGGCGTATTTGAACACTTTCCAACAAAGTATGGAAGTATGGTATGATTTTGAGATCCATCTTTTCAAACTGAGGAGCTCATACACAACTATTACAAAAGGTTCAAATGGTCACTGATGCCCCGGAAGGAAAAACAATGCATTAAGAGCCAGGGGTGTAAACTATTGAACAGAATGAAGCTGTGTATATATTTCTTATTTTGCCTAAACTTTTTCATTTAGTACTGCCCTTCAGAAGCTACAGAACATACTTATATGTTTCCCAGAGGACAAATTTAGTTCAGTTTACCCTGATCTACAAATTCAAAATGTTTTCACTCCAGGCTCTTAATGAATCGTGTTTCCTTCTGAGGCATCAGTGAGCGTTTGAACCTTCTGTAATAGTTGCGTATGAGTCCCTCGGTTGCCCTCAGTGTGAAAAGATGGATCTCAAAATCATACAGTCATTGTTGGAAAGGGTTCAAGTACGTGAAAGATGCTGGAAAACAGTTGTGGATCATTCAGGTAACAACACAGCGGTAAGAATGAAGCGTATGTAAAATTTTCATTTTTATAAATTCAACAGTTTTTCTCTTTTGGACTATATGTAAACATATTTTATGTAAAATAGTCAATACTAAATAATGAAAAAAAAAAAAACATGCATTTTATGTGATCCCACTTATTATACTGCAAAGTGTAGGTAAACTTTCGACCACAACTGTATGTGGCTTGATTCATGCACCCTTCACAAAGATGAATGTTCCTGATTTTAGCCTTGCTAAAGCACCCCCATATCTTCACCAATAATCCACCAGATTTCACAGTAAATGAGAGATACTGTGGCTTGTAGGCCTCTCCAGGTCTCTGCCTAACCATTAGATGACGAGGTGTTGAGCAAAGCTGAAAATTGGACACACCAGAGACCGTGACCTTAGTCCAGGCCTCTACGGTCCAATCCATATGGTCTTTGCAAACTTCAGCCTGGCTCTTTTTTGCTTCTCATTGATGAGGGACTTTTTTTTTTTTTAGCTTTGAACTGTCCTCATGCACTGCACCCCAGCTGCAGTTTGTCGTTCTTTTTGTAGGTCACTTGATGTCATCCTACGGTTGCTGAGTGACATTTGAATAAGTTGCCAGTCATCCCAGTCAGTGGAGAGTCGTTTTCGCCATTTGCCGGTTTGTAGTTTTGTTGTCCCCAATGTCTGTAACTTGAACCACTGTCTTTGAAATTTTAATGGAAGCAACCTGATGGTCACTGTATCCCTCTGCCAGAATTCAACCCTTATTTTTCCTCACTCAAAAAAGTTATTTTCAACTCTTGAAGTGGTTACTCTTCAAGATGATCGACAAAGTAGTCCATGTGACATCAGTGGTTCAACTGTAATTTTACAAAGCTACAAGAATACTTTATTTGTGTTCCAAAGATGAACAAAGGTCTTATGGGTTTGGAACAACATGAGGGTGAGTAATTAATGACAGAATTTTCATTTTTGGGTGAACTATCCCTTAAAGCAGATTGAGGTATGCCCGTGTTGGAAATCAGCAGACACTGGAATTGAATGTCTGCTGCACATGTTGAGATGTTGAGATAATTTAAGAAAATAATTTTGAGTGGTCTCTTATTTTTTTTCTAGAACTTCACACACAGGGTCCCAAAAAGTATGTTATTTTATTTATTTTTTTCTCACTTACTGTAACAGTGTTAGAAAGTCAAACCAAGTGGCATCTTGAAACAAATGCTCATAAAGCTTTTCTCACAGCTAACAAACTTTTCTGCACCATTTTTGCAATGACCTTTAAAGGAGACCTATTATGCCTTTTTTTTACATGATGTAATACAGTACAAGTCTTTTATTATAGCATTTTGAAAATGCCTAATTTGAGTGGAAGCAGAAACACGCTGATTTCGTGGATGTCTCTTTAAAGGAGAAGTCCACTTCCAAAACAAAGATTCACATATAATGTACTCACCCCCTTGTCATTCAAGATGTTTATGTCTTTCTTTCCTCAGTCGTAAAGAAATTATGTTTTTTGAGGAAAACATTTCAGCATTTTTCTCCATATAGTGGACTGGTATGGTGCCCCGATTTTGAACCAAAATGCAGTTTAAATGCGGCTTCAAACGATCCCAAATGCAGTTGTAAATGATCCCAGCTGAGGAAGAAGGGTCTTATCTAGCTTAACGATCAGTTATTTTCATTTTTCGTTTTTTTTTTTCCGGTTCATGACACTTAGGGTATGTCGAAAAACTCCCATTTCATGTTCTCCCTCAACTTCAAGGCTGTTTAATCTTCCTTGCATGTTCACTTTGCAAAGACTGAGTCGGTACTTCTGCAGCGATGTAGGATGATTTTGAAATGATTTTTGAACTTGAGGGAGAAAATACGTTTGGAGTTCTGTCTTGAGGCAGAATACACAGAGTTCAGGGAGAGAAAGGCAAGACGAGCGTTTGAGATTAAAAAGTATTTAAATTGTATTTTTTTTAATGAAAATAACTGATCAGACCCTTCTTCTTCAGCACAATAATGGCGTCATGGGTGGAAACATGCAGATTAAGGGGAAGTAATATTATAATAAGATCCCCTTCCTAAGTCACAGGGGGAGCAAAATCTTAGCGCCTTGTTTTTTTCACAAGCTTGCAGAGAAAGGCTAACCAAAAAATTTTCTGCATTTACTCTTTTTCACATTTTCTGGGTTGGTAGATGCACCGGGGACCCATTTATAACACTTAAACACGGAAAAAGTCAGATTTTCATGATGTGTCACCTTTAACCTATTTGTGTTATTGGATGTCTTTCATTTATTGAAGTTCACACAGGTTTCCTAGCCATTGGTGTAGTACATCACTTAAACTATGAACATGTCACACTAACATTTGGCAACCAAAAAGTGTCCAGAAACTTTATTTTGGTGTGCTTTTGCTATCTTACACTGAACCTCAAAACTAAATTTCTGCAAATGTTATCGATTAATCTCCCTCAGTCTCTATCACTGTGTTTTATTCTCATTCTCTGTATCTTTTTCTCTGTATTGTCGTTTGGCTGCTGCAGAGTTCACTCTGTGTCCCTGCCAATGTCACTGTTCAGTTCTTTAGCTTTCTCTCTCTTCCTTTCTCTCTCTCTGTCCCACTTGGTCCCACGGGATGCTTTGTCGGTGGCGGTCGGCTGAAGGGCGTAATGTGGTGCTCTGCTCTCTCTCTCTCTCCTGAAGTCTGGAGGAGCTGTGTGTGTGTGCGAGAGAGAGACACATGATTCTCTGCTCTGTCAGGACCAGCTGTAGATGTACAGCTCCATGATTGCATTAGACATAGTCAAGAGGGTTTGTTTTCAGCTGTGTGTGTAGTTGTGATGCGACAGGCAGTAAACACGGGCTCAACAGCATGTTTGTGTGTGCGCACATGTTATAAAGATGTCAGCGTTTGAAGATCTTTGTGTTGTCAGGTGCTGTATGTTGTTTCAAAGTTGCACGGAAGTTTAGTGTTGACCTTAGTAGTAAGGTTGAATTTTTATTAGGGGGAAAAAGGAGTATTGTTTTTTTTGATACAGGACTGAACACGAGGTGGGCGAGAAGAGAACTATATAGGGGTTATTCATACCTCTTCATTTTTTTTCACATTTTGTTATGTTGCTTCCTTATGTTAAACTGCTTTATTTTTTTCCCTCACATCAGTATACACTCCATACACCATAATGGCAAAGCAAAAAACAGGTTCTTAACATATTTGCAAATATATTAGAAATAAAATCTTAAATTATTCCATTGCATAAGTATTCATACCCTTATCCTGAGACAGTTTTGCTAGACAGTTTATCTCAGGAGCATTCATATTGCTTCGAGATGTTACTACACTTTGAGTGAAGTTAACTTGTGGCAAATCAATTGAATGAGTATGATTTGGAAAGACACACGTCTTAATAAAAGGTCTAACAGCTAAAAAAAATGCACATCAGAGCGAAAACCAAGCCCTGAGGAAAAGAAAACCGCATGTAGAGCTCAGAGACAGGATTGCAGGAAGCCACACTTCTGCGGAAGAGTTCAGAAAAAAATTCTGCTGCATTGAAGGTTCACAGAAGTAGCCTCAATTATCCATAATGTAACAACCAGGACTCTTCCTAGAGCTGGCCTCCTGGCCAAACTGAGCAATTGATGGAGAAGAGCTTTGGTTAGAGTGATGACCAAGATCCTGATGGTTACTCTAGTTGAGCTCCATGATTATATGTGGATATGGGTGGAACCTGCAGAAGGACACACATCACTGCAACACTTCACCAATCTGGTTTTTATGGCGGTGTGGCAAGATTCAATCCTCTCCTTATTGAAGACACATGAAAATACTGGAATTTGCAAAAAAGCACCTGAAAGACCCTCAGACTGTGAGAAACAAGATTTTCTGGTCTGATGAACCTCAATTACAAGCATCATGTATGGAGGAAACCAAGCACTGCTCATCGCCGGCACAGTACAATCCCAAGCCTCATGCTGTGGGGCTGTTTTTCAGTGGCAGGGACTGAGGGACTCGTCAGAGTAAAAGGAAAGCTCAACACAGCAAAATATTGAGATAGCCTTAATGAAAACCCAGTCCAGAGCATTCAGAACCTCAGACTGGACAGAAGGTTCACCTTCCAACAGGACAATGACCCTAAGCACACAGCAAGAGTGGCTTATAGACAACTCTGTGAATGTCCTTGAGTGGTCCAGCCAGAGTCTGGGCTTGTGCCCAATGAAAAATTCTGGAGAAACCTGAAAATGTGCATCTGCCCCCTTCCTATCTGACAGAGCTTGAGAGGTGAAGAGGTGAGGAGAAGAATGGCAGATAATTGCCAAATGGTGATGTACAAATCCCCAAAAATCCCCAAAAAGACTTGAGGCTGTAAAGGTGCTTCAGCTAAGTACTGAGTTAAGGGTATGAATACTTATGCAATGTACTTATTTGTGTTTTTTAATTTTAATACAATTCAATTTTTTTTTTTGGTCATAATAGTGTATGGAGTGTAGATTGATGTGGGGAAAAAAGTAATTTAAAGCAGTTTAACAAGGCAGCAGCATAACAAAATGTGAAAATGAAGGGGTATGAATACTTTTGCAAGGCACTGACTGTTTGAACGTAGCTGCTGATATGTTAAACGATTAACGATAAATAAACAAAAATCTTACTGACCACAAACTTGTGAATAGTCTGTGTGCATCCAAAAGAAAGTAGTTCCTAAAGCTTTGTAAGAATTTTATTCTGAGTTACAGAAGCTGTATCCAGCCTCCCCTAAATCTCCTCATTTATTTTCACATTAAGCTAATGCCTAATTAATTAATATGGACTCCAATTACCATTCAATTACACTAGCATGCCAAAAAAGCGTATGTGATGTACTAAATTACACTGCGTGCGGCATCATGCCCACCACACTGAGAGGCTAACGGAGGTTAATCACAGTAATAGAATTGACTGAAGGAAACGTTAATGATGGTAATTAAAGCAGGAAGTCATTTTTGTATTTACTTCTGTTGGTTTCAAACACACTTTTGTAAGATTTGCATACTAGTAGGCTTTCTTTTGCTGCAATTCATATGAAATCCCGGGAGGCACCGTCTACTTGAAGTCCTGGCACTGGGACAGTTAACGGTCTCATGGGTACAGTACTTAACCTCAAATGACTGCAGGGTAAAGGAAAACTCTATAAAACTCTGTAACACTTGTAAATGTTTGTTTATAGTTTGGGGACGTCTTCAGATGAATAGAAATCAACAAGTAGCTGATATAAAAAATTATGCACTATTTTTAGGTAATTAAAAATGTAGTTTTTTTTAAATAATACTAATAATAATTATAATAAATATTAATAAAAAATAATTAAAAAAAATGCTAAAGTGTGGTCTCAGTCTTTTGGACCCCCCTGTAAGAACTACTGAGTAATGTGGTAAAACTGATGTATTATTTCAATAAACCACCTCCTACATGACTCTCCATGTATCTACAGTAATGCTGTACATTTTCTGCTGAATAGCAAAAAAACTGAACTTTGCAGAAATAGGGAAGTTCCTCATTCTGAAGTGACACAGAGTTATGAGACCACTATGTTCCTACCTTCAAATATCAGAGGACCCCAATGCAATCAAACTGCTCATGCTGTTGTGATGATGACTGGAGCATTTGACCATCGCCACATCAGCAACTTCACCCCATTTCATTGGCTGAGCTCAAAGTTCTTTTTCCTTCATGTTTCCCAGAAGACCCAGTGATGCGATGGCGAGTCAGAAAAATGATTTTGATCAAACAGGAGACACAGCTGAAGATATTTGATCCCTTAGCTAAATGCCAACACTTATCTGCACCGTCCACTGCTTCGTGAGAACCAAAAGCATTCGTTTCCTTTTTTTTTTTTTTTTTTTTGCATTGTCTGTACAGTATTCATTTCTAGAGAAATAGCTCTGGATATATTCCTATGACGTGTGCTTATCTTATTATATTTTCAAAAGGGCTTTGTGTTTGTGGGTAAAACAGATGGTATAAAATGGTTTTCTTTATTTTGCAGTTTTGCTTACAGAGCATCAATGTTGTCCTCTCCCTAATGTGCTTCTGTTCACAGGGAAAAGCTCGGTAATTGATTTTTTAATGACTTAATTTTTTTAGGAATAATTAGGTGATTTCTCGCCAAAAAAATAAATAAATAAAAAATTACTTCATGGTATGCGTTTTCAGGCAGCCAAACATATGATAGAGTAAAGAATGTGCATAGAGAGACATTGGCTTTGTGTGTGTGTGTGTGTGTGTGTGTGTGAGAGAAAGAGAGAGGGAAAGAGAGAGAGAGAGAGAAAGAGAGAGAGTGAGAGAAACAAAAAAACGGGGCTGACACGGACAGAAGATCTTCTGACAACATTGACTTCATTGATTTCTGTTGCTCTGGTATGTCAGTACGGCAGTCGATCTGGTCTCTAGCAGGCCTGCTTTTATGACAGTGGAAGCGCTGTTCTTTAAGTTTGAGTTGTTGAGGAAGCTGTGGGGAGACTTCTAGATAATTGAGTTCTTACATCAGATCCTGCTGACAGTTACATTTCTCAATGAAGCTACGTTCCAGCCATCTTATTTCGACAGATACATAGTAAAGAAATTATTGGGGAGAGAAAAGGAGGCCGGATGAAACTCAAACTTGTGTCAAAGTCAAGCTCAATCAGCAGCATTTATGTTGTAGTGTAATGTTAATGTTGATTTACCACAGTAAAATGTGGCCCTTTTTTGGACAAACATGAAGCTTAAAATGTAAAAATTTTATGAAAGGATTTGTTCCTCTGTTGAAACTTCATCATTTGTATGGTCATTTTAGGGTTTATTGCATATACTCTAAAAATGCTGGGTTATAAACAATCCAGCACTGGGTGAAATATGGACAAACCAGCAGTTGGGTTAAATGTTAAAATCACCCTTCTAGGTATTTTTTTTTAAACTCCACTATTGCTTAAAAATTACTGTATTTCTTGCTTGAAATGAACCCAAAATAGGTTGGAAGTTAACAATTTTTTAATATGTTCAATAAATTAACATTTATTAACAGGTTGCATAAATAATAAGTAAATTAACTTTTTTTTTTGAATCAATGTGAATAAATGTTCACCTTTTGATTATTGCTGATGCCTCTAGTAATTATATGTCTGATTATTAATTTACAACCTATTTTGGGTTCATTTTAAGTCAGCCATATAGTAATTTTTAAACAATAGTTGAGTTAAATAAAACATACACTTCTCATACTATACTCTGAAAAATGCTGGGTGAAATATGGACAAATTGTTTTGTCCCGGCATTTGGATTAAATGTTTAACCCAACCTTCTGGGTAGTTTTATTTAGCTGATGAACCCAAATGCACTGTGAAAAACAATTTGTTGAGTCAACTTAAAATAATTTGTTACCCTGCTGCCTTAAAATGTTAAGTTCAGTCAACTCAAAAAAGCTTAGTCAACTTGAAGTGTTAAGTTGTACTAAGTGACAACTTAGATATTTGAGTTCATTCAATGTAAAATTGTAACATTTTAAGGCAGCTGAGTAACAATCCCAGCTTTTAAGTTTAACAAACCAATTTATTTGTTAAGTCAACTCAAATCTTATAAAGATTTAAGTTTCCACTTAGTACAACCTAATATTTAAAGTTGACTAAACTTATTTGAGTTGACTGAACTTAAAATTTTAAGGCAGCAGGGTAACAATTTATTTTAAGTTGACTGTTTTTTTTTGTTTGACAGTGTAGGTTCTGAAATAAAAATCAGACACATAATTGCTAGAGGCATCAGCAATAATCAAAAGGTGAAAATGTATTAATAAACATTTAAAAAATGTTTATTATTTAATTACTATTGATTCAACTTATTAATAAATGTTGGTTTATTGAACGTATTACACTCTAAAAATGCTGGGTTAAAAACAACCCAACTTGGGTTATTTGGCAACCCAGCGCTGGGTAAATATTGGACAGAACACATGCTGGGTTATTTTGACCCAGCTGGTTGGGTTAAATGTTTTTACCAAACATGCTGGGTTATTTTATTTAAGTCAACTATTGTTTAAAAATTATTATATCGCTGGCTTAAAATGGACTGGAAGAGGCAACAGCAATAATCAAAAGATAAACATTTATTATTAAGCAAGAACACATGGACAAAATACAAGACAAATTGAATTTATTTGGGTGAATTCAACATAGTTTACAATATTACATACATTTAAACTCATTTAACAAGCATTTTAGACATTAAAAAAATGCAACGTTTAAAAGTAGCATTTTAATTTTAGTGTATTCAATCATTCTCTGTAATCGCTTTTTACCGAAACAGCATTAATTCTTGTGCCGTTGTCGCCGAAATCTTAACCTGAAAGAGTTGCTGTTTGCCGAACTTCAGACCACGGCCTCGTGTTTCACTTGTAGGTTATTTTGTCAAAGACAGGCTTAACCCAGCGGTTGGGTAGAAAAAAATAACCCAGCGTTAAAAATGACCCAGCACCTTAGTTACAGAAACTACCCAGCACCTGGGTAAAAATATTAAAAACAACCCAATAAAATGGCCCAACGGGCTCAACCCAGATTTTGGGTTAAAAAAATAACCCAACATTTTTAGAGTGTAATAAATATTAATTTTTAACCTATTTTGGGTTCATTTTAAGAAAGAAAAAAGTAATTTTAAGCAATAGTTGAGTTAAAAAAAAAAAAAAACAGAAGGTTGTGTTAAACATTTAAATCAACCACTGGGTTTTCCATATTTGTTTTTAACCCAGCATTTTGGGTTGTGGGAGTAAGCATTTGGGAGTGTACCCAGAATCTTGGGTTAAACATTTAACGCAACTGTTGGGTCAAAACAACCCAGTTGCTGTATTGTATAAAACCACACACAGAAAAGCTTGGTAAGCATTTTTTCCAGTTATGTTTACACAGGTTTACACATTCACTGCCATAGCAAGTACACTACTGTAACCCAGGGACAATTCAAAGTAATGCCTCAAGTTCTGTCAATTGAGCATACCTTGTACTAAACCCAAATATTTCTTTATTAGCCATTAAACATTTGTGTTTTTACAAACAACCAGTCATGAAACGGGCAATATGTGAGATGGAGAATATCTGAGACCCCAGTGGGACAGTAAAAGTGTATGTGTGTACGATTGCTCCCATGGTTCACTGGGCTGTGCTGTAATGCAGGTGATGAATGTGTTCAAACATCAATATGGTGTAAGTAACGATGCCGGACTCTTCAGTCTGCCATGTTGACGTTTTTGTTTTTCTCCACAATGTCCCGTTCCACCCTTCCCTCCCTCTCAATCTCAATATTAAAATGTCTGCTATTGTTTTATGTTGCTTGGCACAGCGCTCTCGGCTTCTTCAATGTCACCCGCTTCATAAATCCATGTTCTGCAAAGAGCAGCCTTATCATATTATATTATGGCTGAGTTGCCGTGTTTGTGAGCGTGTGTAAGTGTGGTGTCTGGTTGCGTGCTGAGGTTAAACAGAGCCATTCTGATATTTATAGCTACAACCTTAATCATGCAAATAATGAAAAATATGCTATGCAATGAGAGTATTTTTTTTATTAGTTAAAAGAGTATAAATTCATTATGGCTGTGTATGTTTGTGTGCATTTTCACCTGTTACAGATGGAATGTCTTCTGCAAGAAGAATGTGTAGTTAAACTCAAATTAATTTTGGATGAGGGTGTTTATGACTTATTTAAGGGTGCAGTGTGTCATTTTTGTGCCCCTAGTGGCAGTTCAAGTGGAATTACAGTCTGTTTGAATGGGTTGATACAGTGTACATAACTGTGTACATATGATGGTGTTTACACAAACTTATTTTATCTCTCATTTGGTGGTATCAGCAGTTCAGAAACCTTTAAAGAGAGCATACATGCCTATACTCATCTCTTCCAGCACATCCTTATAAGTAAGTAAATTTCTCTTTGATTGCCCTCATAGTTATTTTATAATGGCCTCTTTTTATTGTGCCATAAAAGAGAAATATAGGAAAGGAATATTTTAAATCTTACACCATCCATCAAGCAATCTCTTCCAGGCTTTGACAGGCTGCGATTGTTAACACAACCTTACAGACTGTGATACTATGGTTATTTGATACTGTAGGCCATTGTGGATCACATGACTTCAGTTGCGCTTATTTTTTATGGCTATGATACTATGTAAACAGCTGCTCATGGCGTAAGATGAAAAAAAAAAGGCATCTATTAAAAATGCGCATAGACACACCAAGCTGCACTAAATCAAATTGCAATGTGTTTGTTTGTGACAATCAAATTTTCCACCTCGACTTTTCTTCAGATTTTTTCGACCATGTGAGCGATGAAAATAATGCTAAAGTGTAGTGCGTTTGAGTCCAATCAAATCCCAATAGATAAAATCACGGCCCCGCCCTACATTATTTCCCGCTGAATAGTCTGTTTCACTTCAAAAGCAAAAACCACTTCAGCAGTTTATGAACTTCAGGATGAGCTTTTATTGATCAACCATGTGCATTAAGAATCATGACAAGCGTGGAAGGAAAGAGAGAGAAAAGGAACGACTGTTTTACTTATTCAACAGCTTGACACGCACCCACTCCCTTGTTCCCTACATCCATCCAGCCCGGCTCATCCACCCCCCCTTCATTCTTTCAGCGGTGAGACAAGAAATCAATGGGCGGCCATAAAGAGCCCAGAGCCCTCTTTCCAATGATAGTGATTTGGCTTGAATACATAATCAACAATTATAGCTCATAAATAATAAGTGACATGGCATATATAATACTCACCTGGGCTTTAAGAGGACAAAGAGTGTTTAATCATGATATTAGTGCTTAAAGGAACATGCATTCGACAGCCGGTCCTGCATTGTGAACTTCACACAGAGCAAATATTGTGAGTTGTGCCTCTTTTTCTTCATTTCAGCTCAACGGGGTGATCAATGCACAGCTACAGCTGGTTGAAGGGGACCAAATCCATAAAACAGTTGATTTGGTTCCATTTTACCAGCTTTAGCAAAGCATTTTAGGATGATACCTCTATGTGTGCCAGAATCCCAAACTCAGGACAGGAAAAGGACACCGTTGAACCTGTAGAAGAAGAACAGGAAAGTTGAGTGGATGTTTTTTTTTTTCTTTTTTCTTTTAAAAAATCCAAATACAGCTTTTTAATTCATTCAAGAATTTGTAACAGTGTACAGAGGTGTCAAACACAAATGCAGGATGTGGAGGTGTCTGGGCCAGCAGAATAAAGGCCAAAAAAAAAAAAAAAACAACAACTTAATTTTTTGTTTTTTGAGTGATATATTCAGTATAGCTACAGGAAGATACAAATCTTTAATTTGTATGTTATGGCTCCATCTTTAAGCTGTTTGTATGTGGTTTGGTGCAGAGTTTGGCATTGGGCGTATGCACAAATTTGCACTTTTCAGCTGAAACTGGATATGTGGGTGACACAGCTGTCCCAGGGCAATGCAGTTCTTTTTCCTTGCAGTTGTCCACAGCAGTTAATTAAAAAAAAAAAAAAACTACTAGGGGTATTAACTTCCTTTCTCAAAGTCTTTAACTAAAACTATTTAAAATAGTTTTAGTTAATTAAAATTAAGCTGGAATAAAATAAGATGAAGTACTAAAATGACTAAAACTAAACTAAAATAAATTAAAGCTAAGTAGAATTAGAACTGAAAATACAAAATAAAATAAAAGCTAAATATTAATAAAGTCTAAATAACTAAAATAACACCGTATATTAATATTGATTCAGTGCTTTTAGAGTCTGAGAAATTTTGATACTATGTAGACAGCCAGGGGAAAAAAAACTTTGTGTTTGTAAAATTTGATATTGCACTTTTAAAAAAAAATACAGTGCTGTTCAAGGCGTAAGATGCAAAAAAGGCCAAAAACATCCATTAAACATACATATATACACACACCAACAATTAAAATGCTGCAGACGATATTTTGACATTGACAAATAATACACACTTCACCTTTAAAGGTGACTTTTTGTACCACTAGTAGCACCAAATTGAATTTCAATATGTTTGTTTATGTGACAAACTAAATTTCCACCTCTGAAATGACTTGTCTGCTGATTTTTCGACCATGTCAGCAGGGAAAATAATACTAACCAATAATATCATAGTGTAGTGTGTTTCAGTCCAAAAAAATCCCAATGGATAAAATTATGTCTCCACCCTACATAATTTAATTAAATTATTGCTTTGCTTATTCAGTGCTTTTAGAGTCTGAGATTTTTTTCTCTTCATTTTATTATAGCTAATTTTGTGTTAACACACAGATTTATTAAGCCAAGAATCTTATATCCACCTTTATTTTTTCCTGTAAGAGTGGACCCATTTGTACATTTTATGGGTCTGACTTCCGGTCTCATCCACATCCAGCTATTTTTAGTTGTACAAAACGGCTCATTTTGCTGCTTGATATTGCAAATCAGTGTGTTTTACAATGATTTATTAATGTATTATCTTAATTATGAGCACACTGGTTTGTAGTGTAAACAGTTTTACCATTTACTGCACGTTGTTATTCTTCTCGTTATTTCTTTATTGCGGATAATGAACCGGAAGTCTAGACTATAGGCTTACTTCCACGTTAAATGAAATACATATTCTAGTGAGAGAAATGAGTATCTTTAATCATCTGCCTTCTGTTTTACACCCATGTTGTTTATTAAAGCAGCATGAAGTGATTTTAAACTTTGCATTGTGCCTCGGAAGTTTATATTCTGCCTTAATTTGTCTTTTAATTTGTATTAGCATGTGAGAATGTTTCTAAATTAGGGAAATGCAATAGATCAGATTTTATTTTTCCTACTATCCATATATTATATCCGAATTGCCAGTTCCAACAGTTTTAGTCCATTCTGGCCTGGGACCTAGAATGAGTTTGACACCACTGCTTTAGAGACTCTATTACAGCCTGTATCAGTTTAGACAACACACGCAAACAAGAATTAAAGCAGGCAGATCAGTATAACAGTGTTTTACGATTGTAGAATGGAGGTGGATGCATCATTGTTCAGAGATAAAGGGCAGAAAATGAACTGAAGAGATTGGAGAGGAAAACAGGAGTGACCACTGATGACAGATGAAACCATGTAAATGATGGCTGCAGACAATCTTGAGAAAATGAATTCATCACAGGCCTGTCAATACGGCTAATGAAGCCAGAAGACGACAACACTGCTGGAATTAACTTCCATTTACCCCCCTCACTTTTCACTCTTCCTTTGTCTCGCTTTGTCTTTTTTATGTCTCATTCTCCCTCGTTGCCTTTTAAGCGCTCTCTGTCTGTTTTCTCATTCTGTCTGAAGTCGCTGCTTTTACAAGGCAGCTCTTTGCAGTTTAGGCCAACTCATTGTGTTCGGTTCTTTATGTTTGTCCTTCAGGCTCCTTTCCTGGATCTTTAAATTAGCATGAGCTAATAATTTTGCCATTAGGGAAGTTGGCTGCCACTATCCCTAGATAGCCTAAAGAAAAAAGCATGTATTCATAGTGTAAGTGTGTGTTTGATCTGGCTCAAGGAAACAGTGGCATTATATTTTTTATGATGGGCTATTTGTTAAATCATTCCCGCATCCACTTCGCTTTTGCTTTATACCTCAGAGCAACCCACATACCCAGTGCACTATCCCCTCCCTCCCCTCTCGTTCGCTGTTCTCTGCAATTCATATTTGAGGACGAGTGACGTATATAAGGTCAGGATGGTCACATACATGCACAAAGGATTTTAGCCATAGTATTATACTTGCAATTAGTATTTTCAATGAAATGCATGTTTTGTGTAATATTTACATTTTTGTCTGTTCTATAATAATAAAGCATTGTAATTGTAAAAGTATTTCAAACTCTTTTTATAGTGTACGCCATCTGCATCCTAACTATAGAACCAGACTGTGGAATATAAATGTATGCCTAGTTGGGACACGGCGCAAGAGAAGAGAGGAGGAAGAGGATGACAAGAAAACAGGAAGTGGAACACAAGGCAGGGCAGAGTGAATACATGACCCTATTGCAGATTTACTGCGTGATTGTTCTATTAAACATTTTTGCCTTTGTTTGTAATAATAAATGCTTGACCTTCTTTGTAAGCCTACATCTAAATGCTAAATTAGCATCTAAATACCAACAATAAGTACTTACAATGTTAAGCATTAAATGTCCTTTATGTCCATTTTATTTGTTTCAGTTGTTTCTGTGGATCAGCGCACACGGAGGACAGAGTGAAAGGGTACTGAAGAAAGAGTGCTGATTTAAGATATGTTTTGTTACATATTTTAAAACCAGTTCATGCACTCAGCAGTTTAAAGCTACATTATGTAGCCTTTATAAAAATAAAAATGTTTTAAAGAAACCAAAAAAACTTATTACATGGGATATCGGATGGAAATTTCACTCTTACATGGTTTGCATATATGTGTCTTAGCAGTGTGTGGACACAACTGCTAAAAATCCATTCACTCCTTCTTTTTGAATCCCCAGAAAACCCAGTTTCAATTATCAAGCCGTTTTGATTTTTGGAGCAGTATGATGTCATATTGCTCAAGCCACGCCCACAACCGCTGATGGACTGTCTCGTATTAGCAAATTTCCGCCCTTAGTCAGTTGTACGCTGTCCGCTATTTTACAAAAATACATTTCAGTTTATGACTTTCTCTCTTTTTCCCCTTTCCTCTCTTCTCTCTCTATCTCTTTCTGCTTTCTCCATATCTGGACAAAAGTGTTTCGGGTTGAAAATGTGAGTGACTCTCAAACAAAAACCAAGCGGTTAAAGGCTTAGTTCACCTGAAAATGAAATTCTGTCATCTTTATTCACCCTTGTGTCATTCCAAACCTGTCTGACTTTCTTGTGCAGAATACAAAAGAAGATATTTTGAAGAATGTTGATTACCAAACAGTTTGAGTTGCCATTGACATCCACTATGGACAAAAAAGACTTTAAGACATTTCTCAAAATATCTTCGTTTGTGTTTTACATGCAGGTATGTAACAACATTAGAGTGAATGAGTAAAGGTCCTTGCACACCGTGTACGAACTTTATATGTGTTTTTTTTTTTTTTCTTTTTTCATATTCATCAAAATTTGTCACACACAGAGTGGCTCTGAATTGTCAAAACACCTCTCAAAATCCTTGCTGCGGATGCATTGAAATTCAACTTGATCCTTTTTTTTTATGACGGACGAAAGTTTCAGGGGAAGTGCATAAACGCAATTGACACAATGTGAGGTTGTATTTATTTTTTAACATGTGAAAATTTTGGATGCGCAAGGACTACAACCCTGTAAAATGACTGCAGTACCATGCCTGTACCATTGCATTACTGCCGGCCTGTTTCATTTGTGACCCTGGACCACAAAACCAGTCATAAGGGGCAATTTTTGGAAATTGAGATTTATACATCATCTGAAAGTTGAATAAATAAACTTTCTATTAATGTATGGTTTGTTAGAATAAGCACAATATTTGGCTGAGATACAACTATTTGAAAATCTGGAATCTGAAGGTGCAAAAAAATTTAAATATTGAGAAAATCGCCTTTAAAGTTGTCCAAATGAAGTTCTTAGCAATGCATATTACTAAACAAAAGTTTTGCTATATTTATGGTAGGAAATTTACAAAATATCTTCATGGATCATGGATCTTTACTTAATATCCTAATAATTTTGGCATAAAAGAAAAATCTATCATTTTTGGCTATTGCTACAAATATACCAGTGCTGGTTTTGTGGTCCAGGGTCACATTTGACAAGTGCTACAGAAGCTATCCCAAACTAGTTTTTGACCAAAAAAAAAAAACGAAAGAAAATTCTAGATTCATTCATGGAGGTTTCCCGCTCAGGAAGACATAAAAAGAAGGCTGAAAAAAAAGAGCAGTGTGGGAAGGTTTACTGCACAGTCCACTCTGTGTGAGCGCTCTTAAAAGACAGCAGCTGAGGATTTGTGGTAATGGAGTTGTTTAGCAGACCTGACCCCATCAGATACACACACCGTGGATGCCACAGCAGAGCCTCTGTGGGCACTTTAATTAGCTAGCCTACTAATTGAGTTAATTCACTTTGCAGCAGTGCACTGAACTGACCAGTTTATTTTGCTGTGAACTTTTTAACGAGAGCCTTTAGCAGTTCGTATTTATTTTTTCCTTTTCTTTCAGAAAAGAAATGAATCACGCTATCAGCGCAACTAGCGATCCCAAGTGCTGGTGGCTTGGGCCTGGCTTTGCGCAAAAGCCTGGGGCTAGAGTTTTGGAGGTGCCCTCGGATAAGGTAGAGGATGTGGGAAGAGGTGCTGAGCGTGCTGCAGTGTGTTTGCAGTGCTGGCTTCTCTCCTTCCCTCTGCATTCGGACGTGAGCGCTAGCGTAGGCCCTTACTCAGCACTATTTCTGGCCCTGATTGGCTGATCCAGGCAGCAGACCGCTACAAATACAGTAGACAGTAGTCAGCTTTTTGACTCCCCTTTAGCGGAACAAAGTGTCAGAATTTAGGTTGATTCACCGTTCATTGAACGGTTAATTGGTTTTTGGTATTGAAGCTGCACTTTGTATATTGCGGTCTGTGGGCCTGAGGGTCCTTATTCCCACATCGGTTCACGTTCTTCATTGTTTTGTTTGGCCTTTATGCTATTTATATTGACAGAGATGGTAAATGATAGGAACATTGGTGGTCCTGTCACAAAAGCGCTATTGCGCTCCTTGTCCAAAAACTTTCTACAGACATTAGTGTCTGTAGAAAAGATTTTGTAACACTAAAAATAAGATCACTTTTTACTATAAACGATTAGGAGTTTCAGACTAAAACCAATCCACATAAGAGCAACGCCACTCAATATGCTCCGACAGTTTCATCTAATTAAACACTGTTTTATCCTGTTTTGATTACTCTGAGATTACTGGCATCTTTGTTTTGCAAATCTTTGATTTAATTTCAGAATGATGTAATCCCCAAAGCGGTTTTATTCCTTAACCTTTTAATCTAACGGGAACACCTTTTAAGGAAATCAATAGCAATTTAGATTTTTTTTTTTTTTTTTTTTTTTTTTAGATCATTATTTATTTAATCCCTTTTTACTTATGCTTCTCTCTGCAGATGTCTGATCAGTGGGAATCGTCTAGATCATTTGCTCTTTCTCTGTTACTGTAGGGGGTCTAAAATTCTTATTACCTTTGGGCCACTGTAATCTGGTTTAATAGAGGCTTTTACTCCGGGGTGTAACATTTTCATCTAATTGCAGCATCTAAATTGTGGTTGCGTGGAAGTTCTTATCCTCTCTAATTTGCAGCACTGTTTTTTTTTTCCCTCTCTCCCTCTCTCTTTTATCACATTGTCTGTCCATTTTTCTAAGGAGCCCTGGATCTGAAATAGAGGGGCGTTAAAATCTTTTTTAGCAGCAGCTAAAGCAAGGTCTCCACCATATTGAAAGCACACATGCACTAAAGGAGCTTCTTATATCCTAATGACCTTCATTATATCCTAGAGGTCTGACTCAAAAGTCAGAAGAAGACGGAAAAAGATGTAGTCAGTTGAAAGGGGAAAAAAAACAGCAAGGGAAATATCAGGAAAATGTTTGCTAACAATTTAAGTATGTTTTAATCAAAATCAGGCAACTAACTGAAATAATTTAAAGTGCTAAAATTATTAAAATTTAAACTGAAATAAAAAAATTACAAGCTCATACAGTTTTCTAAAGCTTAAACTAAAATTTAAATAAAAATGTCAAAATATAATTCAAAATATTAATAAATACTATAATAGTTTTTTAAAAAATGTGATATCACATAATCTGCATACTTCCCTATCTTATAGAATGTTAAATGCTGTATGTACTAATATGCAGTATTCATAAAAAAAAACATACCCAGACTATCCTGTGAAGCCATGGGAGATCGTCATATTCATGTATGCCAGAGGTTGTTCAGTCTTGGTCCTGGAGGGCCATTGTTCTGCAGAGTTTAGCTCCAATCCTAATTAAACAACTAATCATAGTCTCCAGATTACTGGAATCTTCCAGACAGGTGTTTTGGGACTGGTTACAACTAAATTCTGCAGGACATTGGTCTTCCAGGAGCAAGTTTGGACACCTCTGATATACGGCATGAAAAAGTGATGCAGTTGATGGTATAAGTCATAGCATTCGCCTGTTGGCATTGTCATGTATGTCTGGATTGTATTCATACTACACACATACTTCAGTAGATGCTCTGATAGCATGAAATTTCAGACATGCGCTTTCCCACTTCCTCCTAGTTTTTGCTCTTTCGCTCTCAACTTACACTTTCTTTAAAGACCCTATGAAATGCAAACTAAAACAGACTAAACATATTGATGACTTGGCCTTCAGTACACAGACTTTCGTCCAATCAAATGCTTTCTAAAATAAGAATCTTAATGCCACTTGCAACCAACTAGCACCTCAAATCATGCTTAACAGCTGTAAGGAAAATTAACTTATGGCTATTACAAAATATATGTCTCACACCACACCAATTTCCTGTTTGGGTGGAAAATATGGTTTAAAAGTTTGCGATCTGTAAGATTTAGGTTAGAAATCTCTTATGCTCACCAAGGCTGTATTTATTTGATTTAAAAAAAAAAAAAAAAAAAAAAAAAAACAGTAAATCAAGACTTATTCTAAAATATCATTACAATCAGGTGCGCAAATGGCACTAGGGATGGGGGGGACATGACCCCCCTCCAGATTCATAGTGACCCGATCCATCCCCCTTACTATCCCTCCACGCTCCTTAATTATTGCCGCCACTGCTTCAGAATTAGATGCACGCTGACCAGGGCTCTAGACTTATTCTTTCCACAGGTCGCTCATTTGTGACTAACTTTCTCAGTTGGCTGCAGGAGCACATAAATTGGTCAGGTTTTTTTTTTTTTTTTTTTTTTAACTTTAATCAATGCATGCTGATTAATTTTTATCATAGTCTATAGTTATATGGTAACGAAAGTGGTTAACCCTGCTTGCATGTACACCTTTCACCTTTTAAGACTAAAGCAAAAGATGGATACATTGGTGGCCTATTCTTTTCATTTTTTTTTTTTTTAAAAAAAGCACATTGACAATAAAACAGGCTACAATGACAACGTTTATTAATAAAAACGAATAAGATAAGGCATGACATACACCACATGCTTTAGCCTATACCGACTAATAAATTATAGAACGTTTAGCAAACACTGAGAAATAAAAAAAATAAAATAAATAAAGTATAATGTAATGTGAGGTAAATGACAGCTTTTTAAATTGAAAACAAAAAGAAAAGTGAAACTAATATGGCTTGCATGTTTATTTTTCCACAAGAATACCAACATGTTCACCTTCACTGTTTAAGAAGCGTTTTTTTTTTTACTTCAACTTGAAAACCACCTGTTTCCTCAAAATTTGCGTCATTTTTGCCGCAAGCTGCATGCTCGTGCTGACGCAGCTAGTTTATAAACCAGGCTCTACATCCAAAGCGATCGCAGTGAATGCACTTCTTTTTACGTGATCAGTGAATTCTGACTCCTGCTGTAACATGTGCTTTATAGAGTAGATGCTTTTTGAGACAATGCACATATGCGACCACGTTAAATTTTAACTACATAAAACATATTTGGCAGAAGGCATGAAGTTTTGGTGGGTGATCGGCTTACTAGATAAATAACAGTTTGATCATGCATTGCTAGTGTTGATCAGGCAGGCTTCTGTTTACCTTTGTTCATTGTTGTTTATCCATGATTTAAAATAAATTTAAAATCCCCCAATGGCATTTTAGTGCAAACCATTAGCCCAAATTATGCAAAGTAACTACTTAAGCATTAGTTAAAGCCCAAATTACGCAAAATAACCGAGTTGAAATCATTTGCTGACAGCTTGGCCCCCCCAGTTAAAAAATTCCATCTGCGCCCCTGATTACAATTTAAAATAATGTTTTTTTTTCTGTATTGTTTTATACCTCTGGTTTCACAGATAAGGCTCAAGGCTAGTCCCAGACAAAATGTTTGAGCTGTCACTAAAAATATCTCGCTCTGACATATCTTGTAAAATGTCAGTGCCATTGTTTTGTCTCAAGATGCACACCTGTAACATTTTCTTCTAAGGCAATTTTATAAAAGCTGCTAAAATAAATTAATTGAACTAATACCTGGTCCTGGCTTAAGCTAAGCCATGTCTGTGAAACTGGGCCTTAATGTTTTAAAATATAATTTATTCCTGTGATGCAAAGCTGGATTTCATTACTCTTGTCTTCAATGTCCCATGATCCTTTAGAAATCATTCTAATATGCTGATTTGCTGCTCAAGAAACATTTATTATCATCAGTTTTTAAAAAAGTTGCGCTGCTCCAAATTTTTGTGGAAACTGTGATACATCTTTACTGTCACTTTTGATCAATTTAATGCATCCTTGCTCAATACAAGTATTAATTTCTTCTCCCCCCCCCAAAAAAAATATATATTCCCCGAACGGTATTATATGCCAACACAAGAAAGAAAATTCAAGTCATTTCATTGCATCTCTAACTCTCCTTGCTTCTTCTGTTGTACAGTTACACAAACATAGCTTACAAGCTGTGCGGAAACAGCATGAGCTTTAGATACACACTCACTCACAATAAAAGTCCCACTGAACCAGTGAAGGACAAAAGAATAAAAGGTGACGAAAAGAAAAAATGGAGGAAGTGAAGTGGAAAAGTGATCTTGCTGAAACCATTTGTACTGTAGTGCAGCTGTGTGGTTTCTGCCCCTTCTCTCTCCCTGTGTTCAAAGAATAAAACCTGGTGTTAGAGACTGTTTAAATGTGTGTCCACCTGAAACAATGACAGTGAGAATGGGGCCAGGGGCCGGTGGAAGGGTTGTGTGCACGCCTGCATAATGAACGGATGAGGGCTAAGCTTGCCTGTATGTTTAAACACACACACACACACACACTCAGAGCTGAGCTCATATGTTTTGAGAGACTTTGACTATGTGCTCTCTGTAATCATACAGAAGAACATGCTTAAACACACAGGCTTTATTCATGAAACAAGGAGAATGGATTTCTATGGAAGCCTGTTTTCACCACTGAACAAGAAATGAAGGTAATTGCAACATTTTATCTTACAATTCTAACTTTTCTTACAATTGCAAGTTTACATCTTGCAATTCTGACTTTTTTTCTCAGAATTGCTTGATACAAACTTGCAATTTTGACTTTTTTTTTCTCAGAATTGTGAGAAAAAATGAAGTTAGAATTGCATGATATAAGCTTGCAGTTGTGTTATAAAGTCAGAATTGTGATACAAACTCACAATTCTAACTTTTTTCTTCAGAATTGTGAGACAAACTCACAATACTGAGAAATAATAGACTCACAATTCAGAGAACATATTCATTTTTTTCCCTCAAAATTGGACTTTAAAAGTCCATTGAGAAAAAAGTCAGAATTGCAAGATACAAACTTGCATTTGCAAGGAAAAAAGTCAGAATTGTGAGAAAAATAAAACAAATATTTTTGCAATTGTGAGTTTATATCACACAATGCCGAGAAAAAGTCAAAAAAGATTTTTTTTTATTATATTATTATATTCTGACTTTATAACTTGCAATTGCGCATTTATAATCTCTCAATTCTGAAAAAAAAAGTCGCAATAAACTATTTTTATTTTTTAAATCATACATGCTCTATAAATATTCTTACGTAAATTGGTTCATGCTGTTCTATGTACAAACAATTTATGATTTTTTTACCCAAATATATTCTCTTCATGCAGTATAAAAAAAAAAAAAAAGGTGGTACAAAGGAGTTGATAAAATCACAAACGTGCTTATTTGTTTAGTTACGTAAAACAGTGTTAAACCTTAAATGTCTTTTTTTGTCTTGTAACATTTGTTTTAAAGGTTAGATTTTGTCAACCATTTGTGTTGCTGTTTCCAGTGTTGCCAAGTCTGCAGTTTTCCCGTGAAACTGGGCTACTTTAATACTGTTGCCGCGGGTTGTTTTTGATGTCAGCGTGTTGAAGCGACCTCAATAATGTCATATTTAGCCCCTGAAATCCGAATTTACCAGGGGAACCCTGACAAAAAAGTGTGTATTTTTTTCTCCCGGAACGCATTTTGTAACAGGGGACCCCCCTCGAAATGTCATTGGGCTAGTTTTGGGCTAGTTTTGAGTAGCAGTTGGGTGGGTTTTATTGTGAAAACCTGGCAACCCTGGCTGTTTCCCAGTAAAATGCATGATGATTTATATTTTTAACCTTCCATTTACATTATAAAGAATTTTGGTGTTTTTTTCACTAATATGTCCTACTTTGTACTAATTCATACACAAGGTCTTATTATTATGGCTCTATTTTCAGCTCTATTGTAAATGCAATGAGGTCGGCGTAATGTCACAGTGGCAGACAGTGAAACTGCAATGCATATGATGAATATACAGATCAGCGCTGAGAACTCTTTTGAGGTCTCTCCATACAGAAACTTCTTTAGGATCATCTTACCCTTCTTTCCCCAATGTCCTTCCTTATTACCCTGCATTCTATCACTCAATCTCCTCATTTCTCTCTCTCTCAGTAATGTTCTCAGCACTTGGCTAACACCCTGCGTGGCGGTGCTGGAATGTTAACTAGGTTCTTCCTGACGCTGCACCTCTGAAATATATGTGCACTTAAAGGCCCGTGTGATCATGGATGCTCCTTATATATGTGAGCACGGCCTGGTCACCTGTACTTAAACTTCTATTCTTTTCCAATTATCTGCTTTTGAATCATGCACACATGATAACCGTATAGATTTGCACAAAATAGAAGTTACTGGAGTTGTTGTGTGCTTATTAAAACTGCTAACTTCACTCATCAAATTGACAAAAAAACATTTATTATTAATATTATGAGTAATTTTTTTTCAGGTTTCTTTGATGAATAGAAGAACAGCATTTAGAGCATTAGATCAGAAATCTTTTGTAACATTATAAATGTCTTTATCATTACTTTTGATCAATTTAAAGCATCCTTGCTAAATAAAAGTATTAATTTATATAATTTATATATATATATAGCTTTTGAATGATACAGTGTATAATGTTACAAAAGATTTTTATGATTTTAGATTTTAAAATGCTAATCTTTGGATCTCTCTATTCATCAAAGAATCAAAAGAATTCAAAAAATGTAGATTAAATATTATTTCCTAAAAGTATGTGCTTTACAGAAGTATAGAAACAGCTTATATATATTTATAATAATTCAAATGTCTGCCACAGATTAATCCTGAAATCCTGAATAATTACTACCATATAATGTGTGAGCTATTATATCAATATAGTAATCAATAATGTCAATAAGATAATAGAGTTATTATAATATTGAGATGTGCTCTTATTAAGATACAATGGGTTAATATTAATGTAGGAAATAAAAAACAAATACAGTTGTCACCAGTCTCCTCTACGTTCACAAATGTTAACTTTTTTATTTCAGACAAGTTCAGACAACATTTTCTTCACATTATGTTTACTTTTTATTCCAACCATAAATATTTTCTGTGTCCCTGCTGGTAGTGCGAACAATACAGAATGTGTTTTTATGGCGGCCAGTATTGCTGAATGTGCGTTGAACTCTTAGGTAGTGAATTTGAGTCTGCAGGAGCGGGTGCCCTGGGAGAGAAAAGATAGACCACTGCAGGAGATTTTTACCATTCACACACACCCACCACTCTCAAATACTACAGCGTTCAGGGCCGTTTCATGATATTAAAATGCCAATTACATAGTTATTACAATGTAGTAACAGTGTAGTTAGTGTTTGTAATGAATTAGCTGAAATTGCAGTGGCTCTGTAATATGAAGTTATTTCAATTAAGAAGAAGATGCCTCAGGCTGAGGGTGAGCCACATTGCTGCATGCAGTCTGCAGCACTGAACGACTCCTGTTTCATATCAGAAAAAGAGAGAGAGCGAGAGAGAAAGTACAGGAATTAATGTTTTCCTCATCGCTGATGGAATGAAGCTTTGCGTCGGAGCGCCCTTGTTCTTTTAATTACTTCCTCCTGGTTTACAGCTCCAGTGAATTTTAATTATCCAACATGCTAATTTTTGGGAAGAACATCCATTTGGTATCAGGGCATTTTGGGAGACTTGGATGGAAGCTGCTGTAGCTGGTGTTAGGAAATGTTTAGCTCTTCTCAACTCCGGTGTGACGGGAAACAGTAATTATGATGTCATACGGCAAACTTTCCACCAAGAAAATGCCCTCACCTCAGCTAAATGAAAAATTACAACCCATAATAATATGTTCATCTGCGATACTCAGCTCTAACCTGATATTCTATAATTATATTCGCAGGACATTACAGCATGTCTCTCTCTTTCCTTCTCAGTGTTTTTTTTTCTGCAGTGGGAGCATGTTCTAGATAAGGCTGACTGTTATTGGGGTTTAAATGCTAGCAGATGTCGCTTTAATTGATTGAAACAAATTACCAACGCATTGATCCTCGGTTCGAGTGTTCCGTGCGAGTGCCACTGAGGTGTGTGTGTGGGACTGTGTGTTACATCGCGCAGGAATTTTTCCGGTTCAAGGAGACGCAGTGCTCTGCGTGCACTGACACAGGACATAAGCATGTGAAAAAAGATTTCAAAGCTTGATTTGTTCTCTAGGTTAATTCAACCTTTTGTTCATTCATAGTCAGTCGTGGCTATATAATGGCCTATATAATTGGTTAAATAGTTTTAAATTGCTGCCTTGTGGAAATATTCATCGAGACCTTTTCACTGCTTGCTTTGTTCCAAAAATTTCGTGAGCTCGTGAGAAAATTAGGCAATCTGGGATTTCATTGTATTCTATTATATAATATGTATAGTTATCATTTATTTATTTATGAAAAGTACTGAAAAATAGTTTAGAACTTTTAAAACTGTGTATTTTTACCCTAAATTTAAATGTTTTAATTTTTTACTTATTTATAAATATTAGTTATATTAATAAAATTACATATAAAATAATATAAATATTAAAATAACAATTTTCTTTTTTAATACATTTTAAAAAGTAATTTATTCCTGTGATCAAATCTGAATTTTCAGCATCATTACTCCAGTCTTCAGTGTCACATGATCCTTCAGAAATCATTTTAATATGCTGATTTGCTGCTCACGAAACATTTTCTTATAATTTTCGAAGTTGCACTGGTTAATACAATATTTTTTTCAACATATTTTTTTAATTTAGCATTTAAATGTTTTGTAACTTTTGTATATACCTTTACTGTCACTTTTGATCATTCACTTGGTGAATAATATATAAGTACTATTAGTATTTTAAAATGTTAAATATTTATTTTAATTTGTGTTGCACTATTTGAAGTTTAAGTTTATGTCAAGTACTCAAAATCAGTCACCCACATGGTTCAGTTCCACTTCAGATGCTGCTTCACAAGGCAGTAGGCAGCAAGGCCCACTGAGGGCATTGACACACTGACACACACCGTTTGATTGACAGCTTGATGAGCCCCAGTGGTAGCACTGGACATTGAGGTTGGCTAAAGGGACAGAAGATTTGGATCAAACACTGATCTCATCCTGCCACACTCTCCTGAGACCAGACCTCTGTCCCCAGCTCCACCTCGCAGAATACCAAATGCTGCTGATTTACAGACTCAGAAATGCTCTTTAAGGTGTCATCTTGTAGTCTCATTTTAAAATCAAATTGCTGTGCATTTTAATTTGTCCAGAGTAAGCATTTATAAATGCAGTTTGATTAAAAAGCACAGATTTATATGGTCGTTTTGTTGGAGACTAACTTCATAAATTTACAACACACTCGAACAAGGATGGATGGACCAGGAGAAAAATTTCCACCATCATTAGGCCGCCTATTTAAGCTTGTAGAGTTTCCACATCTGCTACTGAACATGGTTGGGAATGAAAGTCAATTAAAACGTGTGGTACAGGTCAAGTTAATTAAAGTAGGTAAATCATAAAACAAATGCACCCCTCATAGTTTATTGAAAATTGTAATTGTCTGACTGTCTTAAATATTTTATCTTTCGACCATGTGCTGAACTAACTCTATTCTTATTTATGATGCAATTGATGTCTTTTAAATAATAATAAATTAACAAATAGGCCTATTACATAGTTATTACTATGTATTAACAGTGTAATTAGTGTTTGTAAGTGAATTTGCTAAAAATAGCAGTGAAACCTAATCACGCACCAAATGAAAACAATGTAATCTTATGTAATTGTTGCCTTTTAAATATAATAAAATAAACAAATGTGCCTATTACATAGTTATTACTAAGTAGTAACAGTGTAATTAGTGTTTGTAATGAATTTGCTTAAAATAGCAGTGAAACCTAATCACGCACCGAATTAAAACAATTTAATCTTATGTAATTGTTACCTTCTCATAATAATAATAATAAGCCTATTACATAGTTATTACTATGTAGCAACAGTGTAACTGGTGTTTGTAATGAATTTGCTAAAATATTGCAGTGGCACTTAATCATGCACCGAATTAACACAATGTATTCTTATTTATTATGTAATTGTTGCTTATAAATAATAATTTAAATAAATAAATAAAACTTTAAGACAAAATCTCTTCTGAAAAGTTGGAGGCCAGAAATATATTTTTAAATATATTAATACTTTTATTCAGCAAGGATGCATTAAATTGACCAAAAGTGAAAGCAAAGGCAGTTATAGTTACAAAAGATTATTTCAGATAAATGCTGTTCTTTTAAACATTCTGTCCATCAAACAATCTTGAAAAAGTATTGCATTATCCACAAAAAAAAATATCAAGCAGCACAACTATTTTCAACATGTATAATAATAAATCGGCTTATTAGAATGATTTCTGAAGGTTCATGTGACACTGAAGACTGGAGTAATGATGCTGAAAATTCCATTTTGCATCACAGAAATAAATTGGATTTTACAATATATTCAAATAGAAAAGTTTTTTTTTTTTTTAAATATAACAGTTTTTAATGTATATTTCATCAAAGATATTCAGCCTTGGTGAGCATAAGAAAGGTCTTTTGAAATCTTTCAAAAAATCCTACCAACTCCAAACATTTGAATGGTATTGTATATTAATTAGATAATATATATGCATATGTTACACATAGTCTGTATATTGTAGGTTGTGATGGTCCCATCCCAGTACACCCCTGCACTCAGGTGTCCATCAAATATGCTCTCCATATGCTGCTGAATTAAACCCTGTGAAAGCACAAAAGCGTCACATCCTGTGTTGTGGTTTTCTTTCATTATGTGTCAGTACTGAGCTCAACCCTTCAGCACACTTGTGTTAGGAAGACTAATAATGTTATGCTCTGTAACCTGCCTCCTTATTGCCCGTCTTGATAAACTGTCCTTGATTTATCTGCCTCCTCACAGTCACACCCGCATCACTTCCAGACTGCGCTGCACTTAATCACCACTCTCGACCTGACACCATCAGCCAACGTATTTTTCATAATCTCGCAAATCAGACACCGATTTATGATTTAACAAATCCCCAAACCTCCCCGGAAATATTTCTCTTTATCTCACCATTATTGCCTCTCCGCTTGGCACACGTGACAAGTGAATCATTTTCAGAAATTACTTTATCTCGTGGCGCTATTACCCGTGTACAGGATATATGATTTACCACGTTACACTCAAGCCAATTTGTGTGTTTTTTTTTAGTGGGATATTACTGCTTGTAGATATATTGTTATATCATTATACGCTAGTCTGTTTATTTAATGACTTGTTTTCTGTTGGCATCTCTGAAGCTATTTTATTTCAGATCTGTGGCTTAGTGGTTAGCATGCTCTAGGGCTGTTCCTCAGGTGATCCCTACTACGTTTAATATTTTTTTTATTTTAGGCTTTTTGTTTCTGTTTATTCACTTTTTTTGTTTTGTTGCTTTATTAGTTCCTTTTATGTTCATCTCTTTTCTAATTCCATTTCTTTGTATGTGTACACTGCTGTTCAAATGTTTGGGGTTGGTAAAGGTTTTTTTTTTTTTTTTTTTCTGGAAAGTCTATGATTACCAAGGCTACATTTAGCCTATTTGATTTAATAAGAGTAAAAACAGTACTATTGTGTAGGGCTTGGTAAGAAATATAGATTTCTCTATTTTAAAAGATTCTCATTTTTACAAAACTATGTTGATTCTTAAATCCAGAGAATCGATTAGTCTAGCCTGTTTTCAGTAAATGAACGGAACATTATAGCACACATCCCATCCAATAAATCGCAATAAGCTTTGTGCTTTGTTACTTTTGATATGAAAAAGTCAAATTCTGTCTATTTTATTACAGTATTCAAACAATAGATGCCATTTTGCCACTGTTTAATATGTAGCCTCTGTATTCTGTAGCCTCTGCATTCAACAGAAGTGGCAGAAGCACACATAAACTGATTGTCTCATCTGCTTTAATACCTTGAAATAAACATGAATAAACATCTGATGGTATCTTATACCTTAATGAATCTAATTTAATCACTCAGTCAGTGTTTTAACCATGCAAAGACGTCAGTGATCATAAACTCATTATACAGCTGGAAAATTGAACTCTAGAGTGCTAAATATATGCACCATATTTATTTATTAGAATTTTTTACTGTTCTTCTGTGTTTAATTTGTTTGAATAAATCTGTCAAGTTTTTATGACAGCCACCATTTAAATGTTTATATTTCAAAAATTTGTTTAGTAGAAATATAATTATGTAAATGTAACTTTATTATTATAAAAACTTAAGTGAGTTTAATTTAAGCGTTTTTACACAAATCAGTTCATTTTAACCTTCAATATTATAGAAATGTAGTACCAACGGACTCTCATGTATATTTTACAGCATTAATTGAGAGATTTTTTTTTTTTTTCCTTGAGAAAATTTGACATGTACTGTATTTGATATATACCCAAAATAATCAATATTGAATCGGACATTGAATTGAATCATAAGCTTGTGAATCAGAATTGAATTGAATCTTGAAATTTGTGTCCAAAAACCAACCCTACTATTGTGAAACTTTGTTACATTTAAATTTTATTTTAATTTAATATATATTTATATTTTAATGTAATTTATTTCTATGATGCATAGCTGAATATTTCAGCAGCCATTATTCCAGTCTTTACAGCTGCTTAATACTTTTGTGGAAACTCTGATACTTTTTTTTTTTTTTTTTTTCCCCAGGTTTCATTGATGATAAGAAAGTTTAAAAGAACAGCACTTATTTGAAATAGAAATCTTTTATAACTTTATAAGTGCCTTTATTGTGACTGTGTATCGATTCAGTTGTCCTTCCATGCTGAGTAAAAAAGTATTCTTTTTTTTTTTTAGATTTTTTGGAATATTTGATGAATAGAATGAAGAGAACAGCATGTATTTGATCAATTTAATTTGTCCTTGCTGAATAAATGTATGAATTTCTTTATCAAAAAAAAAAAAAACTTACTGACCCCAAACATTTGAATGTATTGTAAGTGCTATCTTGTAATTATTCTACCTTCTATCCATCTTTTCCTGTTCTCTCTGCCAGCAAAATTAAAGTATTACATCTTTTTTTACCCACTAATATTTCCCCTAATAACTCATTAAAGGTATAGTTCACCCAAAAATGACAATTCTGTCATTAATTCCTAACCGTCATGTTGTTCCGAACCTGTAAGCCCTTCATTCATCTTCAGAACACAAATTAAGATATTTTTGATGAAATCCGAGAGCTTTCTGACCCTGCATAGACAGCTACTCAACTGACCAGGAATGGACACGCATGCATCGTGGTACTCTTGTGAACACGTGTTCACTGAGACAGAACAGAAAAATTGTTGAATAAACTTGTTATTTTTGTTTTCTTTGCACACAAAGAGTATTCTCATACATTATAATTTGAACTACAGATGTCACATGAACTATTTTAACAATGTCCTTACCACATTTCTGAGCCTTGAACATGTTGTTTGCGTTGCTGTCTATTCAGGCTAAGAAAGCTTTTGGATTTCATCAAAAATATCTTAATTTGTATTCCAAATATGAACAAAGGTCTTACGGGTTTAGTATGACATAAGGCTGAGTAATTAAAGGAGAAGTCCACTTCCAAAACAAAGATTCACAGATAATGTACTCACCTCCTTGTCATCCAAGGTGTTGTCGTAAAGAAATTAAGTTTTTTGAGGAAAACATTTTAGCATTTTTCTCCATATAATGGACTGATATGGTCTCCCGATTTTGAACTTCCAAAAGGCAGTTTAAATGCGGCTTCAAACAATTACAAATGCGGTTGTAAACGATCCCAGTTGAGAAAGAAGAGTCTTATCTAGCATAACGATCGGTTATTTTAATAAAAATAATACAATTTATATACTTTTTAATGCCAAACGCTCGTCTTGTCTTACTCTGCCGGGACTGTTTTTGTTCCGGTTTATGATAGTTAGTGTATGTCGAAAAACTCCCATCTCATGTTCTCCCTCAACTTCAAAATCGTCCTATATCACTGTTTTCCCTTTTTTGTTAAGGGTGTTTGATCTTCTTTGCATGTTCACTTTGCAAAGACTGGGTCTTCTGCAGTGATGTAGGATGATTTTGAAATGATTTGAAGGAGAAAATACAAGTGGAGTTTTTCGACATACTCTAACTGTCTTGAGTCAGATACACAGAGTTCAGGGAGAGAAAGACAAGACGAGCGTTTGAGATTAAAAAGTATTTAAATTGTATTATTTTAATGAAAATAACCGATCGTTTCGCTAGATAAGACCCTTCTTCCTCGGCTGGGATCGTTTACAACCACATTTGGGATTGTTTGAAGCCGCATTTAAACTGCATTTTAGAAGTTCAAAATCGGGGCATCATAGAAGTCCATTACACGGAGAAAAATGCTGAAATTTTTTCCTCAAAAGAACAATTTCCTTACGACTGAAGAAAGAAAGATGTGAACATCTTGGATGACAAGGGGGTGAGTACATTATCTGTGAATCTTTGTTTTGGAAGTGAACTTCTCCTTTAATCCTTTAAATCCTTCTCCTATTTTCATTTTTGGTTGAAGTATCCCTTTAACTGTCTATATATGCCTTCTATATTTCATACATTAAGAATATATTAGCATAAATGCGTATATTTATAATTTTGTGCTGGGTGGCCCCACAACCCATTGCTGCCAAGTCACACTCTTTATAACTGTGCATTAAAATCAAAATCTTCTTAGCTGTGATTGTTTTACAAGCATATGCTGACAAACAGCTTGTTGGATTTTGTACAGCGTTCATCTGGGTTTGTCCTGTATTTAAACTGGGACTAATAAGTGTGTGGGGATTCTAGTGGGCCCCTTGGCCCCTACAGTCCCCTCAGTGCAGGGCTTTGGCTGTCTCAGCTCACTGGCTCAGTCAGCATTGTTGCATATTTAATGTCCTGATGAACGCTTCCACCTGCTGACACAGGAAAAGTGACAGAACAATACACCTCCCAGCCCCCTCCATCCCTCCGTCCAGAGCAGCTTCACAGCCCGTCTGCCGGAACACCACCATCATCAATCCAGCCGCTCCCTCGCTCTCTCTCTCTCTCTATCTCCACCTCATATACATGCTATTTCACATTCACACACTTCACAGCCTGACCTATCTTCTGTCTATCCCATGAATCTCCTCCTGTGATTCGCTAGTCTACGTACGTATCGTCCATTCTCGGTCACTCGTTCTCTCTTCCCGCTCATCCCATGGGAGGCTTATCCCACTTTCATCTCTTCGACCATATTTTCTGAATTGTGATGTCTCGCTTTACTTTCTCCTACATTGACCCACTGAATGCCTCAAATGACAAATGCGTAGCAACCATTATAACTTTTTAGAGATGGTCCCGCCTTTTGGATATTTCTCTCCAACATCTCCTTTTCAAATTATTCCTAGATTCTTGTCTACGCTCGACACAGGCCCTGCTCAGCTCCGTGTTGGTGTAGCCAGCACTTCCTCTGATGTGATTGTTGGTCTCAGTGGACGTGCTTTACCCGGTTCTGACCACCTCTGACCATCACACAGCTTCCCGTAACACAGTCCACAGACATCGAGACTCTGCTCTGCCCTGCTGCTAAAGGCTAAGTGAATATTCCCCAGCAGCGCTTACACACACACACTGACACACACTCGATACAAAAGCAGGACAGCTGGGCCTGTCTATCCAAAAGTTCATCTATGTGCTTAGTCCCTCTGTGAGTACAGAGACTCAGTGGAGATGAAATATATACATTTATTAATGAAGTGTCAGGACTGCCAGAAGCTAAGAGGACAAAGCGGTGGATAAAGCGCATCCATTTTAAGGGAAGGTGCCTGTGTAACCCGCACAGATGATGTCTGTTTTATTTTATTCTTTATAAAAAAATAGTTTCTAATATGGTATTTTTAATTTTTAATTATGCGTATTTTCACAGTTTCAGTTTTTTTTTTTTTTTTTTTTACTTTTTTTTTTAATACATATTTTTCTTTTCTTTTTTAACTTTTTTTAAATAAAATAACATTTTGTATACATAAAACAATATATACCGCATATATATATATATATATATATATATATATATATATATATATATATATATATATAATTTAGATTATTTAAAAATAAATCGTCAATCAATCGTATTTATTTATTTATTTATTTATATTTATTGTATTATATTATTATATTATTATTATTATTATTATTATTATTATTATTATTATTATTATTATTATTATTATTATTATTATAGGCCAATTTTTTTCTAAGTACTTCTGTAGATATACATTTCTAAAACTACACAAAAATTACACAATGACCCTAACATATGATGTCCGTTTTATTTTATTCTTCATAATTTTTTTTATTTGTAATATGGTAATATATACTTTTAATAATACATATTTTCATGCATATTAATATAGTGTATTTTTTTGCTTTTTATAATATAAAAAAAATGTAATTTTGTATACACAAAACATTAAACAAGTTTATATATAATGTGTGTGTGTGTGTGTGTGTGTGTGTGTGTGTGTGTGTGTGTATATATATATATATATATATATATATATATATATATATACTAGTTATTACTAAACTATTACTAGTTTATTTTTTTTAATAAATCATCATGATTGTTTTGTTGTTGCACTTTTTATTTTAATTCATTTAATAATTTATTTATTCATTTTCATTTATCCATTTATTTATTTTTCTCTGGATCAACTGTTTTATAAGTAGTTCTGTAAATATACATTTTTAAAACTACACAAAAATTACACTCTAGTTCTTAATTACCAGATTTCAGCCACACACTTTTTTTGCTTTGCGGGATTTAATCTAAAAACATAACCACCCGTAACCGCAATACACAACTGCATTTTGGCCATTTTTTGGAGTATCGTAACATTTCATCTTTTAGAAACTATAAAAAATTCAGTGAAAATCTTTCCAGCTAACTGTGAAGGATAAATACACTATAATATGTGCTCCCAGCGTTAAACACAGGTTCATCATAACCAGTGGTGTCAAAACTAGAATGTTCACATTCACCAACAAACCACAAACATAAATGTCCAGCAGTCAAAGCAACTGGACTTTGTTATAAATTATTTCGAAGACTCTTCACCCTAGCGGCTTCATCAGTATCACTCTGATGCCATGTGAAAGCTCTCTTTCTCTCTTCTTCACTGTCTCTCTCTTCCACGCCGATTTTATTCATTAGTAAGCATTTGTTCACTGCACCATCTGAACTGCTGTCTGCGTGTTTTCAACATGAGGCGACCACCGTTTGATCACTCTGTAGAAACCCAAGCGCCTCTGCGACCGTCGCGTCACGTCCCCCAGTACCAGTTAACAGCCGATTTAACACTAACACAGTGTCACTATTAGGCCAAGAGTAGTTTTCGTAATCGCGCATCAGACAAATTTCGATTTGCATTCTACATTCTACCGCTCAACCTATTCACGCGACAAAATTTGCCATTCAAATCCATAGTAAAAACCTTGTCCTTGGAGATATTCAGTAAGAAAGTGTGTTCCTCAGCCCCGTTTTTTCTCTCACCTGGGATACATACTTCTTTACATTCCATAGCTGCTCTTGTTCATATGGGCATATAAAGAAGTATGTCTACCAAGCAGGATATATGGGCACATGGACAAAGTAGATAATTCAATCCTAATAATCCAACATTTATGGGCCATTAATTACCAACTGAACGACACACAAATACACTTTTAAAACTTTACATCTGATTCGCATACAAACGTCACAGGACAACGCAGTTAATTTTCATGTCCACACCGCTGTAGTGTCTTTTTCCGCCAATTATATTTCGGAAATTGCATGGTCTTGTGACTTTACAGGTCAGGTCACTAACGTTGAGGGTTTTTACACGTCATTTCACTTCAATAAGCCAGCCCAAGTCGGTAAAAATAACATCAGGAGGTGCTCTCTCTGTTTTGACACTCCAGAAATGCTCAAGATTTAATAGATTCGTACAATTTTTCTTCTTTGCTCTTCACCCTGCAAAAACTGCATTGCTGTACACACACCCACACTCACACACACGCACACCCACACCAGGCAGCATGTGCTAGTTTTACTGGAAGAGCAGTTTTTCACTTAGTCTACGCAGAGCGCAGCCACACACGATTCACCTTGACTGTCAGCCCGAGAGGTACAGCTGCAGCGAGAGAAGAGAAAGAGAGAGTGAGAGAGAGAGATAGAGAGAGATTCGGTGCTTACCTAGTGGGTAGCTGTCAGGTAGAGTCCCCCTGCTTCAGATGGGCCAATGCACCACAAGGAGGAATAAAACAATAAAGGGCAAACAGGAAGAAGTGCTCTAGCTTTTCCTCTCAGTGTCCCAGGTGCTGCCTCTGCAGTCTCTCTCTCTTTCTCTCTCTCTCTCTCTCTCTCTCTCTCTGAGTCTATTTCTCTCTACCTCACATTCTCTCATTCTATCTTACACTCTTTTGGTTCCCTCCCCCTTCTCTGCCCCATCTCTCTCTTTCTCTCCTCACATGCATGTAGTGAGAAAGTTTAGGTGTAGCGGAGGGCTGCTGTGCACCCTGATCTTCTGATGCCTGGAAATGAATGGGGAATAAACGTGCCTGACCTGCCCTCTCTACATCTCTCCTGTCCAGCTCCCTCTTTCTCTCTCTCTCTCTCTCTCTCTCTCTCTCTCATCATCTATAATGCACAGCCTATAGAGCCAGTACACTCCTCCTCCTCCTAATTCACTCGCTACCTTTACCCCTCCCTCTCTCTCGGTCTCTCTGACCCCTGACACGTGCGAGCACACACTGTCTCTTACCCTTTTACTGTCTCTCTCCAGTCACTTACAGTATAAAGTGCTTTATTGGCATGGCAAGTACAAATGTACCTTTGTAGTGCTTAGGTGATTTCAGGTTAAATTGGGGGCAAAGAAAATATAAAAATAGTTTGGGATGACGTAGACTGAGATAAAAATGTTTGAGAAATTGTATCTTTAAAGGTACAACATCCTCAACGGTGTGACAGAAATGTGCAATATTTACCACTAAAGGATACGTATTACACCTTAAGGTAATTTTGCACTTTTTTTTTTCTGACAGTGTACTTTAATTATCCTAAATAACAAAAGATAAATATAAATAATATGTATGAAATATATATATATATATATATATATATATATATATATATATAATATATATAATATATATATATATATATAAATATAAAAATTATGTAATTATGCTATTAAAAAATGAGAAACTGTTAAAAACTTTTTAAAATTCCAGAGAAAAAAAATCCTCAAAATGCTGAAAATAAATAAATAAATAAATAAGAAGTCTGTGGGTGCAATATATCCATATATATATATATTATGTAGCTATGAAAATGCCCCCAGAAGTAAACTAAATCAGACAAACTGAATAAATTATTAATCTTAATTTAATAATCTTAATTAAATGTTAATTTAAATATTTTTATATATTCATATTTATATAGTATATTTTTTCTATCCTTTGAACAAAACATTTTGATAGATAATTTTATGAATGTATTTATTTATTTATTTATTTATTTATTTATTTATTTATTTATCCTTAAAAAATTTTACTGTAAATTAAAAAATAAATCAAAATAAAATAGAAATCTGTGGGTGCAGTATATCCTCATTTATGTAGCTATGCAAATGTCTCCAAAAGTAAACTAAATCAGACAAACTGAATAAATAATTCATTTAATTAAATAATCTTAATTTAATGTTCTTTTAAATGTTTTTATATATTCATATTTATATATTTTTATTTTTCTATCCTTTAAACAAAACATCTTGATAGATAGATAGATAAATAGATAGATAGATAGATAGATAGATAGATAGATAGATAGATAGATAGATAGATAGATAGATTTATTTATTCTAAAAATCTAAAAATCCTTATAAATAAATAAATAAATAAATAAATACATAAATACATAAATACATAAATACATAAATACATAAATACATAAATATAAAAATAGAAGTGTATGGGTGCAGTATATCCTCACTCATGTGTTTATGTAAATGTCTCCAGAAATGAACTAAATTGGAAAATTTGAATAAATAAGTAATCTTAATTTAATAATCTTAATCTTAATCTAAATCATTAAAAAAAAAAAAAAAGTATAATTAGCTTAATCCAAAAACAGTCAAAGTCGATGGCATGTTCATTTAGATATCTAGGTAAACATAAGTGGTTTTACACAAAATAAGGACAAGTTTGTCCCTAGAATTAAACTAAAATTTGGTGATATTCATAAAGGTACATTTTATTATTTTATTTTATTTTATTTTATTTTATTTCATTTTATTTTATTTTTTTTATTTATTTTTTTTTTTTGAAATTCAGAACTTCACAACTTCAACATATGGTTTGTCTAAACGTTAGCCTGTAGGTAATTATCTTTAACTTTATATAAAAACGACAGAAGTGTATAGCGTGTCCTTATGTAGAGCAATGTGTGTGTGTGTGTTAAGAGAGCTTATTTCACCTGAAAATCCCCTCTGCTCTCCTTCCTACTCTGATCAATACCAATTTATAAGCAAATGCTGCTCAGCTGACTCGCCCCTTTAATGAATTAGAATGTCGCTGATGTCACTCTACTAATGAAGCCCTTCTCAGGAGTGTTAAGCAAATCTGCCGAGGATTAGTTTGCATATGCCTGTGTGTGTTAGAGAGGAAAAGTGTTTTACCAGCCCATCCTGTTTAAAAATAAGATAATTATGAGGAAAATCATAAGACTGCAGGAATACATGGCTGCAGCTGTACTCACTGAGCGTGTGTGTGTGTGTGAGAGAGAGAGAGAGAGAGAGAAAGAGAGATAGTGTGAATGATATGTGACTGATAATTACAGCAGAGGGCAGTCAGAGGAGGAACAGACCGTGTCTCTGATCCATTGCTACCATGTGGTTTATAACACCATACGGCTGAATCCTTTATGGAACGAACGTTAATTACTTTTGATCATAGATTAGCAAAAGTGAAAAATATAGATAGTTATTATAAAAAAGCAAGAGGGATTGTGTGTGAGTGATCTGATACTATCTTAAACACACTAGCCTACATGCTGCATGCGCTGTAGATGAGAATTCAAAGGCGCTCTGCGAGTCATAGCGCGCATACAGAGCAGGACATATTTATGCATGTGATCAGAGCAGCCTCTCCCATCACACATGTCCCACAATCCAACACTGTCTGTC
The DNA here is from genome assembly GCA_036247105.1 of Cirrhinus mrigala. Taxonomy (NCBI): domain Eukaryota; kingdom Metazoa; phylum Chordata; class Actinopteri; order Cypriniformes; family Cyprinidae; genus Cirrhinus; species Cirrhinus mrigala. The sequence goes on from CM070029.1 coordinate 20,831,850, forward strand.
TTATGTTCACACAGTCATCTCCGTGCGACTACAATATGCTGCTTGAGCGCTGACAGTACATTTGTTCTGGCATTGGACTGAGATGCATTTTCATGAAAATGTTCAGTTTGATTCAGTTTAGACTGTTGAAAATGCATTGTTTTTAATAGGAGAACAAGGACAAATCGTGAAAGTGTTGCTAATGTACTTTAAGGGCCAGTTTTACGTCTTTTGACGTTAAAATAGTACTGTTAAGATCAATGTTGGGGAAAGTTACTTTTAAAAGTAATGCATTACAATATTGTGTTCCTTCCTTAAAAAGTAACTAATTACATTACTTAGTTACTTTTTATGGAAAGTAATGTTACATTACTTTTGCATTAATTTTTGAATCTGGGCGGGACTTGCTTGTTTATTTTTAATATAAAAAAGTTATATTTAGGCATATAACATAAAAGCCCTTTCACACCAAAAGTGAAATGAATAAGCCGCAGGCTGAAGGAAAAGTAAAATTCACATCTGTACAGTAAAACACAGAACAAGAATGTTCAACACACTTCGGCAATAAAAAAAAGAAGCACAAATCTAGAGTAATTTTTGCTTATTAGTATGGTTAAATTGGATCATCTAAGGTCAGCAAATACATTGGTTAATAAAATGGGATTAAATACATAAAGGATATTTGTTATTTAACATTTAATTATTGCAGGTTTGTGTCATATTCTGAGTTGCATTTTGCTGTTTTTATTCATTTTGAGGAATACTGAAATGGGGACAGGAGACCTATCAATCAGTAAATGGGAAAAAAGTAACTACCTTTACTTATTTGAAAAAGTAACTCAGATATTTTACTGTAAATTAAAAAGTAATGCGTTACTTTACTAGTTACTTGAAAAAAGTAATCTGATTACATAACTCAAGTTACTTGTAATGCGTTACCCCCAACACTGGTTAGGATTTACTAAAGATGCACACAGTTATTTTTGCACCTGACTTTATTGAATATGGATTTGTAGGTGTTTCCCTTTCAGATGCAAAATTTATGGGAGGAGAGTATTCAAATGAATCACACAACGCGTTTTATGGTTAACACTTGCACTCGTCAAATTACTGGTATTTGCGTCATTATCTAACAGCCCAAAAAAGCATGTCTTAAAGCAGGTGGTAATTGTGCTGGTCATTATGGAAATTGTCTGGCTGCATCTGTGTTTTTTAATGTGCGCATTGTTAGTAAATCAGACGCAGAATTTTCCCCTCCCATCGGTGCGTCTATGGAATTGCGCTCTAACGCTAATTTGCCCTGTTTAGTAAAACTGGGCCTAAATTTGGATAAAATATAATTTTAGAGTAATTTGTTCTTATCCATTACATACATTTTAGTGCAGTTTAATTTGATTCAGTTTATACCGTTAAAAGCACTGTAGACAAATACTGTCACAGAACAAACACAGAATGTCACAGACTTTCCAATCATAATTTAGAAAAGATAAATAAATTTTATGTCATTTTAAGAGCATTTGTTTTTATCCATTTACGTATAAATAATTTTGTAGTTGTGTAGTTCAGTTTGGCTCAAATTAGACTGTTAAAAAGACTTTAGTCAAATCAAGCATTTGTTTTTATTCATTATGTTCAATGTAGTTAATTTCAATTTAATTTGAATTAGTTTAGCACATTTGCCCAGTTAAAATTATATTGAATTACTTTCAATTTAGACTTAAAGGGAAAAATAGGCAACACGTTTTAGACAGTTAGTGCAATTACAATTTTGTAAGCAAATAAAAATGAACTGGAGTGTTTGTTGTTTTACATTTAAGTACAATTCAAATAAATTCAATTCAGTTTAGACTGTTAGAAAGACTGTGACTAATCAAATCAAGCATTTGTTTTATTCATTCTGTTCAATTTTGTTGACTTGTTTAATTTGAATTAGTTTAGAGCATTTGCTCTTTTACATTCAATGAAAATTCTTTTGAATTACATTCAGAAAGACTGTGAATTTAATAGAATCAAGCATTTGTTTTTTGTTCATTTTGTTCAGTTCAGTTTATTTCAATTTAATTTAAATTAGTTTAGAGCATTTGGCCTTTTACATTCAATACATTCAGTAAAAATTCTATTGAAATACATTCAATTTAGACTTCAAAACCTGTGATTTTAATAGAAGGGAAAAATAGGATACAAGTATTAGACAATTAATGCAATTATAATTTTGTAAGTAAATAAACGTGATTTACCCCTGGTTTCACAGACAAAGCCTAGTCCCAGACTAAAATGTAAATCTGAGCTGTTTCGACTGAAAGAAACTTGTACTAACTGATCTTAAAATATATATATATGCCTTTGTTTTGTCTCAAGATGGACACCTGTAATGTTTTTTTTTTTTTTTTTTCACCCTTAGGCATGTTTGTAAAAATTACTTAAAGGTTGTGATTGAACTATGGCCTAATCCTGGCTTCGTTTAAGCTCTGTCTGTGAAACCAGGCCTTAGAGTGTTTGTTGTTTTACATTCAGGTTAATTGAATCAAGCATTTGTTTTTGTTCATTATGTTCAGATTAGTTCATTTTTATTTAATTTGAATTAGTTTAGAGCATTTGCCCTTTTACAGTCAATGCGTTCAATTAAAATGCTATTGAATTACATTCAATTTGGACTTAAAAACCTGAGGTTTTAATAGCAGGGAAAAAAATAGGTGACAAGTTTTAGACTATTAATGCAGTTACAATTTTTTAACGTGATTCAATTAAATTCAATTCAGTTTAGACTGTTAGAAAGACTGTGACTTTAATTGATTCAAACATTTATTTTTGTTCATTATGTTCAATTAGGTTAATTTCAGTTTAATTTGAATTAGTTTAGAGCATTTGCCCTTTTTATATTCGATACATTTAATTACAATTCTATTGAATTACATTCAATTCAGACTTAAAAACCTGAGGTTTTAATAGGAGTGGAAAATAGGTAAAAAGTTTTAGACAATTAATGCAATTACTGTTTTATAATATGATTTAGAGTGTTTGTCCTTTTACATTCAGGTACAATTCAGTTAAAATCAGCTGTTAGAAACACTGTGACTTTAAAACTGGCCAGCATAAGAGCTAACAAAGTCTTGGTAATGCACTTAGACAATTACAGTTTAGTAACAACAGCAAAAACTAATTTTGTTTAGAAATTCATTTTCTGTTTGGTTGCATTAACAGCGCATCGCCAGAGGCAGCGATCGGTCGCTAACGGCTAATAGCTGAGTAAATCGTGGCTCTTCTTTCTGCATCAGCACTGCCCTCAGAGTAATTAAACTAAAAGTCCTCATCATAAATCAAACCCACTCCTCCCGTTTTTACCCACCTATCTCATCATCCCTTCCTTATAGGATATCAGTCTGTGGTTTGTGTAAATCGACCCCTATGACCCTACGCTGACACACAGAGTCATGGCCGGCTCCTCATACAAGTCGTCGCCCCGGCAGCTCGAAGCCATAGATAGCAGCATTACCGGGAAATAGGCTCGCACGCCAATCAACGCACATACACAGAAGCAGGTGTACCATTCCTGCGTCTAACTGAACATCCAGAGCTTCACAAAGCTCCAACCACCAGCAACAGCTGCTGCCATCCTGATGTCACCTGATCCATCCCAGCTCCTGTCCGCTCCGCATTTAAACATGACTGACAGCTCAGGGGCTAATGCCTGTCTTCGAGCCATCAAAGTAAAATTAGAAAAAGAAAAGTAAGCATCTCCCTGGCCCACCACATGGCTAAATATCAATGTCAGCGGCCAACAGTGGTGGAAGCGCTGCAGTGTACTTTTAAAAGTCTTCTCAAGAAAGAAATGTAAAAATTTCAGTTTAACGTGGAACGGATTTGGTAAGGTCGCAGCTCTCAGCGTGGAGTTGCTAGCTTTGCATGCTAACGCTGCTGCTAAAACTACTTTGACAGGAGCCGGATGACTGCACATGCTGTCTATGATTGTTCCCCTTTCATCCTCACGCACGCGCTGATACATCAACAGAAAAACCAGAGACCCGGACAGGCTGAAGCGTGGTAAAACACACTTACAGTACGTGCATGTATATGTATTTACTCACAAACACACACACATACTCACCGGGCAGAGGCAGCTTGTTTGTGGATCCAAGAGGCAGGGGGAGCGTCCGTTCCCAAGCAGCTGATTCAGCGTTTGAGAATTTGAGGATGAGAGGAAAGAGAGAGTGAGAGAGAGAGAGAAAGAGGGTTGGGGGGGAGGGATGGACAGATGAGAAAGAGATGGGGATGAAAAGAAAAGCAGAGCGTTGGCGTCGATACCGGAGTGTTCTCGGCGCAAACAGAAAAGCGAGTTACCAAAAATATTGGACGAAAGTGACCAGGTCAAATAAAATGGCTCAAAGACCAACATTTATCTCTGTAACACCTCCCCACCTGTCCTGAGAGAGAAAGCGAGCTACGTATAGAGCTACGCCACAATACCGGCTAAAACAGGAGTAGGAGAAAGTATGGACAGTATGCTGACAGGACTAAATGAGAGACAGGCGGTTAAAGAGAGAGAGAGAGACAGAAAGACAGAGCAGGGAGGAAGTCAATAAAGAGCAAAAGATCAGAGCGTTTGTAAACAGAAATCAGAAAAAAGCACAAGAGATTAGGCTCTTTGTTGTTCTTCTCATTTGTCCTTACTGTATATTCCATCCTGCCTGATCATTCTGTCCATACTTTGTCCAAAAACGTCCTTGTCCTATCACATGAGAGACGGCGGCCATTAAGGGCAAAAATGACGTCATCGATAGGCGTCCACGTCACCGAAAAAACAAATGTTAGCTTAAAAAATACTTAAATGTCATAATGTTGACTTCAGACGTGTTTTATACCGAACGTTTTGGACGGGACGGACGGGGAGTGTGCGAAGGGGCTGGTCGGAGGAGCCTCCCACTGCTCCAAAGCTTTTATACCCGGAGGGTCAAGGCAAAGAGGAGCCCCCCTGGCCCTGCACCCACTCCCCTACTCTGCCTGGCCTTATTTAGTGAAGCAGGGCAAAAAATAGCCCCTCAAGTGCGGCTGGCTTGCGCTGATCTGGAATGGGTGGGGCCTGCGTTGGGGGAGGAGCTAATGGTCAAATGGGAATTACGTACTTTCTTTTGTCACTCAAACACCTCCTTACCTTTTATTATTTTCTTTCCCTCCCCGGCCCCCCTCCAAAAAACTTTTCTAATATATTTCAGTCCTTCCGTCACCACACCTTAAATCCCTCACGCTGTCTGCCCACACCTCCAGGCTTTCAGCTCGGCTTCGGGAGGTATTTTTAGGCAGGCCAAATAAAGAGGTGCGTTCAGTTCCTGCCTTGCCTTGCCCTGCCCTGCACCACCCAGTTGTTTGGTGGCTCTGTGCGCTCTGCTATCTATGGTCAGCCACTGAGATTGAAGAGAGAGCCGCAGATGTAAAGAGAGTCACTGCAGTGCTTTTGTGCATCAGATTGATGGAATGGAATTCTTGTTTGTTACAGAAATTGAGTCCCCCACTGAATCTTGTTTGTGTGTTTATTAATTTAGTCATTGGATAATTGATTGATGCAGTGTTTAATCGTTTGCATAGTGATTTTTGTAGTCTGTAGTGTGTCCTTTTCTGTAACAGAGCAGTGTAAATGTATATATTTGTTTACAGAGATCTGGTCCTCCTGAGGTTTCTTCCTCAGTTTACCTTAAAGGGAACCCCGGGTATTAAGACTCGTATGGCTTAATATAACATAAATGATGTCTCTTACTGAAATATGTAGTAGAAAACCCATGAATGATTACGTTTAGATTATGGACTACGGCGGGCGCCATTATTTTGATGATGTAAAATGGTTGCATTCTGTGAGTTATTAGCACTACATGTTGCTTACCACAACACAACTCAGAAAATCAGATACTGATACAATGCCACATTGTGTGGCTTTTGATTGTAATTTTCAGTCGAAGGGCAACAAGAGAAGCGATGTAACTCTTCACTGCTTTCAGTAGATCACAGCTACTGAAAGAGCTTACAAACGGCAGAGACAAGAAATGCTAGATGCCATCCTGGCAGGGTGTAAACATGCTGACGCTTGTCATGACGTCGCAGCCACTGAAGGAGTTTATCAGCGCAAGTTTCATTTGATATCCTGGAGCGTTTAGACTCCTTATGGGAAAAAAATAGATGGTATGGCATTTGGTTGAAGCCTAGGCTTATATACATCACCACCTGTAAGCTCTTTCACTATGGTCATTAGCGTATCAGTATTTTATTTTTCGAGTTGTATTGCGGTAAAAAAAGCAACAGGTAGCACCAGTATCTCACTGAGTACAACTATTTCATGTCATCAAAATAATATAGTCCAAAATATGTATAAAACGATGTGGATTTTTTAAAGTAAAGTAAATCTTTAATGGGTTTTCTACTACATATTTCAGTAAGAGACATAATTTACAATATATTAATCCATACAAGTCTTAGGTTCCCTTAAACGGCTTAAACTCAGTACATATTGTGTGCTATTTTTGTCGCAATGAAACATCTATATGATTGATGTCAGATTGCACAATATGACCCCAGGATACACTGAGTGTCCAATCCTGCTCCTGGAGGGCCACTGCCCTGCAGAGTTTATCTCCAATCATAGCAAAACAAACCTGAACCAGTGAATCAAAGTGTTCAGGATAGCCACTGGATGTGAAATCACATACTAAGTTGATACATTTAATGAGGAATAAATTCCATTACCATTAAAAAGTATGCTCTATACAGAATGAATGTGTGCAGTATGAATGCAATCCAGATATTCTGCATTCACCATGTTGACATTGTCTTGACCTACTAGTATCAGTTGCGTCACTTGCCTGTCATTCATAATGTGGCCTCATAGAACTGTCTTTTCCACCTGCTATTTCATGTATACTGTGAATCCAGACGTACTACTCTTTTCATGTAATGGTTTCACCTACTGTACTGTAGTTAGAAAGCAGGTATAGTCAAAGCTTTCAAGCAAATGTGTTTGGGCTGGTTGGAGCTAAAATCTGCAGGATGTTGGCCCTCCAGGAGTAGGATTGGACACCCCTGTTTTAGGACTTAAGACTCAGAGTGGACTTCTGATGTGGGGTTCTGATGCATAAAATAAAATGGTACCAGACAAACCAAGCAATGCACTTGAAGTAATGTCACTAGGCCTGCCCCCTAATAGTCAACTAACCGTTAGTTGATGAGCAGAGGCGTGGTTGACCAAAATATTATTAGTCGCTTAGTCGCAGAAAAAAAAAATACCACAGGAAGTGGCGAAGTCACGCAGTCCGTGATGGACAGATCGTTAACAGCTGGTCTATGTGGTAATACAGTACATCAGGCAGGACATCTAAATGCTCACTAGTCGTTCATCAACCTCAAATATGGCTTTTCATCTGAAAGATGTATGTAGTAGCAACTTTGCATGGCCGCTCAATCTAATGTTAACCTAGAAAAATGTGTATTTAAGTGTCTGTGTGAAAGCTGAACAGTAGCGCACTCACTGCATGACAGATGGAGGCACCGGTGCGCTCACTAGCTTTTAAAATACTCCGGCATTTTTGGTCATACAGATAAAAGTAATACATCTTTTGAATCTGTAAAGACTCTGTTTATTTGTGTGCACTCACAATAACAACGAAACATTGCGCTTTTGTAAAATAATTAAAGCATAGTTCACCCATAAAGCATTCATAATTTTATATCTGCCAGTGTGCTGTGGCTAGCTTTTTTTTTGTGTGTGTGTGTGTGTGCGCTTGAGCACTTACTAGGCTATAAAGTCTTATTATTATGATTTATATGGTTTATTAATAAACGTTTGACTAATACGCAACTAATGCTTAAAATGAATGACTACTAGTCAACCAGAAAAATCTTTAGTCAAGGGCAGTCCTAAATGTTACCAATGTTTTTCCTGTTGTGGCAGGGTAGAAAAGGGAATTTGTGGGCTGGTCATTTTGGGCTGTAAATTCAAAAGTATAATTGCAAAATGAAGGAAATGCTAATTAATGAGGTGTTTATGTTGCTTATCACATTGACAAGCTAGTATCAACATTTTGATGACGTGTCTCTCATAAACATTGTCAGGTGCTGTTAGTTCTACAATTGCAGTTATACTGCAGAACTTCAAGACAACATTTCAGACACTCGCTATGTAATTCTAAAGGCTGTGACTCATCAAGCCGATGGTCCAACATTGGCCAGCTTTGTTTCTGGTATTCCGTTTTGAATAATGAATACAGACTACTGCCACCAGCTGGTGTAGAAAGGAATTTTTTTCTCACGCAGATGAGGAACGTACTTGTGTTAACTAGTCTTTGCATCTGGGCAAAAAGTTGTACTTTCCTCACAGTCGGCTGTTTTTGTTTTGTTTTTTTTTATGTTGGTTTGGTGTTTCTAAGCTTTTAGTGATCAGAAAAAGTGCACTGGACTTTTAGGGCATTAAAGGGATAGTTCACCCAAAAATGAAAATCCTGTCATTAATTACTACGTTCCAATTCTGTAAGACCTTCGTTCATCTTCAGAACACAAATTAAAATATTTTTGATGAAATCCAAGAACTTTCTGACCCTGCACAGACGCAACTGACACGTTCAAAGCCCAGATATATAGTAAGGACATCATTAAATAGTCCATGTGACATCAGTGGTTCAACCTTAATTTTATGAAGCTACGAGAACACTTCTTGTGCACAAAGACAACAAAAATGACAACTTTATTCAACAATTTATTCTCTTCTGTGTCAGTCTTCGACACACATTCACAAGAGTACTAAGACTCGTGTGTGATGCTGCTGACACAGGAGCCAGCGTTCTGATGATGAACGAAGGTCTTACGGGTTTGGAACGACATGAGGGTGAGATTTAATGACAGAATTTTCATTTTTGGGTGAACTGTCCCTTTTTGCTCACTGGTGATTATAAGGCACTGTACTGGGGAACAATTCGTATTGTAAAAACCTAAAACCCATACTACAACCTATACATACAATATAAATGTTACTGAATTAATTTGTTTGTACAGTGAGAAAAGGTTTGACTGACAACTAAGAGAAAAGGAGCGAACGAAAACAGAAAAATGAACAGAGATGGTAAAAGGGAGGGATCCTTTCACAACTGAGGGGAGCAGCAGGAGGAGGTAAAGAAAAGAAAATTATTGATTTCCACCTTAAAAAGGCAATCTCCACACAAGTGCTCTTGGGAAAACAGACAGTGTGTGAGCTACTATCTTTTAGTGTGTGTATGTGTGAAGGTAGTTGAGTCTGTTATGAAAGAGTTGGTGATAACCTGCTGCCTTACAGTGTTCCCAGTGGACAATGTTGCTATCCATCCATCCATCCATCCATCCATCCATCCATCCATCCATCCATCCATCCATCCATCCATCCATCCATCTATCTATCTATCTATCTATCTATCTATCTATCTATCTATCTATCTATCTATCTATCTATCTATCTATCTATCTAACTAATGGACTTATGCTCTACTGTTCTATTTATTGTTTTATTTGCGGCCTCACAGTTTTCCCACAGGACAGTGTTCTCATCGCCCTGGTTCTATCTATTGAGTCTATTGAGTTTGTTTGTTTGCTCATTTAAGCGTTCATCCTTTAATCTGCTGGCTTTTTGTTGTTTTTCATTGTACAGTTAATCAGAATGTCTTTTTTTGTAAAGGTTAAAACATAAAGACGATGAGTCCACTCTTAGCCAGTTTCTTAAGCATTTATTTGGCTTTGCTGTACATTTGTACTGGATTAGTTGTTAATTAAAATGCCAAGCACTTTGTTCTTTCTATCATTAATTTGTTTGCTTATTCGTTCTTTCTGTCTTCCATTCGATCGTTTTTACTGCCTTTCTATCTGTTGCTTATTTGTTTGTTCTGTCTGTCTGTCTGTAGCATGACTCAGACCTTAAGTAACATCTAATAATACCATACAACATCTAGTGAGAGAAAGAGTAACAGAGAAAGAGAGAGAGAGATGGAGGGGTATCAATGCCAGTATCTATTCTTATTCTTATTATTACACAACGTGTCTCTTCTGTTCCTGGCTTCTGTAATCACTAGTGTTAAATTACAGCACTAAGTGTACACAAGTTAATTTCCTTGATTCTGTTCTTCTGCGAGTACTTAAACGCCCTCAAATCCTCCAGTGTCTTAAATAGTGGTAGAGTAGTGGTTAAAGCTCTGGGCTAGAAATGCAAATATTATAGGTTCGATCCCAGGTGGGAGTGACTCATGAATTGGAGAGTTACCAAAGGATTGTTGTCGCTGTTGTGCCCTTGAGCGAGGCGTTCAGTTCTGGTTTGCTCTGGGGTGACTGTCTATGTAATTAGTGTCCTGTTAGTCACATTGAATGAAAGACTCAGCTAAATGACTAACCAAATCAGCAGCTCAGAAATTTGTATATATTCTGTGCATGGCATTTTTCACACTGTGCATTTCCATAATAATAAAGTTCATCAAAGTTTTGCTCACGGCTCTCGGTATTTGTTCTTTTTGCTCTGTGGAAAAGAGATTATCGAAAAGCACTGCAGTACAGTTAACATTCAAATGCTGCAGTTTGAGAGAATTTATCTGTGGCATAAGAATAGGTGAGTTGTCGGGTTGATTGTGTTTTTTTTTTTTTCTTCTACACCGCAAAGGTGAACATAAACAGTTTTCAGATCTTTTTCAAAAAATTTCAGATGGCATCTTCTTTTCATTTAACCTCGGTTTAATGTATATTAGTGTTTATAAGCGCAGTGCTGGTTTGTTTACAGCAGTACATTGCGGCTGTTCTATAAGCGCCACCTGCTGTCAGAGGGTGAATTTGCATTTTTAGGATAATTTCACAAAGCTTAAGTCAGACCGTTTGCACAATGAAATAAATGTATTTACAACCCATTTATTTTTCAACAAGTCAAAATGAGGATTTTTCTGCACTTGATTTACAGTATGAACTTTAGGAAATCACTGACTGATCACAAATTGTTGTGTACTTGAATCTCAAATTATATATGTGGTATAAAAAAAATGGAGTGTCCCTTATTCTCTCCATATATGACTATGTGACATGTTTGTATTTTAGCTTGCTGCATGTGAATGAAAGCTCAGGTTGTCTGTGTATTTATGCATGGTTGCACGTGTGTGTGTATGTCTTTTAAACAGGTGACTCTGAAGGAGAGTGTGAAGGTGAGACATGCGAAAAGCTTAAGAGCCACAGCCACTCGGTGTGAGAGAGACAAACTACTGAGACTGAAGCAAACACAAAGTGTTTTTCAACATGCTTAAGTGTGTGTGTGTAGCACATTTGTGTGTTTTTGCACAGGGTGCAGTTAACTTTCCCAGGGGAATGTCACTTTAGTGACTGTGTGTAATGGTCTAAGAGATGAATGCTCTCTCTGCATTATAGTGCGGATACACACATTCACTCTTTCCCAAACACACACACACACACACTCTGGGCTAATCTGAGAGAGAGGGTTTGTGGGTTTTGGCAGAAATTATTTCATACACAAGTTGTCACTTTCATTACTGGTTGGTGCCAAAAAGATCTGAACCAAACTGTGTGTTGGTTTTAAGGCTCTGTATACATGCAGTATGAGATTATTAGATTGTCATCCAATTTATTCATTTACATACACTTGCAATCAAAAATATTTAAGCCTTTTGACCTGCAAAACATTCTTCTGCTGTGAACAAAATTTTATTAAAAGTTCTCCAAGGTATCAGTAATTTATTAAAGAAAGTTTATAATAGCATTGAGGTTCTAAAAAAAAAAACAAAAAAAACAAAAAAAATCAAATTGGCTCTAAACATTCATGTGCAAAATTATTCAACCCCCAAAGTAAAAGTTTGCAGAGAATCTTTTATTCTTTATAACCTCCAATAAGCCTCGCTTGGAAGAGCTTCCAGATCACTGATAATCTTTGGTTTTCATGTTGCCACTATTTCCTCAAATATCACCAAATATTTTAAAGAGATTTAAGTCTGGACAGGCCACTCAAGATCATTCTATGACCAGTCCCTGAACCAAGCTTACACAGATTTGGAGATATACATGCTAGAAAGTCCACTGATTAGTGTTTCTAAGTCTGCAATTTTCCCGCGGGATTGGGCTACTTTCATACTGTTGCCGTGGGTTGTTTTTTATGTCCACGGGTTGAAGTGACCCCAATAACGTAATATTTAGCCCCTGGAATTAGAATCAGAAAGACACATTTCTGATGTGTGTGCAAATACATCATTAACAACTAGCTGTTCAGTTCGGTTCCGTACACACTGCATATAATTTCTGTGAATGTGGTTGTCACTACACTCTTAAAAACAAAGGTGCTTTAAAAGGTTCTTCATAGTGATACCATAGAAGAACCATTTTTGGTTCCAGAAAGAACCATGCAGTCAAAGGTTCTTTAAAGAACCATCTCTTTCTTACCTTTCTATAATCTGAAGAACCTTCTTTTACCACAAAGAACCTTTTGTGAAACAGAAAGGTTCTTCAGATGTTAAAGGTTCTTTATGAAACCAATTAGACAAAAAAGGTTCTTCTATGGCATCGTGAAGCACCTATATGTACGAATCACTGCAGTTTCCAGTTGAAATGAACACTAGAGGCAGTAAAACTCTGACAACTTTTATTCCTTTTCACACAATGTATGATTTACAGGTACACATTTTTGATTAATAAAGCCTAATTTTCACACAGTTGCTTGCAGAATATTATGTTATGACTTCAAAACAATTTTAACATTCTGCGTGATTTGAAAACTGATACTTTTGAAAGTTGTCGTCACATATACAGCTTCATATGCATGAGTTTTTTTAATTCAGTAGGTTTACTTGGTAGCTGACGTGATACGGCGTTGCATTTGAGCTCTGGTACAAACTCAAATTACGGTTCTGTCACAGTGTGTCGCAGGAAAGCAACAGGAGACAGGAGATGCAGATCATAACACTCTTCATTTAATGAACATACTTAAATCACAGGCAAAATAGTGAAGTAAAACACAACCAAACACGACAGAGATTGGACAAAGACTGAAGAACTGAGGACTTATAAACCTGAACCAAACAAAAGGGAAATAATGAGATAATTAATTATACACAGGTGAACAGAATGATAATTGGGGCAACAAAAAGAAACTAGGTCAAGGAGGGAAGAACAGAACCACAGGGAAAACTAAACCAAAACAGAATATAAACATGACAGATTTGACAAAACGGCTCACATCCGCATAAGGAAATTAAAATAGCATGGCTGCATCAACAAATGGGATTTTATATAACTTTTGCATTTGTTAACACTATCGGGTAGGTTTAGGGTTGGGTTTTAGGGGATATTTCCAACACGATAGAGCATTAACTTTTAGCGACGCTCCCCAGATATTTGATTTCTGAACAGTTGTAATACGCACCTCAAGCTGCATAATAAAAATGTGCCACGGTCATGTACTGAACGTGTTTTAGTGCCACTATCTGGACATTTCACTTCGAAACCGCAGTAAGGTACGTAATTATGGTGTTGCAGAAATGTATATAGAGGCACGTATTTTCATGAGCCTGCACTCCTAAAAATAAAGGTGCTTTAAAAGGTTCTTCATAGCGATGCCATAGAAGAACCATTTTTGGTTCCACAAAGAACCATTCAGTCAAAGGTTCTTTAAAGAACCATCTCTTTTTTACCTTTCTATAATCTGAAGAACCTTCTTTCGCCACAAAGAATCTTTTGTGAAACAGAAAGGTTCTTCAGATGTTAAAGGTTCTTTACAGAACCATTTAGACAAAAAAGGTTCTTCTATGGCATCGTGAAGCACCTATATTTTTTAAAGTGTGGGTTCAGATTTCCTGCAACAGCAAAGCGCCTCCATAACAAGACTGGTCTACCTCCTTATTTGACCACTGAAAGGGTGTTCTTCTGCTTGCAAACCTTGCAAACTTTTTTTTTTTTTTTACATGAAACATACGACTGATCAAAGAGTCCACATTATTAATTCTGGTAGTTCCAGTTTTTGCCAGTCTTCTAGAATTCCAAAGGTCTATCCAGATTAATTTTAGCATATTCAAGTCAGCCTTGGTCAAGAGAGGTGTTTAGTGAGGTGTCCTGACATGAAGGTCATGCTTGTTTAGTTTTTCCTTATGCTCTGTATTGAAATGTTTTTTTCCCCCCTCCTTTCATCAGGTCATCTTGCATCTTGCTTTGGCAGTAAATCAGGGTTTTTATCAGTTGCTCTGATCGAACGTTTTATTCCTGTTGATGATATTGTGCTTTTTTTCTTCAATGTCCTCAAAGTTTTTCTGGTACAGCACATTTTAAACTTATGCGTAAGGCTGCCAGCTGTGTACCCAGGAAGTTTTAGCGTCATCTTGCCGTATAGACTTTCTAATGTAAGAAAACAGTTTATGCTCTATTACTTTTGTGAGAGCTCTTTGACTTGACTTGAGTTACTAAAGGCTTAATTGTGTTTTAACACAATTTTGTACCCTACCCTATAAATTTGTGACTTTAAAAACATAATTAGAGAATAATTGATATAGCTGTATTACCAAAAAAAAAAAAAAAAAAAAAGAAAGAAAGAGAGAGAGCCCTGACTTTGACTGTTGGTTATAGTATGTTAAGTGTACAAAGATTAGAATGTTAGAATCTAGTAAAAATGTAGCTAACATTATCTTTTATCTGCTGGCTTTTTGCTGTTTTCACTGTAGTTTATCAGATTGTCTTTTTTTTTGTTGTAAATGCAAAAACATAAAGATGATTGATCAACTTTCAGCAAAAGTATTTAAAATATTAAAAAAAAATACTACAAATATTATGTATTAAATATTAAAAAAATATTAAATTATATATTGGCATTCACTTTTAAAATGCAACTAAACTGTTATAGATGCATTTTGAAAAGCTTACATTTGAAACTTATTAAAATATATTAAGCGCTGAATAATTCTGATTGCAAGTGTATATTCATAACATTTAAAAAGTCTCTCTGTATGTGCTTTTCCAAAATTATTAATAAAATAAAGAAAGAAAGATGTTGCATCGTTATTGAAACGGGTCATGTGTGCATCACAAGCTGTATTTGTCCAATCATTAGCCCAGGGTTTACAAATGTACAGTGTGTTGCTTTGCTTCCTACATGCTTATGTTTAATGGTTTAATGTTTAAAATCACATAATTCTTCAGAAATCATTCTAATATGCTGATATGGTCCTCAAGAAACATTTCTTATTATTATCAATGTTAAAAACAGCTGTGCTGCTTCATATTTGTGTGGAAAGTATAATTCTTTTGATTCTCTATCTTATTTGATCAATTTAATGCAAAAAAATAAAAATAAAAATAAACAAAATAAATAAATAAAATAAAGATAAAAAAAATAAAGTAAAAACTGACCAGAAAGTTTTGAACTTAGCAGCTGAAACTTTTGGTATTTAGCAGATGCTTCAAAGCAAATATTTGTGTCAGAAGATATTCTGGTTAGTCTGTATTGTGAGCTTTTATCAGCTGAATGTTTTTTTATTTTTATTTTTATTTTTTAGGATGTTTAGGTCTGCCCCTTAATAGTCAACAAATGTTAGTCGACACAGACGAAGTGTCTATGTGGAGTGTCAAAGCTGAACAGTAGTGCTCTTAAAATACTCTGTCATTTTTGCTCATACAGATAAAAGTAATACATCTTTCGAATCTGTAAAGACTCCACGTTTATTTGTGTGCACTCACAATAACAACAAAACATTGTGCTTTGTAAAATAATTAAAGCAAACAGGATGCGCTTTCTGCAGTCTCAGTCTCTGTGAACTTGAGCGTGAAACTCTGTGTATACTTGCCTTACAGACATGAATACTACCGCGGAGATGATGAGTCAGTGTCGCCAAATTCGTCTCTTAAGCTGAAAACAAAGGAAGCGCTAGTTTATCAATAAATTATTAAAACATTAATGCAGTCTCCTTTCTGTTTTTCCCAGACACATTAATTAATTATTATGTCTGCTGATCCGCTGTTTCAAGCTTTTTTTTTGCATGCGCTTGAGCGCATTATTAGGCTATGTAGGCAATTAAAGGCTCATTATCATGATTTATATGGTTTATTAAACGTGCAAAAATAAACGTCTAATGATCGACCGGAAAACTCTTTAGTCGAGGGCAGCCCTAGGCATTTTCACTACAAAAAATATTGATGACTCATCCTACACTAGACAGATATTATCCAATCAAATGCTCTGTAGAATGAGAGTGTTCCTCCCCCCTAATATTAAAACATCTTGTTCCTAATTCAAATTATTTCTTTAATAATAAATAAGGGGGAAAAAAAAAACTCTGCTTGTCAGTTCATTACAGTGGGGTGTATGATAACTAATTTCAAACGACAGAAACAAGTCCGGTGAGAGAATATGCTATAATTTGTAGTGTGCTAAAGGGCTGGTTTTTTTTTTTTTTTTTTTTTTTTTTTTTTTTTTTTTCTTTTAGTAAAAAAGTAATTAAAGAATTCACCAGACTCCTGTCAGAGCATGTGGTCTTGAGGAAACAGCTGGTGTGTGAAGTCGAAGCGGGTTGGTACAGTAAAGGTTAAATAGCCTGCTGCCGTTCTGTGAGTCTCTCTGCCCTTTCGTGAGGTTTGGGCAGGTGCCTTTCCAAACTGGGCATGATCCAGGACCGGAGGACACGGCCGAGCAAGGAATTACCACTGAGAACACACTCCGCACAAGACTGCTGCTATGGGCCAATACTGGACGTGTGTGTGTGTGTGTGAGACTAACTGTAAAAGAGTTACAGGGAATCTCACAACAGCAGACTGACTGAACTAAGAACATTTAACTCAGTTCAACTTTTCCCTCATGTTGTTCCAGACATTTTGCATTTCCTTTTTCTGCTGAACACAAAGAAAGATATATTGTCTCACTGTTTTTTTGTCCATAGTATGAAAGTCAGTGGACTTCACTGATATTTTGGAACCCATTGACTTTCACTGTATGAAGAAAATCTATCTCCAAACTGGCAACAGTTACAGTAGGATTGGTTTTCAAATGTACAGTGTGAAATCTTGAAACCTGACTGGCCAAGATAAATCACTTACCCAGGGTGAACTATGACCAGTGTGAAACATGAAGCAGGATAACTCAGGACCCAAGTGTGAAAGCCCTGAAGTCACTTAATATCAAGCGTGATGAGGAGGACTGTACTGATAGGCTGTAAAAATGTCAGTTTCAAGAACGCATGCTATGTTTGCTCCTGCGATAATATTTACCATTCCTTTTTTGATCAAGCAGTAAATTGCCTTAGTGTGATGCGCGGCACAATCACACAGCCGTACGTTCACAAATTCCTGTCACAAACTGCCTTCTGATCAGCGCCATAAATCTCAGCTACACCGGCACAGCTCAAAGCATTTCAGTGGACAAAAATGTCACCCTGACACATGGAGGTGATAATCGTATGAAATAGGGAAGGAAAGAGACCGAAATGAAAAAATACATATTTCTTACCGCAATCTCTTTCCGGTTGCAAATCAAATCAATAAGGCTATGCTGTTTTATAACCATTTTTCATTTCACTTTCTCTTTTTTTGTGAGGGGTGTCTGGACTCTCGCAGTGTATTTGAGATATAGAGAATAGCACAGTGTAATGTGTCAGACCTGAATCAATAAAGACAGCTAAATATAGTCCTGGCTTCTGTAACAGAGCAAAAAAAAAAAAAAAGATTTTTCTATGAATGTCCATTCAAAGTACACCACAACAGGAATTGTGAGGTACAGTAAACTGTGAGCGAAAATGTGTGTGTCACCTGATATTTGGGCATGCATATCTCAGATGTGACAGATGATGGTTTGTGAGTGTATAAATCAAAGTGCAGTAAATGACAGTAACAGGAGCATGTGTGTGTGTGTGTGTGTGTGTTTGAGGGAAACAGCTGCTGTAATGCAGAGGACGGCATCTCTCAGGCTATCACTGGGGTTCTCTGGTTTCTGTGGGACAGCACTTGTCTGTATCAGCCAAACGCCCTCATACGTCCAATTCTCAATCCATCCCACCAATCATAAGCCACCAGGCCTCCCTTTAACTCCTCTACCAAACCATATCCACAGTAAATCAGTGGTTCTCAGCGGTGTTTCACATGATGACCCATCACAACTAAAACTGTTTAACTAAATGAAGCATAAATGTTCTTAAAACGTTAACTAGCCTCAATAATATGCAGAATAATTAACATGGCATATGCTGAATAGGAAAACTGACTGTCTGTGTAAAATTTCTTAAAGGGATAGTTCACCGAAAAATGAAAATTCTGTCATTAATTACTCACCCTCATGTCGTTCCAAATACGTAAGACCTGTGTTAATCTTTGGCGCAAAAATTAAGACATTTTGATGAAATCTGAGGGCTTTCTGACCTTGCATAGACAGCAACCACTGATCACTGATGTCACATGGACTATTTTAACTATGTCCTTACTCCTATTCTGGGCCTTGAATGTGTCAATTGTGTTGCTGTCTATGCAGGATCAGAAAGCTCTAGATTTAATAAAAAAATATCTTAATTTTTGTTCCAAAAGTCTTACGGGTTTGGAACGACATAAGGGTGAGTAATTAATGACAGAAAATTCATTTTTGGGTGAACTATCCCTTTAATTTTAGATAGTTTTATGCTCTCAGAACACAAAATTAGTATTTTTTTGTCTTAAACTATGGTAATTTATGTTCTAAGTGAACATGTATTTAATGACATTTTCATGGCAATGAGTAACTGTTTTAGATTTTGACAAATTGGTGATGAATTCGTAAGAATTTCATACATTATCATACATATGTTTTTGTATGATATACTTATGTTGCACTGAGGGTTAGGTTTAGGGGTGGACCTTTATGCGTGGTGTTTTTTCTCAAAAAATTATGTGTTTTTGTACAAATTGCACAAATTCATATGAAACCACCAACTCGAAAAACAGGTTTTCGTATAAGATCAGATTGGTATTTAATGCAGTCTGGGTTACATGTACTTTGCCATGTTTTTGTTAGTTTTTTTTCGTACTTTAACACAAATAAATGTGGCGTCAGATGTCCATGTTCTTGGTGTTGCTCATGATAAAGCACAGTTTCTCTGTAGTTCAAAGGCGCATTAAATCTATCATAGTCATATTATTGTGGGCGGTGCTACCGGAGGTGTGGCAGATGGTTTGTGACAATTATAAAGTTCTATATAAAACTTTTTTATTACTACTGGTATATGATAAGAATAAGATGAGTTACCTCTCAAACATAGCCTGTTTTTTCTTGATTACATATGTTACTTTAATGTTCCTTTAGTAAAGTTAAAAGCTAAAATGTATTGATTTTATTCTGAAGATGGAAGTCCAATTGCATTCTGTAGCTACAATGTAAAAAAATGTGGTTTCAACTTCTCATGATGCCTTAAAGGATTAGTTCACTCCAGAATAAAAAAAAAACTTCCTGATAATTTACTCACCCCATGTCATCCAAGATTTTTGAGGAAAACATTCCAGGCTTTTTCTCCATATAGTGGACTTCAGTGGGGACCAGCGGGTTGATAATCCAAATTGCAGTTTCAAGGTAGCTTCAAAGGGCAGTACACAATCCCAGCCAAGGAATAAGGGTCTCATCTAGTGAAACGATTGGGCGTTTTCTAAAATAAAAAAAATAAATAAATAAATTATATACTTTAGAACCACAAATACTCATCTTGCACTAGCTCGACCTCACGTATTATGTAGTCACGTTGGAAAGGTCACGTGTGACGTAGGCAGAAACACCAACCCAGGGTTTACACAGCAAACGTGCAAAGAAAGTCAAACGGCCTTTACAACCAAGGTAAAACAACAATGCTGGATGGTTTTGAAGCTGTAGAAGAAAATGAGTTGGAGTTTTTTCGCCCTACCCTACCTTTTCGAACCAGTGTACACAGATGAAGTACAAACCACACATGACCTTTTTCAACGTGATTACATAATGCGTGAAGTCGTAGACGTGCATCACAGAGCTAGTGCAAGATAAGCATTTGTGGTTAAAAGGTATATAATTTTTTTTTTAAGAAAATTATTTTGTTTCGCTAGACAAGAGACTTATTCCTTATTAAGCCTACACTCAAATTCATTAAAATAATCATATTTTTAAAATGTATTTATTAACATTTTTTTATAATTAGCATAAATCTGTTCATTGTGAAAATTGTACCAAATAAATGTATCCTTTTTTTAAAAAAATGAACA
The DNA here is from genome assembly GCA_036247105.1 of Cirrhinus mrigala. Classification (NCBI taxonomy): domain Eukaryota; kingdom Metazoa; phylum Chordata; class Actinopteri; order Cypriniformes; family Cyprinidae; genus Cirrhinus; species Cirrhinus mrigala. The sequence continues at coordinate 20,852,028 of CM070029.1, forward strand.
TGGGCAAATGCCGCCAGCTGTGGAACAAGCAATATTCAGTTAGGTAATGTATGAGATTAAATCAAATTTGATTAATTGATGATTGACAAATGTGCATCATGTTTATTAATGTTTTTAAATTTATTTGTTAGTTAAAACTGTGAAATCCAAACAGATGTAAATTTCCTACACAGTTCAAATAAACAGATCTTAAATTTAGGCCTCTGTTTTTTAAGTGTACTTATTTTGCTTATATCGTTGGTTGCATTTTGATCACTGGAAACATGATGATGCAATTGACAGCTAATAAATAACCTGGCCACAAGTAAACATGCCTCATTATGTTCATGGTATATACAATATTTGGAAGCATATTTTAACATTCAAAATAATTTGCTTCGTTGTCTTTATGTCATAAAAAGCTACTATCGAAACATTGGTCTAAAGCTATAAAGCTATAAAACTCATTAAAATCAGCTGACATGCCATTTGTAAGTAATCATTTTATTATACACAGGACATAGATTGTTTTGTTTATCACAGTGGGAGCAATATAGTTTTGTGTGATTTCATGCCAGACTGAGTTGTTATTGTTGTCACTTTCCTTGGTTTGGGCATTTTCTCGCTCCCCGGCCAATTTTCTGGCTTTCCAGTGGTGGAAACATTGCAGATTGGACATTGACTCCAGCACCAGCACTCTTGTACACACCGCATTCGCTGTAAAAGTAGATGTACCAGCCATTTTTTGGTGCACATGCGTGAGAGCTTGTGTGTGTTTAGGGATTTTGGGTCTATTTGTTTTGATCAGACTATAATTCAGTGTGACAGCCAGGGCTTCTCCTTTCCCAAAGGTTTCAGCAGACTCCTGTTCCCTGTGGTAACTCAACACACGCAGCACTTCTCTCTTACCGCTGTATTTGACAAGGAGGTGTTGTCTTCCTCTCACATTTGTTGTCTCCCTTCCATTTCTTGTGGACACTTTCTGTCTCCCACAGAAAGAATAGATTGGGCTAAACCTGGATATTTTATGAAGAAAATGTCAGTGTTGTTTGTTTGTGCAAATTTATTTAATTAATTTTAGGTTGTTGCTGTGCGGTTTTGAGTGTTTTTAGCACGTTGCTATGCAGTTGCTAGGGTAGTGGTTGTTAGTATAGTTTGTTCTTGCAGTTAATCAGCTTCTTAAAATGATGTTTGGGTCTAATTTGCAGATGTCGTGAAGAAGGACATCAAAAGAAAGTGGAACTGGAGACACAGAGATTAATATAGTGAGATATGGTAGAAGGAAATCCAGGTGAAAAAAGTAAACGCTGTGTGGAGAAGCAAGAAAAGCCTTTTAGTTTGAGATGTTTGTGTATGTGGGTGATTAAATAAACAAAAAGACTGCAGAAAAAATAAAAAGTACATTGATCTTATTTTTCCCACAAGCCAGGGGTGTCGCTTCTGGTCTCATCCACATCCAGCTATTTTTAGCTGTATGAAACAGCTTGTTTTGCTGCTTGATATTGCAAATTGGTGTGTCTTAACATATTATTTTAATGCATTATCGTAATTATGAACACACATTTTACCGTTTACTGCACGTTGTTGTTCTTCTCTTATTTCCCTATAACGGCTACTGAACCGGAAGTCTGGCCCATAGGCTTACTTTCATGTTAAAGAATAATACTGTCATAATATGAAGTGAATTAACTGATCACACTGTTAATGTTAATATGATAATGCCCTTCTTTTATATTCATAACAGGTGCACAAATTGGTTTAAATGTGACTTGCATCAAACGTGTGAAAATTAGCTCATTACAAAGTTAAAAACTAAGATATAATCACTTTGTCATGTCTGAATTAAAATTCAAATTAAAGCTGCAAGCAGCGTTCAAAGGGCCTTCGCACCCAGGCTCACCACCACCTGGTGGCTTTAGGAAAACAGCGAAGGGTGAGCAATATGCATTTAAAGTGGTAAACATAGAAGACATATGTCAAAGTCATTTATATGTGCCAGACTTCCTGGTGGCACTGTCAATATAACTGAATATTGTCATGTAGATGTCTTCGAGCCAGGACTTTAATCAAACAAATGAAGTTTGGTGCAGATTGAACATGGTATGCCAGGAGGTGGCGCTATGACTACAACAGGATATTGGCCTTTAGATGTCTTCAGGCCAGGACTCTTATCAAATGAGTGAAGTTTGGGGCAAGTTGGACATTGTATGGCTGAGTTAAAAAAATTTCCTTTTACATGGTGAAACGTTGAACTTCGTCAGGCTGCCACAGACACGGCCTTCAACGAAAACTCAAGATCTTCACAATTTAATGCCACAAAGCGCTTTGGGTTGCACTGACCAAATTTGGTGTTGATCTGTTTGGTTTAATTAAAAATGGCAAAAACAGCACAAAACTTGCAGAGAAAATTCAAAATAGCAGACTTCCTGTAGGGTTTCAGACTTACATGTGTCTACCAAACTTCGTACATGTACATGAGGGGCACATGAGGGGCACTCAAGCTATTTTCACAAATTTTATAGGTGGTGCTATTGAGCCATTCTGTCACGCCCACTTCTGAAACCCATATCAGATGTAAATTTTCACCACTTTTTGCACGTGTGCAAAGTTTCATGAGTTTTCGAGCATGTTTAGGCCCTCATAAATGCAGTTGATTTTGGAGAAGAAGATTAAGGAGAATCTGAGCAATTACAATAGGGTCCTCGCACCACCAGTGCTCTGGCCCTAATAAAGCTGAATTTTTTTTTAGTGAATGAAGTACAGATGAACCATAGCAACTTCTGCTTTTAATAGGTTTTATAGGTTAATAAAAATAATAATAATAATAGTCAGACATCAGTGTGGTTCTAAAAGTATAAAATATTTTAATATATTTTAATATATTAAAAAATATTTTTATTTAATTATATTTGTCGATTTAGTGTTTTTTTTTTGTTTGTTTGTTTATTTGTTTGTTTGTTTTTCCATTTTTTTTTTAATTTTTTTTTTTTTTTTGTCGTTCAGCGCTCATGAACCCTCTGAGAGCAGCCTTGTCTTGGCCAGATCTTTTGGAATTTGCAGCTGGCTCTGATGTCTCTATAATGGTTAAACATGAGATATAATTTGTTTGGGGTAAATCTAACGGGCAGCCCTTGTTCTCACTAGTCTATTATTTGTTCCAGAGCGATTAGTTTTGGCTGAAGGCAAAATCTCATCACATATTTTATGTACATTTAATGCTGTATATTAGAGCGCTCCCTTTGTACTTTTGACTGAACTGCTTAGCAACTTTTATGATGGCTGTAGTTTATTAAATATATTTATTCAATGAATAATATTTTATATAAATAATAGTAGTATTATTAATAGTATTCCGCCATTAGATGGTGACGAGAGTGTTTGTATGAGTCAGCAGTAGAGACTTTTATATTTTAAAAAAGACTGAAACAGGGATGTAAACAAGGAAGAACCAGTCAGTGCCCGAAAGTGATGAAAGCGAAAGTGATGAAAACAAGTAAGTAAATGAAGGCAGCACAGACAGGAGGCTGTCGTAATGTTACTGATTTTATCATTCCAAGGCATTCCATTATGTGAATATTTTCATAACAACATGAGCCGCTTAAAATGAAGAAAGTTATAAACATAACTGATATTCAAAATAGTAAGCAAATGCTGCCTTGTTTACGTTTCGTATATCCGTGTATATCTTGTATGTATTTGTTTTGGTTTCTCCTTGACAAACATATACTATTGATAGCTGCTGATATAGACAGTTAAATCTTCTCACGCAGGCGCAGAAAGCATGTTAGTTTGCAGTCGGTTGTAGCCTGAGTGGTGTGTTTAAACACAGCTTGTAGGTCAAGACGCTGCCGACGCAAGGCAACAACACCATCGGCTTTCATCGCAGCTAGTTTTTTGAAGTCAGCTTGGTGTGTCTCTGCCTTAACAGATAAACGGATAGTATGACAAAGATATCGCTTTCCTCAGCGGACATTCAAACGAATGTTTTATTGTGAATATGAGATTGAGCTGAAGAATGAATGCTGTACAAGATGCTGGTAATCACATTCACTCAGGTTTTAATACATTAATACAATAAGCTTTCAACAAAGCAACTCAACGTTCCTTTGTTACTAGTTCTAAAGTGACATTTTCGAATTAGTAACGGAGGCTTGGGCTCAGCTGTTAAACTGTCAACTTGAAATTTGAATCCATGGTGGGAGAAAGTAGTTCTGCACAAAAGAGGGTTTTTAAAGACACTCTGTTGTTGTTTCTTATGTATTTGCTCACTTGTGGTATCGAACTGTTGTATAAAACGCAATATCACACTCGTAGCCGTGCGATATGTCTGTATCGGCACGCTGTGATTAACTAAAGCCGAAACAACCATATTGCACAGAATTTCACTCGTGTGATATTTCTCATTTATAATTTATGTTTATAAAATTTATTTTAATATATATATATATATATATTTTTTTTTATTTCCTTGATTTGTTACATTTTAATAAACTAAATGGAAATAAATATATTTTGAATACTACTAAGTACTAATACTACTAAACTACTAAATAAAATAATAACACTGTTGTTATTGTTTTTGTTGTCATATTGAATAGGGAAAAACTGTTTTCTTTCTTTTCATTAGGCAATTAAATAAACATTATTTCAAGTCTTGCATACATTCATAATACATATAAAACAATAGGTAGGAAATAGAAAACTTGGAGTGGAGTGATTACAGCATCTTTGCCGCTCCAATCCGCTCACATCCTCCGCTGGAAACTAATAGTACAGTGACTTTGTGACCTCCAGTGATTTAATCGCTGTCGTTGTGAACGCACCTTTACAGTTGAACAGCAGCGAGCAACAGACAGGTGAGAGCAGGGCACAGCGTCTGTCTGTGTGTACTTTACAGTATGGTTGTGTGTGTGTATTTTCAGTATTGTAGGAGCAGAGAGATTGAGAGAGGAGGAGGGAGGGTGATAAAAGAAAAATGAATAAAAGCGGAGCGCTAATCCTATGATGAATCTGTGTGTGTTTTTGCCATGGCAGCTTTGATTTATCACCAACATTTTATTCAAGGTCCTGAAATTAGTGAGACGCAGCATGAGATAGAAACTACAGACAAAGTGGAGGAAAAATAGCAAAAAAGAGAGAGAAACAGAAAAAAGGGGGATACAGGAGTTGCTGATATTGAGCAAATGTAATGTGTATTTCATTATTTTTTTTATATATATATTTCCATTTTATTTCTGTTCTTTAATCTCAGGTGTCTTGATAGACCAATATGATTAATGATCCAGGGTAGCGGCGAGAGCTCTGCTGTGGAAAGGGAACGGGGCGGAAGAGCGTTGCTGGAATGATGCTCTCTTTGACACTTCCCGGAGATCACAGCCCCTGTAGGTCTGAGAAAATAAGCACAAGTTGTCTAAAAGATCAGGCTGAGGGTACAGACAGCTAAAGAGAGATGGAAGTATGAGAACAAGCTTTATAATGTCCAATGATGTCCGTATCAGGAGAGTTCATATACTGTAGTTTGGGCATGTCAGAGATAGTGTACAGTGTTACATATAGAGGAACGACTCAAATGGGACTTGCTGGAGAGAGACAATGTGTGTGTGTGTGTGTCAGCCCTTTGGCTCTTTCCTAGAGCGGCGGAACAAAGAATGGTTAGATTTCCCTGGTGACAAGTTTTTTGCAGGATCTTACAGAAATTCTCTCTACTTCTTTATGGTTTATGTTCTTTAACCAGCTTCTTCTTTTGACAGCTTCATACTTCTGATTCAAAGATTTTTAGTTTTGTGTTGTACTATTGTGAATATGTCAGGTACTATGTTAAATACAACAAACATCTCAAGGTTATTTTCTTAATGTCATAATGCAAAAGATGTTTTGAAACCTTAGAGGCTGGTTGCATCAACCATGCTCAAAATACATAGGCTAAACTACTCTTCAAAAGATTGGGGCTTTGTTTTTGAAAGTCGTCTCTTATGCTCACCAAAGCTTCATTTATTTAATCAAAAATACAGTAATAACAGTAATATTGTATAAAAAGTTTTTTAAAAAACATTTTAAAATGTGAATCATTTCTGTCATGTCAAAGCTGACTTTTCAATATCATTGCTCCAGTGTCACATGATTCTTCAGAAATCATTCAAATATGCTGATTTGCTGCTCAGGAAATATTTGATTATCATCAATGTTGAAACCAGTTTTTTAGCTTATTATTATTGTTGTTATTATTATTATTAATATTGGTGTTGTTTGTTTCTTTATTTATTTTTGGAAAACAAGATGATTTTTTTAAATTAAATTCAATTCAATTTTTAATTAAATTTTTTAATAGATTTTTTGTCTTTACTGTCACTTTTGATCAATTTAATGCATCCTTACTGAGTTAGAGCATTAATTTCTTATATTGACCCCAAACTTTTGAAAGTAGTGTAAGCAAAGCCACAAGAAGGCATGCCTGCAACCATCAGCCGAAAAAGCGTAACAGCTAAAGCTAACGCTTCCGGTCTGGCAGTATGTGGGAAAAGAGACCAGAAGTCGTTTTCTTTGAATGGATGTCAATGGAAGAGAGGCTTTACTATGCTGAATAAACAGCTTTTTAGAGGAAATGGATTATCATTTAAAGAATCGACAGCCTATCTGCTAATCTTCAAAATGTTTTACACTAAACAATACTTCTGGATTAAACTATTTTTAAAATTTACCATGCAAAAAAATACAGTTTTATAAGAGAAGTCACTGACTTTTTGCAACAAGTGGGATTCAGCTTATGGCACTTCTCATTCATTCCTATGGTATCCGTAAACAGCGATTGAGTGAAATTCAGTGACGTCAAGGCTGTAATGCGATTGGTTATTAAGGAACACATGATCCAAGTTAGCCGTTATGCTTTCTCTGATACTAAGTAATCGATACTTAGTACTACAGAACCTCTCATTTCCCTATAGTAAGACAATCACTGGTGTAACCGACCCTTTGCAGGCATTTTGATTGACAGACGAACTGACCAATGATAATGCCGGATCTGCCATTTTTGTCCAACAAACCAGACAGGAGAGTAGATTAATGTTGGTGGACTTAAACTTGAAAAACAAAGTGTAATCACATCTTTCCCTGGTTGAAACAACCTTCTGAAGTTGATTTATGTTTATTTCATGTTGTAGTAGTAAAGTGGAAGAGAAGATCGGTTCACGTACCGCTTGAACTGAGGTGCTACAGCGATCTGTCACAACACATTAAAGAGCCACAAAATTATTTTTATTGTTTGACTTTCTTAAAGGGGTCATGACATGGATTTTTTTTTTTTTTATTATTATTTCAATATGTTCCTTGAGGTTAACTTAAAATGTTAATAACGTTTTTTGCACAAAATATATGTGGAAAAATGATTATTTTCATTTTGACAGCCCTCATTCTGACCCTCTGTCTGAAACAACCTGTTCAGTCCTCTGACACAATCAGGGATGCTATTAAAAATAAACCATCCACTTGTTCCTTATGCAGGGATCCTTCTGACATCTGTACAAATATGCAAACAAGCAGTTTAAACCAGTGGTTCTCAACTCCAGTCCTCGAGGCCCACTGCTCTGCACATTTTGTATGTCTCCCTCATTTAACGCGCCTGATTCAGATCATCAGTTCGTTAGGAGAAAGATCCATGAACTGAACTGAGTGTGTCAGATTCAGAAACATACAAAATGTGCAGAGCAGTGGGCCCTGAGGGCTACAGTTGCGAACCACTGGTTTAAACCAAATGTGTCAACGAGAACGTTCTTGCACTCCATTTGTCCTATTGACAACAGACTAAAGCGCGTGGACTGTGTCAGCAAGCAAACGCGCATCTGTATACTGTATCCAGTGTTGAAAAGATAGCGATTGTAATTTTGATTTGCTTTTGACGCGACGCAACACAACATGACACTCGCATTCAGCTTGTCAGCCATTAAGCGACTGAGCGCCAGTGGGCGGGGCCTATTATGAGAAGAGGACTATTTGCTGATGTGTTGCTGTGGAGGCAGTGTTTATGCAAAGGTTTGTGCACGGGTGACGTCACCTTGTACCTCAGATCCAAACAGGCCGCTTTTGGAGCTTGATTAAACAAATGCATTGTTTATAATTAGGAGGACGTTTTAAGCTATGAAACTTGCAGGAAGTTTAATGGTACAAAAACCACTTATATGCCAAATGATCAAGGCAAATATGATTTCTCATGTCATGAACGCTTTAAAAAAATGACAGCTTGAAAGCTGAGAAACTTTGTTTCATACCAAAAGTAACCTGCTCAGTCTTGTTTGTCACTGCATTTTCAGTTTTCTCTTTGCTCCGCTATGAGATGTGTGGCGTGAGAGCTCCATGTGGGGCGGGTCTTTGGGAAGGGTCAATTGTGGCAGTGCAATTCTGTATATACAAAGGCTGGATGAAGTCCATGAATACTTGCTGCTCGACGAGTCCTATTTAGATTATGAACATTTAACAAATTAGATGAAATTATTGTGTGCTCAACTCGTTATGTTGTAGCAGATGTAGATTTAACAGTTCATTTACTTTTCTCTAATATGCTTTAATATATGTGTATCTGATTGGCCAGACTCACAGTTAGTGCGCAAAACTGCTTACACCATTTCTAATAAAAACAAACAATTTTAGCTTGTAAATGTTACTCTGCCTTAATTCATCAGGAGACTACAGTCCTGATCACTAAACTTAGTTAGCGAGGCTTACCTAGTCATTTGTACCAAATAGCTGTACTTTGGCTTCAAAATTGTTTATCCAGTCAGGATTTAGCATCACAGATATTCATTTTATCTTTCCAGTTTTATTATGGTGTCACTTTATAGTATTGCTGCACTCTCTGAATTCCTTAAAAGGATAGTTCATCCGAAAATGAAAATTCTGTCATTAATTACATCAAAAATATCTTAATTTGTGTTCTGAAGATGAACAAAGGTCTTACAGGTTTGAAATGACACGAGGGCAAATAATTAATGACAACTATTGTCCTTAAAGGAATAGGTCAACCCAAAAATGGAAATTTACTCACCCTCAGGCCCTTAAAGCTGTAGATGAGTTTGTTTCTTCATCAGAACAGACAAAAGAAACAAACTCATGTACATCTTGGATGGCCTGAGGGTGAGTTTCAGCTCATTTTCATTTGAGGGTGAACTATTCCTTTAAAGATTAAACAAATATATACTTTTTGTAGTTGCACATACATACACACACTCACAGTCTAATACTGTTTTTTTTTTATTTTTATTTTTTTTTAAAACTGGGATTCCCAAATGTATTTTGTCAGTTGAACCCACTTTGACCTATAATATTTTCTTTAAGTACCCTCTGAGATTTTTTTTTTAATATTCAGTAGTTTACCAACACATTCACAAGTGCAGAGTTAATGGTCACATGACGTGCAGGTAAACAAATATTTAGTTATTTTTAATTATTTATATTTTATTTGTGCCTTTTTCATTATTATTTAATTATAAATGTTTCATCATCTGATAAACCCCCTGCAGTTTCCTCATGAAACCCTGATTGGAAAACCCTGTTTTAAAATATTGATAATATTGCTCTGAAGTAGGTAAACAAATGCGCACACACATAAACACACACAGATACATAACAAACAGAATATGTTATTTGAGAGAGCAAGGAAGAACACATTGGCCCGGCTCTACAGTTATTAACCTAACATGATGTTCTACTAACAACCTAAAGCAGAGGAGTACTGGCCAGCCTGTAATCTCCATCATGCATTAAACATCAGCCAGTGCGCTGAAACACATTACAGCCTGAGCAGTGTGTAATCACTCTCTCTTGCAGAATAAGCCCTGACTAAAGGAAACATAAACAAGCTCACTGCACTCAAATCTGGGAGACAGAATGCTAATCACTCTTCATTTTTATGTAATTTATTTCGTAATCATTCTAAGATCTGCTTTCTGTTCTGAACTGTACCGTAAATGTGAACTGTATCATACTATATTACGGACTAAAGAAAGCAACCTGATCTCATGACGAAAACGTACCTGTGGGAACTTTTTCGCAAGATGCAAAATACGTACTGCCATGTACGTTTCTTGACATTTTTGATGTGAAATGTCCACTGAGTGGCGCTAAAAGAGTTTTGTTTTTTTTCTACGGAACAGATAAACGTAAATATGGTACATGTTTTATGTGACGTTGGTTTTATACGTGTCACCGCAGTTGTCTTGAAATGTACGTTGAGTGGCGCTATAACTCTAATGCTCCGTGATGTTTTTAAAGGGGTCATCGGATGCTAAGTTCACTTTTTCATGTTGTTTGAACATTAATGTGTGTTGTCAGTGTATGTACAAATCTACCCTATAATGATAAAAATCCATGCAGTGGTTTTTAAATAATCTGTAAAAATAATATCCCCTTTTTTAAATCGAGCCGTTCTCAGATGCCTGTCGGTGTGCCGTCACACCCACAGAGGCCGCTCCCACGATAGTTGATTGACATGAGCTCTTACCTTAGACCAGCTGTCACAATCCAGTAACTTTCCATGTTTTGATGCCAGAGCAGGGATTTAAGTTAGACAAGAATATCTCCGACTGAGCGATTGAGGTGTTGTGTGGCTGGATATAATAATGAACATAGTGGTCGTCATTTTCTCCCGACATCTGAGCAGCTGAAGATGCAGTGGATTACTTCTGTGTGCGCCTCCCGATCTACACATATCCGCCTATGTTTGTGCGAATCATTCATGATCCAACTTCACTTACAGCTGAAGTGAGTATAAGCGTTTTTAATGAATCTTTGCGATCGCCTTTCCTTATAACGTGATAGTTAGGAAGTTTAGCGGCTAAACACGGCTAAACACGGCTAAATGCGGCTAATGTAAACAACACCATCTTTCCACAGAGAGAAGAGAGGGGCGGGGCAAGCAGAGCTCATTTGCATTTAAAGGAACAACCCCTTAGAATGAGATGATTTTTGCAGAGCTGATTTTGGCAAGGTAAAAAGGGTGTTGTTTTACAAAACCATTGAGAATTTTTAATCAAAGTATATTAGAGACTTTTCATTAAGACCCTAAAGAATCATATTAACTTGTGGAAAATGGGCATCCGATGACCCCTTTAAATAACATACTATCTGCACTAAACCAAAACCTATCCGATAGCATGAACAAAAGCGAATGTGATGTAAAAATGCAATCGCAAGCATGACGTTTTAGTGTGTTTTTACATCTCTCATCTTTCAGCTCTTTCATCGAGTCATGTTTTTTATAGGATTCTAAGTCCAATTCCATGCCGACTGAGCTACCGAACACACTTGTTACATTCGGAAAGCAAACCACAAGGAGCTGTTATCATAAGTGTGTATGAAAATGATTACAAGTGCTCACTGTTTTAGTGCTTCTAGTGTTCATTTCTGTTGGAAGCTGCAGTAATACGTACTTACTGTTATGCATTTTGCATCTTGGGAAAAAGTACCCACAGGTACGCTTTCGTCATGAGACCAAGAAGTCGCAAGGCCTGCACATTGTAAAAAGGGGGAAGACAACAAAAAAGACACAAAAATGTGAAAAAGTGACTGAAAATAAATAGGGAAAAATTGCTTTTTTTGTTCTCTCTCTCATTTCCGTAGTATACAGGCCTTTTTAAAAACTTTTTGCCATACTTTAATATTAAAAATGACAGGATTTTATTTATTTATTTATTTATTTATTTATTTATTTATTTTGTACAAACTAATACTTGAAGACATTTTATATTTAAATCTATTTCACAAGATTTTTCCACACAGTCAGTGCAGAAAATGTGCGTTATTATTTCCATGTGGACTTAGAAATTTTGCTAATGCTTCCGAGAAGCTGGAAAAAATGAATGCTTCTGGAGAGAAAGAGTGATTTGTTTTTACACATTTTCCCTGGGGGTGGAAGATACAAGATGGACTCGTTTTTCCACTTCACTTGTTACACTTTGTTCATCTGGACTAGCTGACTACACATTTAGCAATTTCATCCATAGCTGCACGCAGGAAAGACGTGGACATAAAGAAGAGAGTTGTCAATAAATGCAATTATGCAGCTACTGCCATCTAGATAATCGTATTTGGACGCCTCTAATCCTCTTGCTGCCCCTCAGTCTTTCTTTCTCTCCATTTTTCTCCTTATATCCTTAAACTGGTCATGCATGTTTCTTCAACTAAGACAATTTTATGTCCCAGGGCTTGTGAGCAGAATATTTTCGTGAATGCTTTCCAAATGAACTGTAATTTTGACAAATTATGTAAATATTGATAATATTATCAAGTAAAAATCCATTTAAATGCACAGGTTGAAAGTCTCTTCACATCCTTATAGCAATCACTAAGTTACCACCTGATCTCATGACAAAAATGTACCTGTGGGAACTTTTTCGCAAGACGAGAAATACGTACCATTAAGTACAAATCACTGCAGTTTACAATAGAAATGAACACTAGAGGTGGTGAAACAGCGAGCACATGTAATTGCTTTTTGTACACAGTTATGATTACAGATCCATATGTTTTACCTTCCAACCATAACAAGCTTGCTCGGTAGTTCATCCGGCATGGAATTAGACTTATGATGCGGAATCCTTGGGTACGAATCCCATGAAAAACATGACTCACATTGAAAGAGCTGAAAGATTAGAGATCGAAAAACAAACAAAATGTCATGCCTGTGGTTTGTGTTTTTATGTCACATTTGCTTTTGTTCATACTATCGGGTAGGTTTAGGTGTAGCGTTGATGGTACATTTTGCATCTTGCGAAAAAGTTCCCACAGGTATGTTTTCGTCATGAGATCAGATTGCTAAGTTAAGTGGTCTAAATGTATTTATGTGCATTTGTATCATATGTGGAACCGTAAAATGTTCGTCCAGTCACATTCCTGGGTCCGAGGGCTATGATAGGGTGTTGTATCCGTCTGTCAACGTATGTATTTGCATACCTCTGTACACCCTGTTCACACAAACATGATACGCCATCAGCGCATTCTGTTACGCTATTGCAGTCCATGCAAGAATGGAAGGTGTTATAGGGATGCACAATATATTGGATTTTTGCTGATATCCAATATGCCAATATTTCTCAACTCATTTTGGCTGTTAGCCGATGCCGATATAACACCAAGTCTTTCCAGTGTGGAAATTATAAGCAAATTATTTTTAATTTTTTAACAAGAACTTATTTGTTAGAATGAAATAAACAATAATGAAGTTATTTTAAAATGACAGTACATTGAAACTTTGGAAATAACTATAAATAAACTATATATCAATTGCTGCATTTTTTTTTTTTTTTTTTTCAGAAAGATGCAGTGGTAACCTCATCATTTTATTTTAAGATTTAACATTTGTAGATGGTCTAAAGCAAAAGAGCTGTAAAAATTCTGAAAATCTTTTAGAGCTCATAATTTATTTAAAAATGTAAAATATTACACATTAATGAATAAATCAGTAAACATAAAATTATTTAATTTACAAGTGTCATATATTTTTTTTTTTTTGATTCATGTAGCCTACACTCTTAAAAATAAAGGTGCTTCACGATGCCATAAAATAACCTTTTTTGATTAAATGGTTCCATAAAGAATCTTTAACACCTGAAGTACTTTTCTGTTTCACAAAAGGTTCTTTGTGGCGAAAGAAGGTTATTCAGATTATAAAAAGGTAAGAAAGAGATAGTTCTTTAAAAAACCTTTGACTGAATGGTTCTTTGTGGAACCAAAAATGGTTCTTCTATGGCATCGCTATAAAGAACCTTTTAAAGCACCTTTGTTTTTAAGAGTGTAAGCTATAGTTTCTTGAGCTAAATCAAGACATACTCATGATTTTATGACATAAATTACTGCTTTATTTAACCAGAAACACAGTCTAAATGATACTTGTGTATTTTACTTTCATATTATTAGAAGTAGGCCAACAGCGCCCCCTACGGATTTAAAACTCCTTACCAAAAGGGCATTAGGACCTGGGGGAGGCTGCTATTACGGTTTACTCTATCACACACTGAACGCTTATTCTGTACGTGCATTCTCAGATTAAATGCAGCCATCCAAAACAGTGAATCTAATCATCATTCAGGCAAAACTTGGTTTCAAGAATGAGCCACACTGCTGATATGACCTAATCGCTAGCACACCCTGAGCACATGTGAGTTAAGGTAGTCTGTTCCTCTTATCGGCAAGACACATCTGCATAATTTCATAGTGGGCAATGCCGATATTTACATGTAAAGCCATTATCGGCCGATTCCAATATAGGTCCGATAATAGCAGGCATCTCTAGTTATTATTGTAATATATTATGCGCTTTGTACTGTAATGTTTTCTCACCGCTGAACTGCATTGCACAGCATTGTGTTCAACCCTCCACCAACGCCATCTCCCATGCACATCCTGATTTTGCTGAGTTAGATGTGTTCCTGGGTCAACATATTTTGTTGACCCTGGAACAACATTTTAATCCAAAAATTTAATCTTGACCACATCCCCACACCTAAACCTAACCTTACCCATGAGTAATCCCTAAAATCAGAGGAAATGATAGATGAATGACACTAATGTACAAGCACCAAACACTGAATGTAAGCCTAAACTTCACAAAAACTATAAAGTGATTTTTGAAATCTGATTGGTTAATCACAATGTTGTTCCAGGGTCAACAAAGATGTTGATCCAGGAACATGTAGTACTTGGTAAAATCAGGTTCTGCCATCTCCCATCATGTTGCTGGTTAGCCTCTGGTCTGCCTGTGCCGATTCATGTGTGAAGGAAGTGTGGCTTTGGAGAGTGATTTGCAGTGAAGGTGAAACCTTATGCTTTCAAAGCTAGTTTGCTATTGCTAGCCTCTACCTATCCTATTGCCTATCCTACCTTTGGCAAAACTGCAATATGCACTTATAATAAACAAAATGTTATTATGTAATGGTTTATAGTAAGGGCCTAAAATGAACACTTAAGCGGCAAATGCAAGTAGATGTAACAGTGTCAGTCGCCAGTTGGCGGATAAAACTTTAACGAAATATAACAATGCAATGTAATGAAAATAACAGCCAGTTTTTAAAGAGATTTGCTGTTTCTGACGTATAAAAGCGAATAAAATAATATTTTCTGAAAATATGATCATCATGATTAGCTGTTCTGTCATAAGCGACAAGAGCGAATCAAATAATGGGATACAATTGGGCTGATAAGATCAGAGCAGTGTGATGGCCAGCTTGTCTCTAGACACAGTTCTAATAACTTTTACCTGAGAAGATTTTGCTGCTTCATTATGGAAGATTAACTTCTCCCTTCTTTATTCTCTATAACCCGAGAATATGGTGGCACGTACCTGGGGTTATGCCACCTCAACGGTGCAGTGAAGTATATAGTTTAAAAGGTTGCATGTTCGGCCGTATGCGTATACGCTGAGCCGCTTTAGACAGTGCACCAGTACCACTTCAAAAAACTTGGAAAACACAGTTTTCGTTTTTCGCGAGTTACCTTGTAAACTAAAATTTTAGGTCATGTTTATAGTCATCGTTCTTAGTGTGAACGGGCCTTTATATTATATATACCTGTTCATGATAGTACACAAGTTAATAAACTAAGGAGTGTGAAAAGTCTACAGGGCCAAAAGTTGCAGAAACACTGTTCATTAATCTTGCTCATTTTATTTTGTGTACATATGTGTACTTCTCATCACACACACAGAGAAACTGAGAGCTGTCAGAAGTGTAACTGTAGCTCTGTCACCCTGTGCTTGTCGCGGCCGTATGGCAACTATTTTCTGCATGGCCTCTAACAGTTGAGCCTGTCACATTTCATTGCCGCCGCTATGCTGATCCTCCTGTACACACATAGACACACACGCACACAACCACAAACACCCCCCCTTTTCTTTACTCTGTCTTTCTGGTCAACCTGCCATTGCTCCTACTGTTTGCAAACTGAGCTCAGTTCCAAGGTCACCAGTCTTAGATCGCTGACGCTTCTGAACACTTTCCTTTGCTGTCTTCCTCTCTATCTCTGTCTGTCTCTTAATCAGTCATTTGATACATATCCAAGTGTTGAGGTAACACTGTTTTTGTCATACACTTCAAAAGTTTTCCTAAAGTTATGATGCAACTCTTCTTTTTTTTTATTATTGCTATTTTACACATTTACGAATAATACTAAAAGATTTCTATTTTAAATAAATCCTCTTTTTTTCTTCTTTTTATTCATCAAAGTAAGCAAAATAAGCACCACAACTTATTTCCAACATTGATAATAAAGCAGCATATTAGAATGATTTCTAAAGGATCATGTGACACTGAGGACTGGAGTAATGATTCTAAAAATTCAGCTTTGCCTCACAGGAATAAATTACATTTTAAAATATATTAACATATAGTTTAACATGTAGTTATATGTTACATTGAAATAATATTTCACAATATTACTGTTTTTCTGGATTTTTAATAAAATAAATGCAGCCTTGATAAGCATAAGAAACTTTTTTTAAAAAAGCAATGATACTGATCCCAAACTTAATAAATTGAGATATATGAAAGCTTTAAATAAATTTATATAAAAAAAAATCTGATTATTTAACTTAAAGGAGAAGTCCACTTCCAAAACAAACATTCACAGATAATGTACTCACCCCCGTGTCATCCAAGATGTTCATGTCTTTCTTTCTTCAGTCGTAAAGAAATTATGTTTTTTTGAGGAAAACATTTCTGCATTTTTCTCCATATAATAGACTGATCCAAAAGGCAGTTTAAATGCGGCTTCAAACGATCCCAAATGCGGTTGTAGACCAGGTCTTATCAAGCGAAACGATGGGTTATTTTAATAAAAATAAAACACTTTGTATTTTTAATGCCAAGCGCTCGTCTTGTCTTACTCTGCCTGGACTGTTTTTGTTCCGGTTCATGACAGTTAGAGTTTGTCGAAAAACTCCCATCTCATGTTTTCCCTCAACTTCGAAATCGTCCTATATATCACTGTTTTACCTTTTTTTGTTAAGGGTGTTTGATCTTCTTTGCATGTTCAATTTGCAAAGACTGGGTCGGTACTTCTGCGGAGATAAAGGATAATTTTGAAATGATATTTAAAGTTGAGAAAATATGATTTGAGTTTTTCGACATACCCTAACTCTCAGAATACACAGAGTTCAGGGAGAGAAAGGCAAGACCAGCATTTGAGATTAAAAAGTATTTAAATTTTATTTTTTTTTTTAATGAAAATAACCGATCGTTTCGCTAGATAAGACTCTTCTTCCTCGACTGGGATCATTTACAACCACATTTAGGATCGTTTGAAGCTGCATTTAAACTGTCTTTTGGAAGTTTAAAATTGGGGCACCATATCAGTCCATTATATGGAGAAAAAATGCAGAAATGTTTTCCTCAAAAAACATAATTTCTTTATGACTGAAGAAAGAAAGACATGAACATCTTGGATGACAAGGGGGTGAGTACATTAAATGTGAATCTTTGTTTTGCTCCTTTAACCTTGGTTATAGATTCCCAATCCACACCGCAAAAAAAAAAAAATAATAAATAAATAAATAAATGTTATTCCACCTGTTGCATTAAATGTTATTATAAATCTACCTGCACTGTAAAAGATGCACATGCATATTTTCCAGAGTACAAAACATTTTGAAAAAAACGTAAAAACCCTTGTCAGACCAACAAAATTGCCCCAAATGTTGTCCCTACTAGTCAAACACAGTTGTCTGAACAAAGAATTTCAGATTGTTGAAATGTTAATGCTTTGGGAGTTCCCAGCATGCATTGCAGCATGAATAAATTATGGAGTTACTGTTATTGGATTACTGTTTTGCTGTTTGCTGACTTAAACGTTTTGTTGTTGTTTTGTCGTTATTGTTAGTTATTTGTTGCACTGTGATGTAAAGAGCTCATCTTTTTAACATTTGTTGATTGCAACTGTTCTTGAGGTTTGTGGGCCTAGACTATGTTCAACCACTTATATATGTTTGCTGGATATCTTAGTCTTGTAAGATGTTTCACAAACATAGACAATGTTGTCTACATATTACACTAAATTATCCATTAAGTTTTCTATAACAATTCACTGTTTGTCATTTGTAAACAAACAAAAAATTCGTACATACTAAAATAAATTACCTCAACGACAATTGTTGTTTCAATTGCTGTGACAAGACTTTTTCTATTAGCGAAATAAGACAATCAGGATTGCATGAACAAACAAATTTATGTTGGCTGAACAAAGTATCAAATTGCCTTTACAGTTTTATTTTTTTACAGTGTGTCTATAACCTGCTCTTCAGTGTACAGTACATAGCAGAGATCATAATGTATTATGCCAGTATAAAGAGTGAAAGAGAGGAAGGTCATTCTAAACATATGCTTTAAATACAGTTTGAATACTTCAGTAAGGGTTTCCCAACACAAACAGCAACATTAAACCTTACTCACAATGACGTCTGTAGTGTTTTGGGGAAAGTACTACATAAAATACACACTTCATCCTTAATGAACCAATTTGATCAATAAAAATCACCATTAGTTTTTCTCAATGCCTCTGGACAGTATTAGATCTAGTTCTGTTTTCACAGGAGCAATTGTTTAGTATAATTCTTTTATTCCACACCATTAAACACATTCCTCTTTAACTGTGAGACATTTATACTCTGTAATATTACACATTTAATTACAGTTAATCCCTTTTTACTTGACTGAGAAAGAAAGGATTCCAATTCATTACGCAGGATTAGACGTGTGTGAGAGATGTGGGGGTTTCTCTAAAGCTTGGTCAATGAGTGTGTGTGTGTAGGAGAGAGGCTGGACTAGTGGTGCGCTTAAAGTCATTATGTGATTCTACTGTGTTTAAAACAGGAAAAGTCTGCTTTTTATATTTTACGCTCATTGGTCTGTCTTTGATTGACTTTTATTCCTGTGTGAAATAGCGATGACGCCTCTAATCTCTTCCCTGTGAATACAAGAGTCTGGAGAGGAGAATCATTTTATCTTCATTAAGAGTGAGAATTTTTTTAAAATGATATCAGAGTTTAACTGTGAACATATGCCATGGATGTATAATAATTATTCAAGAATCTAAGTAAGCAAAGGCATTTGGATTCACATGTGAACTGTTGTTTTAGGTGACTGACCAAAAACTGTGGTGTCTAAAAGCCTTAAAGGTAATGTTCACATAAAAATGAAAATTACTCACCAGGGTTCGTACAAGGTGCTTAAAGTGCTTGAAGTGCTTGAATTTGACTTTTCGACATTTAAGGCCTGGAAAACAGTGTATCTATGGAATAAGTGTTTAATTTGGTAATAGCAGTTCAAAAAACATCATAGCTCTTTTGCTTATTTCAGTTAATGTCAGAAAACAATCAAACTAAGCAAGTAGTAGTACTGACAGTGTCATGTAAACATGGCTGAAGATGCAAAAAGAGGAACAGATTAACCAATTTAATTGAGTAATTTATGCTGGAACCGCTCTGATTGATTGTCGATAAGTCGTGACTTCGATCATTCATTTCAAATGAATCACTAGCAAAAAATAGATCAAATTAAAAGAGTTGATCATTTTCAAATATCGACATTGTTTTAAAAAGAATGTAGTGATGGGTGAAACTGGGCTTTTTTTCCGAAACTCCGAATCAGTTAAACCATTGCGTTGCAAAATGATTCACTATTTTGAAGTGCTCCAGTTGGACCGCGTATCGCAAATCATTTGTTTCAGATCAGGACTTCAAATCGCGTAGCGCAAATCATTTGATTCAGTTTGGGGACATCTGGAGCGTGTATTGTGAATCATTTGATTTAGATCGGAATGGGTTCGTAGATCATTTAGTGAATTGAATAATTCAAATCAAATGATTCACGATACGTGATCTGAGGTCCTGATCTAAATCAAATTCAGATGGGGACTTCAGAGCGTTGATCACAAATCATGCGATTTAGATCGCAACTTCAGAACGGGTTCGTGAACCTTTTGCTTTAGATCGAAACTTCGGAGCACGGATCGTGAATCATTTGATTTAGTTCGGAACCTCCATATAACTAACCGTAAAAGTCATCTTTTGCTTTAGATCTGGACTTTGGAGCGAGGATTACGAATCATTTGATTCAGATCAGGACTTCAGAGCAGGTTCGTGATTTATTTTTTTTGCTTTAGATTGGAACTTCGGAGCATGGAATGTCAATCATTTGATTGAGATCAGAACTTCAAAACAGGTTCACAAATCTTTTGCTTTAGATCAGAACTTTGGATCACGGATTGCGAATCATTTGATTAGATTGGAAATTCTGAGCAGATTCGTGAGTCTTTTGCTTTAGATTGGAACTTCGGAACGTGGATCGTAAATCATTTGATTCAGATTGGGTCTTTTGTGTGGGTTTGCAAATCTTTTGCTTTAGATTAAAACTTTATCATGCTGTAGTAGTAATATTTGGCATGTATATATTTTTTCTATTTCTCTTTTTTTAGAATTTGAAAGAGAAGACATTGTTCGATATGTGAGAATCAAAAAGTAGTGCTTGAAAAGTCCTTGAAAGTCCTGGAATTTCATTTTAAAGTATCTGTACGAATCCTGTTCTTGTGTTGATATTTTGAGGAATGCCTCTTCTCTCTCTCTCTCTCTCTCTCTCTCTCTCCAAAATTGTTTTTCACCATTTTTCAAAATATCTTGGTGGTGTTGATCTATGAAAACTTCAATATATAGCATGGAAAAAAAAATCTTTTTTGGTGTTCCACAGAAGTAAGAAAGAAATACACGTTTGGAAGGACATGAGAGTAAGTAAGTAAAACTTTGAAACACAAATTTAGATATTTCTAATGAAATCCGAAAGCTCTCTGAACTTGCATAGACAACAACGCAACTACCACATTCAAGGCCAAGAAAGGACATTGTTTTAATAGTCCATGTGACATCAGTGGTTCAACCCATTTTCTGATACTGTGAGAATAATTTTTGTGTGCAAAGAAAAAAAAAATAACGACTAAGAATTTCCATTGCTCTTTGGATCAACTCAAATACTGGCGAAGAACACAAATTTAACTTTTAAATCAGATTGTGAACTTAGACATTTAGACCCCACTGTATTTTCTAAATAAGCCTCTTATTTCTTTTGTTCCCATTATATTCCCCTGTGAGCTGTTAATAGTGATAGTCCAAACAGCTGAGAATATTGGCTCGTAGCTTATAAACCAGGGCAGCTATAAACTACTGACAAACTGATCTTCTCTACAGCTACATTAGATGAAAAGCATCTGCTAAATGGCAGCTAATCAGAGTTTCTTAACGTTGTAACAACCCTTAACATTAAAGATACAGACATTAAAATTGCTAATTAAACTTTACTTCAGAAGATCTGAGCAGGAAAAGTAAAACTATATAACACCATATGAACCTCTACAAACCCTTGTTCTTTTCTTCCCTCTACACTCTTCTTTATGTTTCGTTTACATCTTGCATTGTTCTTCAACTTTCATTAGTTAACCTTTGCCCCAAAAGAGAAAGCGCAAGGGTTGTAAATATGAGAGGGGGAGGGGAATTACAGTCTGGAGGATGCGATGAGCGAGAGCCAAGCAAATCGATCGCTTATGAATATTCTGATCAGTGTCCTGAGCTGAAGAAAACTGCCAATGCCGGTTGATACTAGTGCACAAGAGGAAGAATGCCCCTTTTAGTATTACAATTGTAAAACTCTCGAGGCCTGTAAAAATGGTAAATCTCTATAAGAAGGAAGGATTGTTAAGTTTGAATTTACTTCCCACTCAAAGATTACCCAGCTGTGGAAATTGTGAAGGAATAGCAGTATCAGTATTAGAGCACTTCCTCTGAGAAGGACTACAGGACAGGGGAGGTGTTTTATAGACAATGATTGGGGAGGGATTACACAGAAACACAATCCAATATTAGGAGGAGACAGACAGCTCCATATCAGCCACTCTCCCTATATCTGTTGTATAACCGAATCAGACCTACTGGGCCCATTCCTCCTCCTAGAGAGAGAGAGCATACATAATAATGCTGAGCGAGGACAGTGGCAGGTTAGAAGAAGAAAATGGACTCCATACTGATTGTGTTTATTAGTTAATCAATAAGCTAAGAAATCCACAATATATGTAGTGAATATGTTCACAACTAAACTAGAACTGCTTATGTAAGTATAACTGTCTTTACATACAACATCTGAGCAATGTTTGAGGTGTGTTAACAGTAGTACACTCTTAGAAAAAAAAAAGGGTGATTTAAAATGTTCTTCACAGCGATGCTATAAAAAAAAAAACATTTTTGGTTCCACAAAGAACCATTCAGTCAAAGTGTCATTAAAGAACCAGCTCTTTCTTAGCTTTTTATAATCTTTCAACACAAAGAACCTTTTGTGAAACAGAAAAACAGTTCTTCTATGGCATCGTGAAGCACCTTTATTTTTAAGAGTGTATAATTATAGCAGTATAATTGACTCCGGTCCATTGAATTATTAGAAAATAATTCACACCCAAGGTGGTGATGTGGCCTCGATGCAAAGCGGACCAGACTGGAGTTAATTATTTATTCATCTATATGTATTAATTTGATTAGTGTCTTTGTGAGTTTGGTTCTTTTGCTGTTGTAAGTTATAAGGACTTTTGAAATAAATGAAATCGTTTGATGAAGTGATATAGACATGTACTGTGGTCAAGACCTGCCTGGAGCTACTTTTGCCTTGCGTTTCCCTGAAAATAATTGCACACCTTAGAACGTTCGTCAGCCAGTCAAGAATTAAACTACACCGTAGTATAAAGCCTGGAATACACTTCATGATTATTGCCCTGATTTTCAGTATGGAGAATTTGATGCTAGTTGTCAAAAGTCAGAGATAATCTGCAGATTAAAGTTGACAGATTTAATAGTAAATTGTGTGGTGTATGATGGTCACAGACTCTGATTTTTTTTTTTAGCTTCAGTGATTCCACCCAGTCAGAGCATTTCAAACATGATTGATATTTTCAGCCGATTTTAGAACACGTTGTTTTTATTTGTCACGCATCTCCTAGCAACAAGGCGCATGTTTCTGCGTGAGTTTGTTTTGATCGCAACAACTTGAAAATCTGGTAGTGAATGATGGTCATTTTTTTCTGTCTCTGTTTACAAAGTGGGTAAGTGTATGATGCCTAGTGCTTTTAAAATCTGTTCAGATTTTAAAACTCATGTAGTGTGCTCCAGCATTAATTCATTTTAAAGGGGTCATCGGATGCAAAGTTCACTTTTACATGTTGTTTGAACATTAATGTGTGTTGGCAGTGTATGTACACATCTACCCTATAATGATAAAAATCCATGCAGTGGTTTTTAATTAATCTGTAAAAATAATATCCCCTTTTTCAAATCGAGCCATTCTCAGATGCCTGTCGGTGTGGCGTCACAATGACAGAGGCCGCTCCCACGATAGTTGATTGACATGAGCGTCTTACCTCAGACCCGCCTAAATCAGCTGTAACTGTCGACCTCCACTGTTTCGATGTCGGAGCAGGGATGCAAGTTACACAAGAATATCTCCAATTGAGTGATTGAGGTGTTGTGTTGCTGGATGTAATAATGAACGTAGTGGTCGTCATTTACTCCCGACATCTGAGCCGCTGAAGATGCATTAGATTAAGTTTGTTTGTGAATGGAATGCGCCTCCCGATCTACATATATCCGTCTATGTTCACGTGAATCATTCGTGATCCAGCTTCACTTACAGCAAAAGTGAGAATAAGGTTTTTTATGAATTTTTGCAATCGCCTTTCCTTATAATGTGCTAGTTAGCAAGTTTAGCAGCTAAACGTGGCTAAAGTAAACAGGCTCGTCACTCCACAGAGAGAGGAGAGGAGCGGGGCGAGCAGAGCTTATTAACATTTAAAGCAACCTCGACCAGAAGAGGATGATTTCTGCAGAGCTGCTTTTGACAAGGTAAAAAGGGTGTTGTTTTACACTACCATTGAGAATTTGTAACCAAAGTATATTATTGACTTTTCATTAAGACCCTAAAGAATCATATCAACTTGTGGAAAATGGGCATCCGATGACCACTTTAAAGAATCTGTTAAAAAAAAACAAACACACAAAACTGAGCATGAGTTGTGTGTAATTTTTTTAACAATCAAAATACCAGTTATTGCTTCTTAAACCGGGGCCTAGGGCCCACTAGAAAACTCAACACAGGCTCATGAAAACAAGTGCCTCTATATACATTTCTTCAACACCATAATTACCTACCTTAATGCACGTTTCGAGGCAGTTTCAAAGTGAAATGTCCAGAGAGTGGCGCTATAACACACATTCAATACGTGACTGTGGCACATTTTTATTACGTTGGAACAGGCACGTATTGCTGCGTTTTTACGTATTACGCTGCTTGAGGTATGTATTGCGGCTGTTTAATTCAGATATCCTGGTTGTGTTGGAAATATCCCCTACACCCAACCCAACCCTAAACCTTCCTGATAGTGTTAACAAATGCAAAAGTGATATAAAAACGCATGTGTTGATGCAGCCATGCTATTTTAACTTTTTAATTTTGTCGAACCGTAGTTTCACTGGTTTTGTACCAGAGCTCTTCATCACTCAAGTGCAACGCCGCATAGTGTGAGCTACTGAGCAAACCTACTGAATTAGAAAACGCATGCATATAAAGCTATATATGTGATGACAATGTTCAAAAGTATCAGTTTTCAAACCGCGTAGGATGTCACAATTGTTTTTTTAAGTCATAACATAATATTCTGCAAGTAACTGTGTGAAAATTAGACTTTATTATTTAAAACTTTGTACCTGTAAATCATACTTTCTGTGAAAAGTCCTCTACTGCCTCTAGTGTTCATTTCAAATGGAAACTGCAGTTTTTTCAGTTTCGTAGAAATTTATAGAGGCACTTATTTTCAATGAGCCTATGTTGTGCAAACCTCCTAAAGGACCACACAATTTAAAGTTAAAGCATTTAAATTAATAATTTATTGTTAATTTATTAAAATAATCAAAATATTATCCAAAACAAAACAAAGCAAATAAAAAAAACATTATTTTTATTGAAGAACAACAGTTCTTAAAACGTCTGGAATAACAAAATGAACAAAGTGGTTAATTAAATATGTCAATACATCCAGTTTCTGTCAATTAAAAAGGTGTAAAAACAAACAACTTTGTCATCATTACAGCACATATATATTGCCTTTATTGGAGACTTTAAATATTGCTTCAAAATGATTGTGAACCACTGATACCAATTGAATCCAATGGCAAATGAGGGCAATGTTCAGGAGACCTCTATAAAAACATTATAGATCCTTTCATAGACTGTAGTGCAGCATTTTCCACCTTTATATGCAGGGTAAAATTAATGTAAATCTAAATTTTTATTGAATTATTTAATTAATTACTATGTTAAATTAAGTATTAATTTAAATATTAATAGAAATATTTCTTTACAGCCCTTGAACAGTTATCATTTTCAGTGAATATAGTACAGTTATAGGATCGGTTAAGCAAAAGAATAAGTAAAAAAAAAAAAAAAAAAAAGTATTTCTATAAAAAAAAAATGCCTTAAACAGAATTGTGTAATCATTCATTTAGATATAATATATATAAATATAGATATAAATATAACATACATATACATTTATTGCATTATACTTTGTGTTATATAACAAAGTATATTAAAAATAAAATAAAAAAATCAGTGAGTGAGTTTAAATCTTTCTTCTGACTGCTGTAATCCATCTCTCTATATATTTTCCTGTAAACTTCCACATTCCAAACCCAGAAATGTGAAAGGGGTCCAATTGTGCAGCTCTTTTTAGTGACGCAAGTGATACAGAAATATCTCACTTTACCCTTCAAGGGTTTATTACGGCTGGGCACAGATGGTAAATGGGGGAAAATGTGGACACTGCTGGTTATGTAAATGTGCATCAATATGTGTATAGTTGTAACTTGGGTATAGAAACAAAAACCTGTGGTCACATGTGAAGGACAGGCTGCTCCATTGCTGCCTCCATCTCATTAGTAATGGCATGAGCTTCCTCAGTGTAATCTCTCTCTCTCTTTCTCTTTCTCTTTCTCCTTCTCCACAGCACCCGTCCTCATCCCCGTCCACAAGAACTCATCTTCTTATCACTACAAAAATGTATATAAAAAGCTGAGAAAATCATCTATCAGAAAGCACCTATTCCTCCTCCTATTTGTTCCCGCCGTCTCTATCGCTCTGCCCTTGCTACCACCTCTTTATATCTTTTCTTGCTCTGTGCTGACTTCCCATTTTATCGTCTACTGCATATTCGGGGTAGAGGAAGCGTTAAAGAGTGTGTTGAAGAGTGCCAGAGACCTGTGTTTCACACTCAAGGGAGCAGCTGTGGTTTGATCTATCCTTTTGCCCTTTGCTCAATACAGTGAGACTTTTCTAAATCTCTCTGTCTTGATCTGTCAAAGAGATCTCCTTGACTTTTATGTGTGCCAGTGGAACTCTCCTGGCTCAGGGCTGAGCTTACTCAGCGATATGCGTCCTTCTCTCTTTCTCCGTCTCTGTCGGGCCGCTCACAACACTTTCCCATGATGTGGCGAGACGGGACAGGCAGTCAGCATACATCTACGTCTCTATCACATGCTTTACACTACTCTGCTGGATGAATATGAGCGAGAACAGAGAAGGTCTTGACCTTTAGCCTCTCTCAGCACTTACCAATTTAGCATACTGTGTGTGTAGACTAAAGTAGTAATGATTTTGCTTTATTTATAAGCCCTTTACAGGTGATTGTACCAGTAAGGCAGCCTGCTACTTCAGAACTCATCCAATCAAATGAGTCAAAGAATAAAAGGATTGGCCAATATTTCACAGCAAAATAGGCAAAAAAAAAAAAAAAAAAAAAAAACTTTAAGAAAAGTAAGCCTCTTTAGGATGAAAATATGAAATTAAGCAAGAAATTGCAAAAAATATAAATGAGTTGAACGTAAAAATCTAATGTAGATTTATTTTTATTTATTTTTATCTATCTATATTCCACCCTGGATTTCTCTATGAAGTTATAAAAACAAACAAACGTAATTCTAATCTGTAATACAGTAATTTATTTATTTATTTATTTTTTATTTTAAATTATTCTATTTTAAATTAAAATGCATAAATAAAGACAAAAATGGATTTTTTTTGTTCAAATTTATTATTTAAATGATAAGTGGAATAAAAACTGGTATAAATGCATAAATAAAGACAAAAGTGGAAAAAATGCTTATTACAAATTTCCTTTAAATGATAAATGGAAAGAATTAAGTAATAGAATTTGATGTGTTTTTTTATATATAAAAAACTAATTCTCATCTGTAATACAGTAATTTTAAAATTCATATTTTAAATTAAAATGCATAAATAAAGACAAAAGTGGGAAAAATTTTTAAATAAAATTTTAAACAATAAATGGGGGGGGGGGAGCCATAGAAATGGTGTGATCTTAAAAAACAAACATAAATCTGTAATCAAATTCCTATTTTAAATTAAAATGTATAAATAAAGACAAAAACAGAGTTATTTTTATTTTATTTTATTTTATTATAACAAATTTACTTTATTTAAATTATGAATGGATAAAAATAACTGGTGTGGCATTAAAAAAACAAACAATTCTCATCTGTAATACATACATTTTAAAATTTTAAACTAAAGTGCATAAAGACCAAAGTAGAAAAAATGCTTTTTACAAATTTGCTTTTTTTTAAATGAAAAATGGAAAAAAGGAAGCTAAAAATAGAAACTGTTGTGGTTTAAAAAAACATAATTCTCATCTGTAATACAATACTTTTACAATTCCTATTTAAAATTAAAATGCATAAATAAAGACAAAAGTCCAAAAATTGCTTATTACAAATTTCCTTTAAATTATAAATTAAAAAAAAAAAAAACTAATTCTCATCTGTAATACAATACTTTTACAATTCCTATTTAAAATTAAAATGTATATATAAAGACAAATGTGGATTTTTTTTTTTTTTTTTTTTTTTTACAAATTTACTTTAAGTGATAAATTAGGCCATAAAAAAATTAAGCCATAGAAACTGGTGTGGTGATTAAAAAAAAAAAATCTGTAATACATATAGTTTAAAATTTGATTTTAAATTAAAATGCATAAATAAAAACAAAAGTAGTAAAAAATGCTTTTTACAAATTTGCTTTATTTAAGTGATAAAGACAAAAGTGGGGGGGGGGGGGGGAAGCTTTTTAAAAATGTACTTTATTTAAATGCTAAACAATTTTTGCATCACAGTAGGCTATTGAGTGCATAAAAATAATATCTCAGTGAAATCTCCATTAAACACAATTACTGCAATTACAAGTATATTTTCTTAATTTATTGTTTTTTATTTAAGAAAAAAAAAAAAAAAATTAATTCAATATATATTTGCTTGAAATTAATATTTTTAGACCAGTCCTGTCAAATACAGTAACTTACCTATTTTTTTTTTTTTCTTTCAAACCCTTGAGAATAAAAACTTTAAATGCAGCTCTCATCTCACCTCTACATTGGCAATGGAGAGAGAAGATAGTCCACTTCATGAAAAGAAATTAGGCTCTCCGATATTCATTTGAAAATCCATTTGGATATGATTCCCTGCATAACTCCATTGATTTTTAAAAATCTTAATACGGAATGTTATTGTGCTCGTAAACCAAAGGAGCAGTGTTGTTCTTGTTTTGATTATTTCTCTAATGTGTATTGACAGTGCGAATACATTGAGTTTGTGTGGATTTTCTATACCACCTGCACACTTTCCTTTCCTCAAACCACATGACACAGAGAGTGACGCTCCATTACAGAAAGTGACAGGATGTCACTGTCTATCTCTTCTTATTTTCACCTCCCCTTCTCTCCATCATTTTAAAACCCCTCCCTCAACTCACCATCACCAACACTTTAAAGGTAACAAATGGATTTCAAATGCATTTGACCCTGTAGTGACGTGGTTGAGGAAATGAAAAATGATCCGTTGACACAGACACTATCGAGGTATTGCGACCTTGATATTTTATCCAAGAGGTGTAATTGCCAAACTCCATTCTGTGTCCATAATGCCAGTCAGTCCAGGAGGCTTAGGTCAGAGTGTTTTTACAGTGATTAATAACTGTGTTGCTAGGTTTATCTCAGTGATGGTTGCTCAGCAGGTGAGTGTAGTAGTCCTACAAGCAGGGCTGCAAGATTCATTTAAATAAACAAAAATTGTGATTATCAAATCACAAAGGCAGCCATTTAAAAGGATAGTTCACCCATAAATTAATATTCTGTCATTAATTACTCACCCTCACATTGTTCGAAACCTGTAAGACCTTTGTTCATCTTCAGAACACAAATCAAGATTTTTTTATTTTTTTATTTTTTTTTTTTTTATTAAATCCAAGAACTTTCTGGCCCTGCATAGACAGCAACACAACCACGTTCAAGGCCCAAAAAGGTAGTAAAAACTAGGTGGAAGAAATGCACCTTTTACATTGCTGAGTAGAAACACATTTAAAATGGCTTAATTACTTTGAAGCATTAAAGCATTCTCAGCCTTATCAGGCGTTTGTGGACGAAAATACCTTCTGAAACTGATTTCGCACAGACAGTGTGTGACAGCATAAGGGTTTAGTAATCTGCAATAAAATAGTGAGAGCTTTGGTGGTAACAAAGAGAATGTTTAGTTGCTACAATACTACACTGACCAAAATTATAAAAGCAACACTTTTGTTTTTGCCCCCATTTTTCATGAGCTGAACTCAAAGATCTAAGACTTTTTCTATGTACACAAAAGGCCTAATTCTCTCAAATATTGTTCACAAATCTGTCTAAATCTGTGTTAGTGAGCACTTCTCCTTTGCCGAGATAATCCATCCACCTCACAGGTGTGGCATATCAAGATGCTGATTAGACAGCATGATTATTGCACAGGTGTGCCTTAGGCTGGCCACAATAAAAGGCCACTCTAAAATGTGCAGTTTTATCACACAGCACAACGCCACAGATGTCGTGAGTTTTGAGGGAGCGTGCAGTTGGCATGCTGACTGCAGGAATGTCCACCAGAGCTGTTGCCCGTGAATTGAATGTTCATTTCTCTACCATAAGCCGTCTCCAAAGGCGTTTTAGAGAATTTGGCAGTACATCCAATTGGCCTCACAACCGCAGACCACGTGTAACCACACCAGCCCAGGACCTCCACATCCAGCATCTTCACCTCCAAGATCGCCTAAGACCAGCCACCCAGACAGCTGCTGCAACAATCGGTTTGCATTACCAAAGAATTTCTGCACAAACTGTCAGAAACCATCTCAGGAACATTCATCTGCATGCTCGTCATCCTCATCGAGGTCTCGACCTGACTGCAGTTCGTCATTGTAACCAACTTGAGTGGGCAAATGCTCACATTCGATGGCGTCTGGCACTTTGGAGAGGTGTTCTCTTCACCGATGAATCCCGGTTTTCACTGTACAGGACAGATGGCAGACAGCGTGTATGGCGTCGTGTGGGTGAGCGGTTTGCTGATGTCAGCATTGTGGATCGAGTGGCCCATAGCGGCGGTGGGGTTATGGTATGGGTAGGTGTATGTTATGGACAATGAACACAGGTGCATTTTATTGATGGCATTTTGAATGCGCAGAGATACCGTGACGAGATCCTGAGGCCCATTGTTGTGCCATTCATCCACGACCATCACCTCATGTTGCAGCATGATAATGCACGGCCCTAATGTTACAAGGATCTGTACACAATTCCTGAAAGCTGAAAACATCCCAGTTCTTGCATGGCCAGCATTTTCAACAGACATACGACATATGTCTGTTGAAATACGATATACGACAGCATGTTCCAATTCCTGCCAATATCCAGCAACTTCGCACAGCCATTGAAGAGGAGTGGACCAACATTCCACAGGCCACAATCAACAACCTGATCAACTCTATGCGAAGGAGATGTGTTGCATTGCGTGAGGCAAATGGAGGTCACACCAGATACCCCCATACATTTATATACACTGACAACTGACCACAACCTGCAACTTTAGGACATTTTTATATTTTTAGCTCAGCTGTCATGGTACCAAACACAGGATAATGAGATATCACAGGCAGCGAAGGATGCATCTTTGCTGCCTTAAAAAACTGATCATATGAAGGTATCTCAGTAGACGGGATGTGACAAGATTACTGGATTTGGATGTGTCTTTTTGCCTTTAAACCTGCCTGCGGGGGCAGCATTTAGCAGTTTTTAGACATAGCTGTTGAATTAAAGGGGTCATATGACATGATTTCATGTTTTCTTTTGTCTCTGTTCAAGCATATATAAGCTCCGTAAAGTCGCAAAGACTGAAGTCTCAAACCCAAAGAGATATTCTTTCTATAAGGTAAGAGTCATCCATGTCTTCGTAAAGCGCCTCATTCAAACACGCCCCCACAAATTTACGTCACTGTGAGGGAAGATTTGCATAACACCACCCAAATGTATACGCAAAGAAAGAAGGCGTAACTTTTATTCTCACTGTATTGTTGCCGCCGCTGCCACCATGTTGTGGAGACGCTGTGTGTTTTGTTGCAAAGCAAAATTACTTTGTTTGGCTTTCCAAAAGAGGACACAACTAGAAATTCAGTGGTTAAGTTGTTTTTACAACACTGTTCCAGAACAGTACAACGCAAACTGTTTGAGTGTGTGCAGTGCATTTTACAGAGGACTGTTTCCTGAACTGTTTCCTGGGGCCTTCCTGTAAAAAAGGCCTGTAATAAAGGCCTCCTGTAGTGAATCGATGTGTTTTTGTAAGAAAAATATCAATATCTAAAACGTAATGATCGCTTTAATCTAGCTTGCACTAACAGTCATACACGGAAGCTGCTCCGGGCGTTGTGCATGCGCCGCTATAGAATACCCAAGTCTTGTCACTTGTATAGTTTTGAATGGGGAAAGATGCAACGCTCATTATGTCCGCGAAGCCCTGCCTTCTTAATGAAAGAGCCAACGGTTGATTAGTAAAGTCAGCGCATCACTGCAGCTGCCGTTTGAAGTCCCGGTTGCTATAGAAACAGTCAGCGTTCTGAGACGTGCGCTCAGTACTGCGCATGCGCACTGGCTGATCTAGCCTGAAAGATAATCTTTTTTTTACACCATTGGAGCATAAGGAACAATATTTATGAGGCAGTTCTTGTCAGATTTTATTGGGGATTTCAAATATGAAATTTAATCGTAAGCTTGGTGAACAGTTTTGGAGAATTTGATGTTTCCCCATTCAAAGAGATAAGAGCTGCACTTGCCTGCCCGAAATGCGTTTCAAAGATGGCCACCGAGTGAAATTACTTCCCTTAAAGGGACTTTGGCAGGTGCGCTGGAGTGAGGTAAACAAAGCACTGGTCACATATTAAAAGGATTACAAAGATTTGTAAAGAAAAATGTTGGAGGATTTTGACATAAAGAGGACACCGTTTTTCCTTTGCTAAAGTAAGAAAACTTTGCTTCCTTTGCTCCTGTAAACAAACGCTGGTTTTCACAAGACTTACCGGCGCATGTGCAATGCCGACGTCCTACGTCATATACAAATAGGCAGTAATGAGTGATAAGGTGATAAGGTTTTTCTCCACAGTTGGTATAGTTTTTCATTTGTTCTCATTGGGAGCTCCATGTTTTTTAAAACGCCAGGAGCGTGCTGAGCGCTGAGCGTCTTTTTCAAGTTGAGCGCTGAGTGTTCGCACGTTTTTTTTCTTCAGCGCAGAGAGTTGAAGAATGTTCAACTTTGAGTAAAACGCTGCACTCATCACTGTCACTTTCCAGTCAGCTAACCAATCAAAGTAGAGGAGGGGCGGGACTAATATTGATCACCCCGCTTGTACAACGACTGAACAAGAATGGAGAAGGTAATATTGCTTATCTCCAAGTATTTATGTCTTTACCAGATGGAATTGCCGAACTACCATATTATTGTAAAAAATAATTATAAAAAATAATAGAGAAACATTTCATTCGCTATGCGTTTGCCATTACTTAAGTGGATATTTTGTATCATAACAACCACAGTGTCTCCACAGCGTCTCAACGGAAAAAAACACTGCACTCTCAAGCACTCACATCTGGGCGTTTTTAGCTGGCTAAAAATGCTTTGGTGGACACGTAGCCTAAAAATATTAAATGATTAATCAGTACATAATAAATACATGCTTCAGAATACGTATAAAATTTCTACCATTCTTAAATAACATCCGCTTAAAAATTATACTATACCTAGAACCAACAGATCAATACCATCTCACTCAAACACATACACAATCCAACTGTCCGTTTCAGAAAGTCGGAGAAGAGAAGAGCAACAATAATATACAGTATGTGGAAAACAATGTTTTTGAACCTTAACCTGCGTAAACACATTGCATTACACCAAATACAACAAATAATGTTCTTTTTAGCACCATCATATGACCCCTTTAAATTCACCCAACTGAATATTAAAGGATTAGTTCACTTTGTAACGAGTAAAAATGTTGTGGCTCCTTTAAGAGCAGAGCTCCATTCTGTGAACAGTGTGTAGCTGTATATGCCACGAGTACCGCATGTGTGCGAGTCTGATGGTTTTATTTTAAATTCTGTTGCTCATTTAAGTTGTCTTCTTTCAATAAGTAACGCTGTTGCCAGGAGAATAAAGCTTGAGATGTGGAATGCAACCTATGTGCAGTTTGGCTGATTTCTGCTGCAACATGAGGCAAGCTATCCCTTAACCCTGACTCAGTGCGTTACAACTTCCAGAATTAAAGTTTCCTGATAATTTACTCACCCCATGTCATCCAAGATGTTCATGTCTAAGGGCTCTAAATGATTAAATTATCAGGACATTTTTATTCTGGAAGCAAACTAATTCTTTAACTAAACTATCATCTTGTTCTGTGGAGGAAAGTCATTCATATAGCTGTGAAAATGATGGGAAGGGTGAGTAAATGGATGCTGGTTGAACATTTAAAAATATTGTTTTTATTATGGTGCGTGCAAAAATGATTTTGTCAGAATACACCGATACCTTTGAATGTCTGTCAGTGGACAAAGATGTGTTTTGCTCATGTAATGTTATACAGTAGATTTGACTTGCCTAAACATAGGGATGCAGCAGGACCTTGACCCCCTGGAAAAATGATGGGAAGGGAGGCATGGCTTTCCTCATGGTTGTCAGTAGTCCTCCAAAGCCAATATCTGTAAAAGTGTTTTAAGTGTATGGTGTTACCGCAGTCTTCTAATGTGCTGATTTGTGTGCGTGTGTTTAACTCCTCAATCACCTCTGTTCCTGTTTATTTAAAGTGCACCTAGACTCTGAAATATATTCACGTGCTTGCATTCAGTGCTATGCAAAGGTCAAAGCTTTCTTTTGCAGATGAAACGAGAACGTCTTGTCCCAGGGCACTTTAATTTTGTTCTTTGAAAAGTGGTTTAACTCATCTCTCCCGCAGACCAGATGGGAATGAATGCACTTAGATCATCATAACATGCTCAGAGTATTACAAATATCCAAAAGCCATAAATACTGCCTATATAACTGTTCATCTTCACAGCCAGCAGCGACAACATCAAGTAAAATATAAATCTCAGTTGCTTTCTGATCGAGAATACTAGGAATCCAGAGATCAATTGTGAGTGTGTGTAATATATCATATTCCTCTCAGTGTTTGAATTGAGTATGAAGTGTTTTTCTGTAATAATTGCGACTCCTTTTTCCCTTTATTTGTCCTTAAAGGGATAGTTCACCCAAAAATGAAAATTACCGTATTATTTTCTCACCCTCAAGCTATCCTAGTTGTATATGACTTTCTTCTTTCAGACAAATACAATCAGAGTTATATTAAAAAGTGTTCTGGCTCTTCCAAGCTTTATAATAACAGTGAATGGCTGTTGAGATTTTTAAACCTAGAAAAGTGCATCCATCCATCATAAAAAGTACTCCACTTGGCTCCAGGGGATGAATAAAGGCCTTTTGAATCGAATCAATCGTTTGTGTATAAAAAAAAAAAAAAAAAAAAAAAATCCATATTTAAAACTTTATAAACCGTAATCTCTAGCTTCCAACTGTCGGACAGGTGTCCAAGTTTTAAATATGGATATTTTTCTTACACAAACTAATCTAATCATTTCAGAAGGCCCTTATTAACCCCCGGAGCCATGTAGAGCACTTCTTATGATGGATGGATGCACTTTTCTGGGCTTCAAAATCTCAACAGCCATTCACTGCCATTATAAAGCTTGGAAGAGCCAGGACATGTTTTAATATAACTGATTGTATATAGAAGAAAGTCGTATACACCTAGGATGGCTTGAGGGTGAGTAAATCATGGGGTAATTTTATATTTTTGGGTGAACTTTCACTTTAATGGTTAATAAAATTATGCAAGTGAAATTTTAAGATTACATTTTAAATTACATTTACATAAATTATAATGTTTATTAAATTTCTAGGAATGTATTATTTATAACAGTTGGAAATGTAACTTAATTTTTTATAAATTTGATAATTTAGATATTTTAAAAAATATAAAATATTTATATAAAGTATTTACATTTATTTTTAATTTCTAAATTATTCACACACAAACACACACATGTAATGTATTACATTTAATTGCATTTTAAAAACTATGCTTTTAAATATAATAAAAAAAAGAATACATTTCTAGACATTTTTTTAAACTTATTAAGTTTTTTATTATTATTATTAGTTATATGTTTTTGTGTACACACACACATACACATAAACCATATACAAATGCAAACCATAAACATTTATGGTAATGTTCAGTAGGTGTGTTTTTTTTTTTTTTTTTTTTTTTTGTAGTCAAGACTTCCAGGTGTGTATCTATACAGCAATTGGTTTACCCTCAGAAATATTCACTAGAGTCCAAATTTTGTTTGTATGTATGCATATGAGCCTGTCCATACATACAATCAAATGGTTGCGTTGTGTGTGTATGTGTGTAGCAATGGCTGCTCCTCTCTTCCCTTTTCTGGGCTGGTTACACAGGGGGCATCTATTAAAAGAAAGGGCCCTGTCAGCCTATGATTTAGCTCTCGCTCCTCACACTGCCACAGACCTACAGGATATGGGCCAGGGGGGCCAGCTGAGTTTACTAAACTTTCACAGGGGACCAAAATAGCCCTACTGTGTGACCCTATAGAAATAGGGGAGATTGGAACTAGTTGTCATACTTAGTCTGTAAATATTTCTATAGACACACAAATCATAAAATACTGGCTTTCAAAAAAAGTTATTGAACATTTACATAATTAATGGAGTCCTGACACTTAGTATGGCGCTGGGGTGAGTTCTCTGTCACATTAATCGGACCATTATAGAGTTTCCGTCTAATATTAAACAGTAACACAGTTTCTGAAATGGCAAAGCTGTAAAAGGTGTCTCTGTTCCACTGATATTGCAGTGAAGAGGGAGGACTTTCAAAGCAAAATAGAGATAGCGTGTGAGGGAGCGAGGATGATAAAATCATTGTGGAGGTGGCAGGTTACAGTCGGGCTGTGATCAAGGGGGATGATTGCTGTTAAATTGACTCTTCCTCTTCTGCGGCCTGCCGCAGGAAAGTGGCAGGAGTGTGTGGGTGTCCCTCCCGCTCTCTCTTGGGGCCTCCTCCACCACTGCCCGGTCATTCAGGCTTGAAAAGGACAGCTTGACTGATACCAGACCTTCAGAGTCTCTCCTGCGCACCAGAATTTTAATGCCTTCAGCGCTCGACTACAGTGGCTACTGCTGAACGACAGCGAACATCCCTCTAGCAGTGTGAACTGTTGAGGTTTGGCACAATCGAAATAGTCTTTGGCACCTTTTGAGATTACTAAACGTTCACAGGAGACCAAAATAGACCTTCTGTATGAGCCTATAGGGGAGCCTGGGGATAGTCACACTTTACTCCAGTGAAAAGGCCTTTATCACAATCCACATGTCATCACACTCAGCTTCGATTAGTAGCGCAATCGAATTTCCGTCTGGATTATTGTCAATGCCTGATACCAGTTGTGTCGAAGGTCAAACTAATTTGGTTAAACTTATAAACATCTATATATTTCAAATTTATTTTGCCTTACACAATATGTTTGTAATCTTCCATTTTAATGTGCAACATTATGCGTGCGATGTGACTGCCAGTACTGCCGGTGAGAACTGCCTAGTACATTCAAACGTCAACTTTAACGTCTTTTAACACAAATGTTGAGCGTTCAACATGAATTCAAATTCAATCTGATTTTCACAAGTAATTTCTCTGTTCAGACCAATGTGTATAAAAATGCAGAATTTATACTGCATATTCACTCTCTGACAGTAGATGGCACTTTTATGATGAGCAAAAGCTGAAATTCAGCAAAAGCTGAAATGCCCTGCTTAGTCTAGAACAAAAAACACTATGTAAATTTCCATCTCTGACACCCGTTTGTCTCTAACAAGCAAGGAAATCACTATTTGCATGTTTTCAAACAACTGTTC
The DNA here is from genome assembly GCA_036247105.1 of Cirrhinus mrigala. NCBI lineage: Eukaryota > Metazoa > Chordata > Actinopteri > Cypriniformes > Cyprinidae > Cirrhinus > Cirrhinus mrigala. The sequence continues at coordinate 20,889,460 of CM070029.1, forward strand.
AGATTTTTGTATTCACTATACTATCATATAACACCAAACAAAATAGTACAGAGTCAAGAGATTCATTCATTCAAACAAAACAAAATTTTTGCATTAAATATCTGTCTTAGTGTAAACTTTTTCTTGTTGCACTCTTGATTAAATTCAAGGTTTGCTTAAGGTAGATTGTGTAGTGTAGTGTAGATTCAGACTGTTTTCCTTAAAGTTTTGTGATCTTGTTTTAAATATTATGACTTCTCTTGAAATTAAGTGGCTGATGATTTTGGCCTAAGGTTTCAAAGTGCAAAAAGCTTCCTGGTGCAACAGCGCAAAAACAGAAACCAAGCGATTGACAAGATATTCTATTAAATGTTGCAGCTAATAGGACAAACGCAATGTAGATATAATCCTAAAATTTACTTGTGTGCGACACTCGACACATAACACTAGGAAGTTTCAGGTTTGTCCATTGTCTGGGCTATTTCTCTCCATAGGTTTTGAGTGGTAAAAATGCCTTTGTACCAATTTAAATTAGTTTTGTATATCTCTTAAAGGATTAGTTCACCTCAAAATTCGGTCATTAAATATTCACCCTCATGTCTTTCCAAACCCGTAAGACCTTAGTTTATCTTCAGGACATGAATTACGATATTTGTGATGAAATCCGAGAGCTCTTAACAGTGGTACTCTTGTGAACGCTTGTCAAAGACTGACACATAATGGAAGAAATTGTTGAACAAAGTCATTATTTTTGTTTTCTTTGCACACAAAAAGTATTCTTGTAGCTTTATAAAAATTAAGGTTGAACCACTGATGTCACATGGACTATTTTAACGATGTCCTTACTACCTTTCTGGGCCCTAAACGTGGTAGTTGCGTTGCTGTCTATGCAGGGTCAGAAAGCTCTTGGATTTCACCAAAAATATCTTAATTTGTGGTCTGAAGATGAACGAAGCTTCATGAATCAGTTTAATCACAAAGTTTACTTCAGTTTTGACAAGAATGTTTAGTGTGAGTGTGCAGCCAAACACATAGCCTTTTAAAGTGTGCTTCATTTGATAGTGTGTGCAAACACAGGCACTTGACATATGACACTAGAAAATTTCATCTTTGTCCAGTGTCTGCACTATTTCTCTCCAGAAGTTACAAGCAACAAAAATGCCTTTTTAGGTAAAATAGAGCAAGTGCTGGTCAGTGTTGGCATCTTTTGTTATCGCCATCACAAGTTTGATGTTGTCCTTGTATCCCATCTGTTTTTCAAATGCAAATGACAGTTTGGGCCAGCGTCGCCACCTTGTGGACAAACAAATTAGTGCAAAAACATTCAAGATACAGGCGTGAGCAGAGCTTACAGAACATATATACCATTCAGTATGTACTTTGCATATACAGTATGCATACACTGTTCTGATGATGAAATGTACATCATAGACACTGTAGTCTCACGTAGCCAGATCTTCTGACTGACGGTAAAAGGTCTGGGAACCTTGGCCGCTTTGAACGGCTAAGGCCTGCCCAAACGGCCATATGACTGACAGTTAAAGCAACCAATCACGTTTCGTTTTGTGCCGCATTATGTTTAGGGGCGTAGAAATTTCCCCACAGTAACAGGCTGGTGTAAAACTATTGGGCCTATTTTAAACTTTAAATATTTCACATACTTTTGAAAACCCAGACCAAATTTTTCAATTATGATACAGAGCTATAGACAACTACACTAGCCTACATACCTAGGTATGTTATGTAGCCTAATTTACGCGCATTGGGGAACAGCTCTCTAAACGCAAGGTATAAAAATTGCTTTTGAATGCACGTGCGCGTTTTCCTTTTCGTTTCGTTTTAACGTTCGCGCGAATTCTCGGTGGTGCCGAGCGTGCATTCTACAATAAAAGACTTTCATTTAACAAACAAATTTGAAAGATTTTGAAAAGTCGGGGGGGGGGGGGGGATGGGGGGGGGGGGGGGGGGGGATGGGGGGGAGGGACATGTCCCCCCTGTCCCCAGTGGAAATTACGCCCCTGGCCGTATGCATCAGATGTTCAAACTTTTTTCCATTACATGAATGAGATGGAATTTTTTCCTTGACACACTGCCTTATAATACTAAAAGCACAGTATAAGACCTTGCCATGGTACCTGCTCATTCACCGTCTTTATACCGTGTTTCGTTTGCTCACCAAATTTGCTCTAAAAAGTCATCGCGTTGTCTTCAGCCTCACCACATCTAACATCTCTCTCCATTCCAGCAGCAGTCCAGAGTCCCCACCCTGATACTGACACGCAGTACTGCACCACAGCACGCTCTCCTGCTCTACACACTTAATGTCTCTGGATTTATCACATTCTTTTTATTAGTGGTGCTTACTAAAGCAAGCATGACTGTTATTATTGTACATACTAAGAATAAGGGATTTTTTCTTAGCTGCTAAACCTAAGTACTAAAATTTAGCAAACTCCTCCCACAACGTTTATGCTACAGACGATCAATGATGCCTCAAATCATGGAGCTTTTTAGGGATAGAATTAGTGACCATAATTCAAACAGCAAAGAGTCACACAGAACCTTGGTATCCATCTAGCAGCACCCTTGTAACCACCCATGCTGCATTTTCCACAGACTACCATAGTTTAATGTATCGTTGGAGAATTCAGCTAGCTAATCATGACTGTTTACCAAAACTGTAGTGGCTTTGTCACATATCCGTCAACTGTCATGCAAATGGTAGAGTAAAAGCTTGCAAATTAATCAATTTATTATCAGCTTTAAATGTGTTACATTAAAATTTTTAGAAACTGACAGAATATTTTTTGGGGAATTTTGTTAGTGCTCTACAGACTATAGAGGGTGGAGTCTGTGACACACTGAGTGAGAGAGACAGATAAACACAGAGAGAGTGACAAACAGAAAGGCAAAGAAAGAAAGACAAGGAATGAGGACAAATTAGCATTTCAGTGCTGTCACTTCTGTTCAAGCTTCTCTGAAGTCATTTATCAATGAATGGAGCCTGTAAATAACAGCAGAGAAAACAAGCAATGATCTTTCTCACGCGCCAGTAGGAACTGACACAAAGGTCTCTGTGAAAATCCCTGGTGCGCCTTCCACTGAATACAGTCAAAGAGCAACTCCTGCATTGCAGTAAACAGACAGTGGAGAAGATACAGACAGGAGTGATCACACCCTCCCACAACACACACACACACACACACACATATAAGCAGTGCCATATGAAATATATGAAGCTCTTTCAGTTGTATTATTGCCACTTTTGTAGTGATGTGCTCTGTTTCACAGAATTATGAACTGCTTTGCTTCTTACATAGACAGCTGCTTTTATAGGACTGTCATGGAACATCATAATGACTGATTTAGTACACTAAACATACTGGAGGCAGTAACTCCATGTGCCACACAAACAGAGTTTTTATTTAGTTTTTATAGTTTTAATTAGCAAGCGTCAAAAATCCAATCAGTTCCAGAGCAAAATCAAGTCCCACCCTAATTTTCACCCACCACAGCAGGGGAAATAAGACGATTGAAATTTCTGTTTCATGTCAACATTAACAGATTCCGTCCTGTGAAAAAAATAATGTTATGGCAATAGAATTATTTCTTTGATTTGTTTGATTTTTATAAGTTAAAAATTATTTAAACATTCACATATGCACATGCTGCCTTTCAAAAGTTTGGGATCAGTAAGATTTGTATTGTTTTTAAAGTTTCTTATACACATTAAGGCTGCATTTATTTCATCAAATATACAGAAGAAACTGTGAAATATTTTTGCAATACAAAATAACAGTTTTGTATTTTAATATACCTCTAAATATAATTTATTTCTGTGATGCAAAGCTAAATTTCTTCAGTGTCACATGATCCTTTAGAAACCATTCTAATATGATAATTTATTATAAATGTTGAAAATAGTTGTGCTGCTTAATTTTTGGAACTTATAGTACTTTTTCAGGATTCTCTGATGAGTAAAGAGTTTAAAAAGAAAGCATTAATTAAAAATAGAATAAATTAAATTAATTAAATGCACAGATTCCAAAAAAAATTCTGCAGCATTCATAATATTACAATCATATTAGAATGATTTTTGAAGGATCATGTGACACTGAAGACTGGAGTAATGTTTAAAAAAATCAACTTTGCTTCACAGGAATAAATTATATTTTTAAAGTATATTCAAATAAAAAATTGTTATTTTAAATTGTAATAATATTTCTCAGTACAACAGTTTTTTTCTATATTTTTGATCAAATCAATGCAGCTTTGATGAGCAGAAGAGACTTCTTCGAAAAACATTAAAAACCTTACTGATCCCAAACTTTTGAACGGCAGTGTAGAATATGTATAATATGCAGTGTGTGATAGTTTATTAGTATTTTATTTATTATTACCAAATTATCACATGGTCATTAAATGTGGAAAAACACATTTTATCTTTCCTTTTTGTCCTTGATCAGCTCATAAAAATGCACTGCACACACATGCATTGAGTAAAAAAATATCATTTTATTTATATTGACTTAAGTTTATGAACACTTTTCAGTATTAAATGAAATATATTTATAATGATTCAGCTGTCAGCCATCTCATCTGATTTATATACTCACTGAGATTGTTGCAGTGCATTTTGTTTTCGCTTTTTTAATAAAGGACGCACAATGTGTGATGCTAGAATTAGACGAAAAGTCTAATTAGGCAAAATAATTAAGTTGGCTTCATTACTGAACAACGTCAGAGGCGCTACTATGATCCTGCAGCTCACTAGGTTTTGAAATACAGCTAATGTGTTGCTAGCTTCTGTCAGTCAGGGAGGTTTGTATGTCAGGGAGTGTTTTACCACGCGTTATTACCTCATTAAATCATACCGCTTTTCATAAATAAACCTAATTCGTAATTGAGATTTAGAAACGGACATGTTTTACAGCTGGAAACATGACCGCTGACTCATTAATATCATTTATTGATGGAAAGACTGAGTCTCTCTCTGTGCACGTGTGCTTATGTGTGTGTGTGCATCTGCATTTACTGCAGTGATCTAAGTATCAGCGACTGTGTGAGACTATTACGCATGGTAAAGGAGGCAGGGTGAGAAGTTTAGGGGAGCTGTCAGTAACTTCAACTGTTCTGAAATCGCTTCATTAATCCAAGCGGTTTTCATTCATCTCTCCAGTCGCAGTGCATCTGCCTGAGGACGGGCCTCCGCGTCTGCCACTGCACCAAACCGCTTCAGCAAGCAGAGCCCAAATGATGACACAACTGTGCCAGAAGCTGTTTACTAAAGAAAACATGAATAATGACAGGAACCGTCGAGGAATCGTCCGGAGCGCATGGGAAACGAGCAAGTGGGACAAACTCGGCAGGGAAAAGGTAGTGACAGAGGGATGATAATTGGTGGAAGAGTGAAAGAAAAGCAGAAGTCAGTCACCTGACTTTTCTCTGACTTTGTAATGAGCAGGTTGTCCCTGAGGATTGGCCTCGTCACCCTATCGACTACGCCAGGATCCGCATCTCCCACAATCCTCTGGATCTCCTCCGGTGGTGTCTTTCTTTAGCCCCGTTTTTGGATGTTGGCAGGCAAGTTTCCTTTCGCTGGCATTGCGACGCTGCAGCAGCATGCCAGCTGTTTACGCCTCTTTGTCTTTCAGTTACGCTATGTTCCTCCTTTGCTTTCCTCCTCTAGACACTGATGATGAACTGCTACAACTACTTGCACTACACTAGCACCCTCCCCGCCTTCCCGCAATTTCTCTTTTTCTTTTTGACATGAATTCCTGTGTTTTAAATAATTTCACTGCATTCTCATTTGGGTCTATCTCTAGGTTTTTGGCAGCAGACACTTGCAGAAATCATAGTTAATGCTCTTAACATCAGCCGATTATCTGACTATTAATTGAATTAGTCGTCGTTCTAAGAGCTTGAATGGGCCCTGAGGTTAATTATATTTTGGATATTTTGAATCTGCAGCCCAGGACTTAATGTGACAAAAGCCTCTAAAGATTTAAAGTCAGAAAATAAAAATCAATAGCAATTCTCAGCTGTGAAACTGCAAAAAAGGCAGGGTTTGCAATTAATTTTGAAAAAAATTTATCTGCTCAGAAATTCTCAGAAGTGTGAAACTTAAAAATGTTTTAGGTTTTGTCACACTGCATGTAACTGATCACGTAAATCTGATCAGTAGGAATAAATCTGTCAAAAAGTGATAGATTTTTAAAAATCACAGTGCGTCAAAACTTACCTATACATAAAATTCAATGCAATTTCTAGCTGAAATTACCACTACACTGTAAAAAATAAAAAACACAATTTGTTGAGTCAGCTTAAAATAATTTGTTACCCCGCTGCCTTAAAAATTTAAGTTCAGTCAACTAAAATAAGTTTAGTCAACTTGAAATGTTAAGTTGTACTAAGTGACAACTTAGATATTTGTGTTTGCTAAACTTAAGCTACCTTAAAATTTTAAGTTGATTCAACTCAAATATCTAAGTTGTCACTTAGTATAATTTAACATTTGAAGTTGAATAAACTTTTTATGAGTTGACTGAACTTAAAATTTTAAGGCAGCCAGGTTACAAATTATTTTAAATTGACTCAACAAATTGTTTTTTACAGTGTAGTTGGTCATTTTCTTGCATGATACTATTGTGCCCTCAAAACATGTTTACTGTAGTACATGATTTGTCATTTTTGACATTTGCATAAGAATCATCTTCATATGAATAGATTTTCTGACTATGTAAACTTGCTCAGTAGCTCACCTGGTACAGCACTGCACTACGTGGTGTTCCTGTACACTCATTCACCATTCAGCACATAGTGAGTGACTGTATAAGTCTCAGGTGTCTCCAGAATATGTCTGTGAAGTTTCAGCTTAAAATACCCCACAGATCATTTATTATATCATTTTGAAAATGCCTATTTTGAGTGGAAGCAGAAACAGGCTGTTTTCGTGCATGTCTCTTTAAATGCAAATGAGCTGCTGCTCCACGCCCCTTTTTCCAGAATAGGGCTGTGCCTTTACAGCTCATACCAAAAAACATCTGTTTGGTTTTGATTATCACGTCCATCTTGCTGAAATCATACATTTTAAAGCCATATCAGTTTAAACTTCTGATATAGGGTTTTATAAGCGCACACATCCAAAGCACACGGACAGAAAGTGGCTGTCACACAGCATGTGAGTACTCTTTCATGTATTATTGCGCTTAAACTATCAATGGCCATGTACACACTGCACGCTTCAGCAGTGACAACCACATTTGAATGTGCTAAGGTTAAGACTTCTTTGTTATTTTCTTGCATCTCACATAGAGACGAAGACACATTTCTGATGCACATTTAAATACATTATTAACACCTAGTTCAGTTCAATTCCATACACACTGTGTACACACACTCACGGATGTTAGTGAATTATGTGTGCAGAATGCAATTAAGGAGTAAAAGGTGAACTGACAACCAAATTTATCTGCAGTGTGTACGTGTCCAATTACACACAAGTGTATGTTAAAAACACATGAGTTGCTGGGAAAGAAATCACATGTTTATATTAGATCTGTGTGGTATCAGCATAATATACAGTAAATAAATCAATAAATCTACTGCTCTCTTGTCTCCTCTGAGGCTGGACTCTAAATAGTTTTCTGTGCTTGTCTGTGCAGCCAAAGACAAAACAGTTAGCATGCTTTCCTCAAACTTTTGGCATGGTGTTAAAACTGGTACACCATTGTCGCTTGCAAAAACAGAATGACTGTGGATGGAAATGTGCAAGTTGAGGAGCGGTAATATTATAATAAGATCCCCTTTCTACATCACAATGGGAGTGAAATCTGAGTGGCTCGTTTTTTCACATGCTTGCAGAGAAATGCTTACCAAAAAATCAAAAAAAAGTCAGATTTTCATGATATGTCCTCTTTAAATTGTATTTCAAACCAGTTATGTTTTGGATTGGATTTGTAAAAATTGTATATTGTCTTTTTTTTTTTACTTTTTTTTCCAATAAACTCAATAGATCTGAATATGGAGGAAAAAACACTTTATTTTGCCTTGGAGAAGTCTGAAAGTGATCTGAGTGTATTAATATTTGAAATTTAGCCAAATTTAAGCAAGCTGTATAGATACGGTTCTCAGTTTGAATCGAGAGGCCAGCGTGGTGCCAAAGACTTGACCGTTGTCTATTTTCGTGCCTCTTTCGTTTTTTAGTCATTTTTTTTTTTACAACCTTACCCTCCTGCCAGTGTTTGGTCCTGGAGCATGACATGAAATGAGATGTGCTGTAGAAAATGAGTTTGATGTGACTTGCTGATGAGCAGCTTTGCCTGTGAGTGTGTGTGTGGGTCTTGCACAGATACCCACAGCATCCCACTGGGAACAATGAAAATGCCATTTTATGTAAGTTTCCTGTTCAAGCAGGATGCGGAATACTGATAGATGTTTTTAATGTGGAAGCAGTTGTCCATGAGGAGACTCTGAGCTATATAATGAGGTGGGAATCTCTCTCCACAGGGGGAAACTCTGTTTAATAGAGCTCACAGGCCTGTGACATCATCGCCAGGCAAATCTACAGCATAAGAGTGGGTCATTTCATTTGTGTGAAAATGACAGATACGTTTTCCTCACATAATAGATCATCAAACAAACTGTACTGGGAATGAAAGGAATAGTTCACCCAAAATGAAAATGTATTCAGTCTTTCACATCTCTCCAAGATGGGTTTGTTTCTTCATCAGAACATATTTGAGGTAATTTAGCATTACATCACTTGCTCACCAATGGATCCTCTGCAGTGATTGGGTGCCGTCGGAATGAGAATTCAAACAGCTGATAAAAACATCACAATAATAACCACTTCAGTCCATCAGTTAACATAAAATTAAGTGAAAAGGTGTGTGTTTGCAATAAAAAAATCTTTAAAATGTTTATCTTCAAAGTCCTCTTCCATAATAAAGCTTCCTCTAGTAAAGAAGTCATCTTGTCAAAATCAGGAGAGAAATAGACACAGATCAAGCACCGTTTACAAGAGAAAACAAATATGTTGGCACATTTTGATGTGAGAGTACAACAGGAAATGGACTTGAGTCAGGAGAAGTGATTAATTTGGATTATGAATGGCTGAAACTATGGTTTCAAAGCACCTTAATGGTGGATTTGTTTCTAACAAACACACAGCTTTATGCTTCACAAGACTCATTTAATATTATTTGGATTATTGTGATTCTTGTGGATTATTTTGTATCAGCTCTTTAAACTCTCATTTTGACAACACCTATTTGTTGTAAAGCATCCATTGGTGAGCAAGCGGAGCATCTTAGATGCTCTGCTGGTAAGTAAATTGTCCGATTAATTTTTTTCTTTGATATCTAAATCGGGTTTCAGGTGCTCCCTATGGCCAGTCAATCCCTGCTGCAAACCGTAGAGATATGTCTGTCATGCTTTAATTTTCTTACATCTTCCTAGTAGTTGGCTGTAAAACACTCAAGCATATTATTTTTATTTTTTAAAAGATAGTTGAGGGCAGAGGCTCTAGTCATTAAAGCCTCTTCTTCATATTCAACTCTCGCTGGGTTCAGCAATATCGATAGCACGCATGCCAAGTAAGTACAAAGGACGGATGGGAAAAAATTCCCTTCTCTTAGAAATGTCATGTGGTCCAAATTTATGAGTCTGGCATATCAGCATAGCTTTAAAGTTCACACACTGGTGTTTTATAAAGGGCTTTTATGCATGTTCTTCAGTGCTTCGGAGCTGCTCCCTGCCACTTTGGAACCTTAAAAAATTCAATAGGATTTGATGTAGCAGATTTATAATGCATTACCTGATTGTAACCCTGAGCTATGCAGTGATAACCCATCTGGCTGGAGCTGGGCTATATTATGCTTCAGCGCAATAAGGTTATGGGATTGTTCTAGAGTACAAGTTGTTGTTGTTTTATGTGTAATAGTGGATCCAGTTTGTTGGATATGAAAATGGGAGTATTTCTGTTGATTTTAAAAAATACCTGGTGTATTTAAAACTGCTGGCCAGGTCCATTAGGTTTGACTTGGAAAGAAAAAGTACAATGCTGTATTCTAAAATGAACAAAAAAGTGTTTGCAATAATACATTTATAGTGGAATTCTGACTTGTAAGAGTGAAGCATGTTTGAAAGGTAAGTTGCATGCTAGACTTTCAATATCATTGAATTATTATAAACATGTTTTATGTCCATACTTACAAACTCACTGGGAAAAAAAAAATTTGAGTCATTTTAAAAAAATTTGTAACCTGGCTGCCTTAAAATTTTAAGTTTAGTCAACTCAAATAATTTTAGTCAACTTGAAATGTTAAGTTGTACTAAGTGACAACTTAGATATTTATGTTGACTAAACTTTTTAAGACAGCAAGGTAACAAATTATTTTAAGTTGAAGCCACAATTTTTTTTTACAGTGCTAAGTGATAAACTAGAATTATTTTTATGGAAATTGACAGCATCTGTGTGTCTTAATCTGAAATATTCCTACAGCCCTAAAGTATGCGGTGAGTTTGTTGGGGGGTAATTGAGAATGAATTGGGGAAAATCACGTGAGTGGAGCCAATGCCTCCTCACGATATGATTGGATATGACTGGTTATGATTGTCTGCGATTGGTTCATACGATAAATCCCGCCTCTTGTGCATGTTCCGCATTTGTGAATCAGTCTGAATGAACAATATAATGCCGTTAATGGGAAGACTAATTTAAAAAAGCAAGTATACAACTCACACACTGACATATAACCACTTTGTTACATCAAAATAAGACTTAAAATCGCATGAAAACATGATCTGTGAGAGTTTTTAGTGAGCTTGGTGAAATTTAAAGTAAATCTCTGTGTCTGTGACCAATATTTAGAGACCTTTGATGACTGGTGATCCGAAAATTTCAAAATATAGTTAAAAGTTACCTATTAAAAATAATGGCTGAACCTAAGTTCAAAAATAAAATATATAGTTTAAATTGTTACGGTCTTGAGTTATTTTGGAATAAATGTAAAATGCTTAAATTCACACATGGCTTTAATAAATAGCAAATTGATTACATTGTTCATGTAAAAATATAAAATAGATTTTTTCTTCTTCTTCTTCTTCTTTTTCTTTTTTCTAAAAGAATAAGTAATGTTTATTTAACCAAGAAAACGTGATTGGGACATGAATTTACCTTTGATTTAAAATAAATTAAATAAAATAAAAAATAAAACTACTCATAAATGATTTGTATGATACTTTTTGGAGACAAAGTCTTGACAGAAAGAACAACCTTTGTTTAGCTTTACATTTTTTAACAGCATTTAAATATTGTATGTTTACCATAAGTCACAACATAGAGACATTTTTTACTCAATTTTTATTCAAAGATGAGTGTAATTTGCGTTTTTCATTATTTATCAAAGCATCTACAGTTGTTTTCAGTAAAGAAAAACAAATTTTCTCCTTTCCATCTATTGGAAACAGTAACATAAAACACAAATAAAAAAATTAAATCCATTATTCAGCAGTACTTTGTATGTGATATCAGAAGGTGTTGGTTGTTTTGTTAACTGTTAAAAACCACCAACCACTGCAGTAAACTTTATTTTCATATTACAAAACACAAATTTGTGTGAGCAAACATATTCCCATCAAGTAAGATTTAGAGTTGACATAGTGACTCTGTTTCATGCCATAACACACACTGCGTGTGTGCGTTTGTGTGTGTGTGTAGCCTGTGACATGATGCTATCTGTTCAGCTGTCAGCAGTTTAGTCAGGCTATTCGTTTAGCTTTGAATGGATCTGCTTCAGTGGCTGGTATGAGGAAAGCCCCGAACACGGTTTCCGCTGATTGATATTAACTCGTTTTCAGCACGAAGATGCATACAGCAAAAGGAAATAAAAAATAAAAGAGATTTTTAACTTCGATAAATCATTAGGCATTTACCCTAACTCAAGCACCCTTCATAACTCCACTTTAGACATCAAATGGGTTCTGAGAGTTTCCAATTCCATCTTCCCAAATGAAACCGTAATGATGAGTCTGACAATCAGTCAAGCAAACCGTGTGCTCTCTGACCCTTGATCTGTTACACTTTTCAACTTTTGTTCCGTCAGCTCATTTCGGCCTAGCTTTCCCTCTCCCATTCCCTCCCATCAGTGCTAATTTATGTTTAAGCACCTAAAAACCTACACATTTTTAAGAGCACGCTATCTGTAATTTGGCCAGCGTCCAATTTGTCTTTTTGGGGGTCTCGCATTGATTTAAGTTCCACCATAACAGCGCGTGAATCAGACGAGATCGCTGACACCCTTGCGTGTCCCTCTGCCAAATCTCTCCCATTCCAAATGCTTGCTTTCATTTTTTAATCTCCCTCTCTTTTTATATGCCCAGAGAGAGCGCTGAGGCTCATAATGAATGTCAGGCATGGAGCGTTAATAAATTAGCCATGCGTGTATTTCTGCTTATTAATGGCTGCAGTGGCAAACCCAAGCCACTTTAATGCATTTCACTTAGTGTTGCTTATGACTGCGTTTCATAAAACATGGCAGCTTCTTACATGCTTGTTCCTGTTGGAGATTTATCACCTCCGCCTCCCTTCCATCTACACTCACACTTAGTTTCTTAGACCCCTCAACGAAGGCCCAAAAAATGCCACAAACTCACTCATACATACTCTTCTCCTTTTATTCCTCTGTTTCTGCTACCAAAACAAGACTTCAGACACCTGGAGACTGAACAATATTCACATCTGACCGTGGTTAGTTCTTCGTCTGTGTCATTCAGTTCAGAAGGTAGGGTAGGGTGAAAAAGATCTCATTTTCATCTCCAACTTCAAAATCATCCAACATTGTTGTTTTACCTTTTTCGTAAAGGGCATTTGGTTTCTTTGCATGTTTGCTTTGTAAACACTGGGTTGGTACTTCTGCCTGCTTTCCAATATGATTATGTATTGTGTGAGGTTGGGCTGGTGCAAGACGAGCATTTGTGGTTAAAAACTACATTTTTATTTATTTATTTTTTAAGAAAATGACAGACTGCTTTGCTAGACTTATTTCTCGGCTGGGATCGTGTAGAGCCCTTTGAAGATGTACTGAAACTGCAATTTGGACCTTCAACCCACTGATCCCTATTGAAGTCCACTATATGAAGAAAAATCCTGAAAAGTTTTCCTCAAAAAAGGAAAGACATGAACATCTTGGATGGCATAGGGGTGAGTTTCAGTCTTAGAAACTATTACTGAAAAAACATGTTTCCTGTTCTGTGTCATAAACTCCTGAAACATTACCCAAACAGGCAATTTGGGAAAGAAATCAATCATGTGTATGAAAGTATTCAGATGTAACCCTTCTTTGCAATAGTTAACATTGTCATAAGTAACTGTGATTTAATTACACATTTTTTTCTCAGTAACTGTAAAAGGTTACAGTTACATTTTTGTAATTAAACGTAATTGCGTTACACGTAACTAGTTACTCCCCAACACTGCACTCTTAAAAAAGCTGGGTTAAAAACAGCCCAACTTGGGTTATTTGACAACCCTGGTTAAATATTGGACAAAACACATGCTTGGATTATTTTGACCCAGCTGGTTGGGTTCAAACATGCTGGGTTATTTTATTTCAGTCAACTATTGTTTAAAAATTATTATATTGCTGGCTTAAAATGGACTGGAACACACACTGAATTACTAGAGGCAACAGCAATAATCAAAAGATAAACATTTATTATTAAGAAAGAACACATGGACAAAATACAAGACAAATTGAATTTACTTGGGTTAATACAGCATAGCTTACAATATTACATACATTTAAACTCATTTAACAAGCATTTTAGACATAAAAATTTAACATTTAAAAATAGCATTTTAATTTTAGTGTATTCAACCGTTCTCTGTAATTGTTTTTTTTTTTTTTTTTTTTTATCGAAATAGCGCTAATTCTTATGCCGGTGTGTCGCTGAAATCTGAGCTAGTGATGGGCTGCTGTTCACTGGGCGAAGTACGAACTTCAGACCGCAACTTCATGTTTCACTCCTAGCTGAAAGATGCCATGACTTACTCCAAAATCTGCTTATAAATTAACAGTACTGACATTAGAGAACATATTTTATCATCAAATTAAATTAAACTTAGCATTGTAATGAATAAAATCCATTTATTTTATGCAAGACAAAAAGGTGTTTCCATCATGCGAAGTGACCACTGCTGACGCAGCTGACTGACATCTCGCCCTTATGTTGCCTTGCGTAAAATAATACCATTTACAGCACAGTAAAGACTTTATAAACTAAATAAAATGTATACAAACCTTTATTTCGCTGAAGTGCAACTTTATTTCACTTAAGAAGAATAGAGGACTCAAAAAGCCTGTGCTCTGACTGTAACTCAGCAGCTGGGTTGTTTTATCAGAGACAGGCTCAACCCAGCGGTTAGAAAAAAATAACCCAGCGTTAAAAATGACCCAGCAGCTTAGTTCCAGAAAAACTTAAAATATTAAAAAATAACCCAACAAGTTGAACCCGGCATTTGGGTTAAAAAAATAAGAACCCAGCACCAGGGTAAAAATATTAAAAACAACCCAATAAAATGATCCAATTGGGCTAAACCCAGCACTTGGGTTAAAAAATAACCCAGCATTTTTTTAGAGTGTGGATATTCGTAACATACTCTGTTTCTGTCTCATGAGTTTGTGTTGGATATAATCAAAATATTTAAAACAAAACAAAATTTTTAATCTTGGTTGATAACAATACATATTCCAATATACACTTATTTTATGGAAACATGATTAAAAACCACTGGAAAAAAAATGAAATGTTTTACCTACATTATTAAAAATGTAATAAAATGTATTATTTTCTTTTTAAAAAAAAAAAAAACAGTTTCATCCCTTTTTTAAAAAAAAATTCAGAAATACTGATTTAACTGTGCTTCTATAAATATGAAGATTTTCTCTTTTTAATTGAGCTTGCTGAGTGTTTTCTTTAGTGAAGCTTCTTTATCACACATTTTGCCCAGTTCCACGTTTTGGATGTCATACCGGAAACCTTTTTTCTCTCTCTTTGCTGTACGTTTTGCATTTACATTTCTCCAGCTTTTGTACTATTCTAGTTTACGGTCTTGCAGCACTGCTGATATCGGAGACTCTTGTATGATAAATTGCTGGTGCTTTTCCTCATTTCTAAGTCACTTTGGATAAAAGCATCCGCTAAATGATTAAATATAAATGTAAATTTATATACATTTTAGACATCTGTGGAAACCAATGTGTACATGTTTGCATATACATCCATTAGTTTAATGCCTTATGAATGTTAGCGTTGGTAATTAGTTACCCATGGGCAAAGTCCCAGGTAATATTTTATTTACAAATGAAATTTCATTACCTCAATAATCCATATTCTGTAAGTCCCTTATGATGCCAACTCAAAATGAGTATATGCATTTATGCAAGTAGAGCGCAAAGTAAAGTCCAATATAGCCATTTAAAGATGGAAATCTTTATAAATGTGTCATTGTCCCCTTGGTCCTTCATTGATATTTAGACATTTTTGGTGTGTGGTTTTTGATTTATTTTTACAGGTGATTTTTCTGGGGTGTTGGAAGTACAGGCAGAGTTAAAGAAAAAAACATTAAAAGAAAGCAAAAGAGGTGAGGGCAGCAGCAGATCACATAATCTGTTGTTGAACCACTGTGGCCTATGCCCTAGCATTCGTGTAAAGCATTTCCTTGCAGCTGCCAATGGCTCTCTTTCTTTTCTCTCTCTCTCTCACCCCTCCGTTTGGCCGCACCTCCCTCTCTCGCCCCTGAAGGTCAGTGACTGAAGCGTTGCTCCTGTTCTGCTGAGTCTGCCAAACTCTGACCAAAGAGGGAGATTGAGGGGGGTGTAGAAAAACCAGGAGAAACC
Organism: Cirrhinus mrigala; assembly: GCA_036247105.1. NCBI lineage: Eukaryota > Metazoa > Chordata > Actinopteri > Cypriniformes > Cyprinidae > Cirrhinus > Cirrhinus mrigala. The sequence goes on from CM070029.1 coordinate 20,905,344, forward strand.
CAGCGACCCAACTGCCCACTGACGTCTATAAAACAAACGCAGAATGACAGGTGTCACCCAATTTCCCCTCCTTCTGTCCCTCCTTCTTTTCCCTCCTTCGCTCCACACGCCCGGATGCCATTTTATAGTTTATTGTTCCGTGTCGCATTTCAAGGTCGCTCTTAACATGGCTAAACTAGGCCCTTGAGGAATGTTGTGGGGCATGCCTGCCAGTGAAACCCAGCCCGCCTGACTGCTGCTGGCAGCGCTGCCTGACCAGGGAACCCTCCAGCTGGGGAAGCGGCTAAATCTAGCCTGTGGCCCCGCTGAGGCCTCGGTGGTCTACATACCGCACAGCGGTGACCTGCTGCAGTGTCGCAATTAAGGGCAACAGCAGTAGAAACTAGATTCACACTCACCTGAGCTGAAATCGTCTGCTCCAGAAATTGTATTTGTTTATTTGTTTGAATAAAGTTTCAAATTAACTGGTCATACTTTGAGTTTTTTTTATTATTATTTAATTTATCATTATTTATTTATTTATCTTGGTTATCGAATGTAGTAGTTTGATTATGTTGTATTATGTTGTTGATTTAATTGAAATGAGTTAATGTGCATTCCTAGGTGATTCATTTATTAAAATAAAATCATGGGGTTAAATAAAATCATACTTTACTTTAGGATAAATTTATCAGACAAATTTATCTTGGAAATTCATTTGCTAAAATAAAATCAAATGGTTATATAAAATCATATTCTTTAGTAGTTCAATTTTTTTTATTTGTTTGTATAGCCAGTGTGGTTGGTCAGTAAGTTATAAATATATGGTTAAATAAGGTATAAATATGTTCTCAGAAATAATACAAATTAATTAATTAATTAAGAAAAAATAATTATAAATACTAATCTCAATAAATAGATAAAATAAAGGGGTTAAATACGATCATATTTCAGACATTTGTTTTTTAAATTTATTTATCTTTTAATTCATTTATGTTGGTTGTCGAATGAAGTTGTTATATTGATTGTTAATCATAAATTAAATTAATATAATGTCAGATGCATTTATCTTGGTAATTTGTTTAAATAAAAACATAGGTTAAAAAAAAAATCATATTCTTTAGTAATTTATTTTATTTTGTTTGTTTGTTTAGCCACCAGTGTCGTTGGTCAATACATTATTACATGGTCAAATAATATATAAATATGTTGTATTGATTCTCAAAAAACAAACAAACAAACAAACAATTTGGATTGACACAATGTCAAATTATTTAATAAATAAAAATTAATTATAAATATTAATATTAATGAATAAATAAAATCATGGAATTAAATGCAACCATATTTCAGACATTTGTTCTTTAATTTAATTTATTTATCCTTGTTTGTTATTGATTAAAGTTGTTATATTGATTGTTAATCAACATATTAAATTTAATTTTAATAATTAATAAATCATGGAGTTAAATACAATCATATTTCAGATGTTTCTTTTTTAATAAAAATTAATTTATCTTTATATTTATTTACTTATGTTGGTTGTTGAATAAAGTTGTTCTATTGATTGTTAATCATAAATTAATATAATGTGTGATGCGATTAATTCATCTTGGTATTTCATCAGTTTAAATAAATTCAAGTGATTAAATAAAATCATATTCTTTAGGAGTTTAATTTATTTGTTTAATTTATTTTTTGTTTGTTTGTTTGTTTGTTTTTTAGCCACCATGTGGATGGTCAATAAGTTATAAATATATGGTTAAATAAGGTATGCATATGTTGTGCTTTTGATTCTCAAAAAATTGGATTGATACAATAATTATAAATATTAATCTTTATTAATAAATAAATCATGGGGTTAAATACAGTCATATTTCAGACGTTTGTTTTTTAATTGAATTTATTTATCCTTTTATTTACTAATTTCTGTCGGTTGTCAAATAAAGTTGTTGTATTGTTATATTTATATTTTATTTGGTTTGTTTGTTTAGCCGCCAGTGTGGTTGTTAAATAAAGTATAAATATGATTTGTTGATTTATAAAAAAAAAAAAAAAAAAAGGACTGATACAATGTCAAATTAATGTATCTTGGTTATTAATTAGTTAATAAATAAAAGTCCTATTATTCAGGGTTTATTATTAATTTATTTATCCACCGAAGTGCTTGTTGAATAAGACTGTTGTGTTGATTTTCAATTAGAAGTTGACTGATACAATGTCAGATTAATGTACCGCAGTGATTAATCAGTTAATAAATAAAATAATGGGGTTAAATAGATTCATGTTCTCCTGGTGATTCTTGCATGACTTAATTAGCCAACCTAAAAGAAACAATCTCCTTCACACTGTACATACACTATAAATGCACACTGCAACAAAATCATTCCAATTATAATGAATGATGCAGTCACATACTTGCAGAAAAAAGTAGGATTCTATTTTTTTTATTTTTTTTTTTTTGCCATTGCTTGCTTGCAGTGTAGGTGGTGTGACAGGCACATTTTCTGTAGATGATGAAAAGGATGTTTAGTTTTATCATAGTGCATGCTAATAATATACTCTATGTCAGGACAGCCCAGTCTTTGGCAGATTGAATCCTCCCAGCATTAAAATGGAGGGAAATTACAGTAGGACAATATCTGCTGCACAGCTGTTTGGTGTGAACTGTAGTCAATGCGCAATGGATCTATCACAGCATCCCATCAGGCCAGAGGACAGCTAAATACAAATTAGCAGGACACCAGCATGCATTCCTCTGATGGTGCATGGGATGGTGGGGGAGGGGAAGACGCTTTCATTTCCTCTCATTCTCTCTCGCTTTCTCATTAGCTTGCAGTTTAGCTTTATTTATGGCAGTGTGTTTCAATTTAAAAAGACGTGTGGGTGTGCACGGCGGTGTGTGCATCTCAGTAAGCAGACTCTGTGTGTGTGTGTGTGTGTGTGTGTGTGTACACGCATATGTCAGAAAAGATGGTGCAGAGAAGAGACAAACATTAAAGTCTGTGATTTAAAGTATAATTGATTATGGAAGCTGAAAAGTATTTAAAATGTTTAAAAGGATATAATACTGAGCCAGATCGAATTGTTGTGGCCTAGCGGTCGCATTAGCGCAACGGTGGTCATGTGGGTCTTTTTCCACCCTCTTTTCCCCAGCATTTCCTGGCCTGTCTCATTGTTCCTATAAACAAAAGTTTCACATTTCAACTATTTTCTAAATATATACTAACCCCAACGAAGAGAAGAAAGACCCTGTGTTTCGTCCCATCTCCTGGACTCATTTTGCACAAACAAACAGGCACAATGCACTGGATTCTATTCTCTGTCTTCCTCTGTTCTAACCGCTGCCCCCCTCTGATTGGCTGAAATTTGCGTGTGAGTCTGCAGTCTTACCTGTGAGTCCTGTTTGAGTTTTTCAGGTCACTCAGTCCCTAAAGATCTCCCTCTCCGCTTTCTGTCCCCATGTACCCTTACACTTTCACACAATTGTGCTGCTCTGTTGAATAAACATTTCAGCCTATGGCTGTTACATATTGTGTTGTCACAAATTGTCAAGTTGCACTACCGTTCAAAAATGTGGGGTCGGTACATTTAAAAAAAAAACTAAAAAATAAAGAAACAGCAAGTATGCATTACATTGGTCAAAAGTTACAGTGAAGACATTTATAATGTTACAAAAGATTCCTATTTCAAATAAATGCTGTTAGTTTGAATTTTTTCTGTTTTTTAAAGAATTGAAAAAAAATGCATCATGGTTTCAAAAAAATATTAAGAAGCACAACTGTTTTCAAGATTAATAATAATAAATATTTCTTGAGCGTCAAATCAGCATATTAGAACGATTTCTGAAGGATCATGTGACACTGAAGACTGGAGTAATGATGCTGAAAATTTTGTTTTGCATCACAGGAATAAATTACATTTTTAAATACATCAAAATAGAAAACACTTATTTTAAATTGTAATAATACGTACAATATTGGTGTTTTTACTAAAGTTTTTAAAAATCTATTTTTAATAAATCATACATCATATCTAAATATTAACTACAACTTTTGCCTCAGTAAATTCCTAATTACTGCTTATTAATAGTTAGTAAGGCAGTTTTTAAATTTAGTTGTTTAGTTATTATTAAGGGATGTAGAATATGGTCATGAAGAATATGTGCTTTATAAATACCAATAAACAGCCAATATGCTGGTAATATGCATAAGCAACAAGACAAAATAGTGAGAACTGGTCTCTAAACTAAATTGTTATGAAAAAAATCTTAATGCCACCAAAGAAGAAACAATGGAGAATTGCAGAAATAATGACCTGTTTAAAGAATGAGTCTTGTAAATTAATAAAATCTCAGATATCGAGGAAATTGTTCTCATGAATATACTGTATATTATTTATAGTTTTGAACTAGTCTAATAATTCATTGACTAGAAACTCCTGGGTCATTTGGAGTAAAACATACTGGAAACACTGATACATGAAATAACAGAAATTTGAATCTGTTAATTCAAAAGTCTGTTACCTGAAATACAAATTGAAAGCAATTTTTGCTCATTTATTTTAAAGAAAACCTATTATGCTCCTTTTTACAATATGTAATATAAGTCTTGTGTCCCCTGAATGTGTCTGTGAAGTTTCAGCTCAAAATATCCGACAGATCATTTATTATATCATAAAACTGCCTATTTTGAGTGGAAGCAGAAACAGGCTGTTTTCGTGCATGTCTCTTTAAATGCAAATGAGCTGCTGCTCCCCGCCCCCCTTTTCTAGAATAGGGCTGTGCCTTTACAGCTCATACCTCAGATACTCTTACAAAAACATCTGTTTGGTTTTGATTATCATGTCTGTTGTACTGAAATCATGTGTTTTAAAGCCATACTTTAAGCTTCTGATATACTGTTTTCTTAGCGCACACAGAAAGCAGCTGTTACACGGCATGTGAGTACTAAACTAGTACTAGTTCTCTTTCATGTCTTATTGCGCTTAAACGATGAAACGCAAGTTTATGTTAAAAACACCCGAGTAAGACAAGAACAGTCAGTTATGTCTGTAATGGTAAACAGCTGGGAAAGAAATAAAGAAATCGCATGTTTATATTAGATTTGTGTGGCAGCAACGTAACATACAGTAAATAAATCAATAAATCCACTGCTCTCTTGTTTAGACTGGGACTCTAAATAGTGTTCTTTGCTTATCTGTGCAGCCAAAGACAGAACAGTTAGCTTGCTTTGCTCTAACTTTTCCCATGGCGTTAGAACTGGTACATCGTTGTCGCTTGCAAAAACAAAATGGCGGTGAGGTGGGTGGAAACGTACAGATTAAGAGGTGGTAATATTATAATAAGATTCCCTTTCTATGTCATGAGGGGAGTAAAATCTGAGCGGCTTTTTTTATTACATGTTTGCAGAGAAAGGCTTACCAAAACAGTTACTGGGTTGTCCTTTTTCACATTTTCTGGGTTGGTAGATGCACCAGGGACAGAAAAAGTCAGATGTTCATGATATGTCACCTTTAAAAAGACCAATTTATTCAAACACCTGGAAATGTAATGGAAATATATGGAACATTTGCAGTAGTTAGAAAGGGTGTGGAAAGGGAAGCCCTGCCCTAAACTCACTTGATTGGTTGAGCTGTTGCTGGTCAGATTCTCAAACAAACAGGTGTTTTAAAAACACCACAATGTTTACAATTTCCTGGTGAATCAATCTACGGATTACTTTATTATAGTTGTCTCTGTATATTAAGCTTGAATTTGAGAAGGTTTAACACTGGAAAAACCTTTAATACACACATCACCTTTAAAAAAAAAAAAAAGTTCTGACTGAACACACCTCAGAGGCCCTGCAATGTCCTATGGTCTGCATAATGCCATTGGCATCATGTGTGCATGGTGTAGGGCCTGTAGCTGGGGGTTTATTTATGGGACTTGCTAAATTTATGCCTGTTTGATGGAGCATGTCAGGCATTCTCTTCATGTAAACCAGAGAGAATATAGGACCAGCAAAGGGAAGGACTGTAGGGCAACCCAAATGTCAGGGGCAGCCCAATTGAATGCTAAAGCAGCCTGTAAGATGAACTCATTGGAGCATGAGTTATTGACTTTCAGTTCTCAGAGCTGTACGCCACTTTGTCTTGCAGTCAAATGTCAAGCATTTGTTTTAGTTCAGAATGCAGTGGTATTTTAACTACGTTACTGACAGCCCTTTTGTAGTTTTACTGAGTCTTAAAGATTTTGTTTCCCACAGAATGCTTTTGGTTTTTTATGTTTTTCTTTTCTTTTCATTTTTATCTTTAGTTAAAAATAGTATAATTAAGTAAGTGTAAACAGTATGTTTGCGTTTGTGCATTTAGGACGTCCCGAAATTGATTGCGCCTTTAGAAATCCGCCGGGAATAGCAATAGGGAGCTTGATGTATAATCATTCAGGTGGTTATTGAACAGGTCAGAGGTCAAACCGTCAAACCTGATCCTCTACCCAAAGGGACCATCTAATTAATGACCTAACACAGGGCTCATTCAAATTCCCTTAAGTAAACAGAGAATAAGGTGTATCTATTATCAAGGAGAGCTTTTAATAAATCATTTCACAGCCCAGTGTCATTGAAAAAATTTAGTTTCAGAAAAGGATTAGTTCACTTCCAGAATAAAAAATTCCTGATAATTTACTTACCACCATGTCATCGAAAATGTTCATGTCTTGCTTTCATCCGTCAAAAAGAAATGAAGGTTTTAGAGGAAAACATTCCAGGATTTTTTTTCCATACAGTGGACTTCAATATGGTCCAAATTGCAGTTTCAGTGCAGCTTCAAAGGGCTCTTCATGATCCAAGCTGAGGAGTAAGTGTCTTATCTAGTGAAATGATCAGTCATTTTCTTAAAAAAAAAAATATATATATATATATTTATATATATATATTTTTGCACTAGCTCTGTGATGCACATGTGCGACTTCACACATTACGTAATCATGTTGGAAAGGTCATGTGAAACTTTGGTTCAAAAAGGTAGAGTAGAGCAGTGTTTCCCAATCTTTTTTCTGCCGTGGCACAGTTTTGATTAAAAAAAAAGATGTCTGAGTGTCTGATCAGACACTTGCACTTAATATTTTCTGAAAATTATGCTCAAATGGAGTTAATAAGGTTTTTGAAGAGCGAATGACAGAGGTATGTGTTTTGTCCTTCATGGCTGCATCTGAGGCAGCAAATTAATCACATTACCTTTCATCAATTTACAGGTTTTAAAGTTTTTTTGTAGCTATATGGGCGCCCAGTTTTTCTTGTTGTTTAATACATTTGGCCAAAATCTCATGAAATAAAAGATGAACCGCTATGCACAGGATATTTAAAATGTATATTGCCTACAACAGCAAATGCTTAGCTCTTCAAACACACAAAAACATTAGCCTTTACAGACAGTGTTTCTTGAGTAATGAAAATGCTTAACTTATTCAAACATCAGTTGTTTATTTACCCTTGAACTACAAAGTAGTAGACATCCGTCTTCAAACTGCACATTGTAGCATTTCATTCTGTATGGAGGCGGTGGAGTTATGAGGTTTGACTGACAGTTTGAGGATCCAATGGCGTTACGAGGTTTAGTCACAAGCTCTTTTGAATGCTTTTCATTGGTTGATATTTGTAAAAGCCACAAACAGACATAACGATGACCAATAGCACTAATAATAATGAAATATAATAGAGATAGGAACTTTTTGATAATTTTCCACTGCACACCAGACAACCTGACACTAGTGTGCCGCAGCACAGTGGTTGAAAAACACAGGAGCAGAGCGAAAAACTCATCAATCATTTTGACATCCAACTTCAAAATTGTCTGACATGGTTGTTTTACCTTATTTGTAAAAGGCGTTTGACTTGCACGTTCACTTTGTAAACACTAGGTGAGTACTTCGGCCTACGTCATGCGTAACCTTTCCAACATGGCGTAATGTGTGAAGTCGAACTAGTGCGAGATGAGCATTTGTGATTAAAAAGTATATAAACTTTTTTTTTTTTTTTTAGAGAATATGGCAGATCGTTTGGATAGACATGACACTTATTCCTTGGCTAGGATTGTGTAGAGCATTTTGAAGTTGCATTGAAACTACAGTTTGGACCTTCAACCCATTGGCTCCCACTGAAGTCCACTATATGGAGAAAAATCCTGGAACGTTTTCCTCAAAAACCTTAAAGGTTTAGTTCACCCAAAAAATAAAAAATAGCTCATTATTTACTCACCCTCCAGGCATTCTAGGTGTATATGACTTCCACCTTTCAGATGAATGCAATCTGAGTTATACTGAAAATGATCCTGTCACTTCCAAGCTCTATCATGGCAATTGACGGGTGTTTCTCTTCATCAGTCCAAACAAGTCCAATAAAGAGCATCCATCCATAATGAAAAGTGCCTCACACAGCCCTGGGGGATGAATAAAGGCCTCCTGTAGTGAATCGATGAGTTATTGTAAGAAAAATATCCATATTTAAAACATAATAATCACTTCATTCTAGTTTGCGCTAACAGTTGTACACTGAAGCAGCTCCAGATGGCGTAGGACATGAGCATTGCGCATACGTCTGTAAGTCTTGTGAAAACCAACGTTTGTTTAGAGGAGCAAAGGATGCAAAGTTTCCTGATTTTAGCAAAGGAAAACTAGTCTCCTCTTGGCTTATATCGGAATCCTCCAACATCTTTCTTTGCAAAACCTCATTTTGTATTTCTAATTCGAGACCGTTGTTTTGTTTTGGTTTCTCTACGGCCTTTGTCACGTCTGAGCGGCACATGCACAAAGCTGACGTATTACGTCATCCACCCGGAGCAGCTTCCGTGTATAACTGTTGGCACAAGCTAGATTAAAGTGATTCTTACATTTTAAATATGGATATTTTTCTTACAAAAACGCATTGGTTCACTACAGGAGGCCTTTATTGAGCCCCCAGGAGCCGTGTGAGGCACTTTTTTTTTTGTCATGGATGGATGCACTTTATTGGACTTGTTTTGGACTGATGAAAAGAAACACCCGTCTTTGCCATTCTAAAGCTTGTAAGTGGCAGGATAATTTTAATATAACTCTGATTGCATTCGTCTGAAAGAAGGAAGTCATATACACCTAGGATGCCTGGAGGGTAAGTAAATAATGAGCTAACTTTCATTTTTGGGTGAACTAACCCTTTAATTTCTTTTCAACTGAAGAAAGAAACACATACATCTTGGATGACTAGGGGGTGAGCACGTTATCAGGAAATTTTAATTCTGGAGTGAACTAATTCTTTAACAACAGCAAACATGAAATCTGCATCTCAGGTGCAATGCTGTACCAGATGCGCTACCAAGTAAGTTTACTACATCAGAAAAGCCATATATACAGGCGATTACATCACGTAAACATGGTATAGTGCAAGAAACCACGCAAAAATGTCTTATTAATTAATGAGTTGCTACTGTATTCATAATTTGTATGAAAAGTAGTTTTTTACTGCCACTACTGGTCATTTAAACTGAAAACTGCACTGAATTACATAAGTAAGCTTTTGGTGTTGTAGGTAGAAGCATGTTTTCCCAATGAGCCTGTGTTTTAACTTCCAAATGTGTGTTGGAGCAAACCAGTCTTGAACAGTGCAAGTCTCTGAATGTGTATCGCCTTTGATATTTAGTGTTATTGAATTAGAACAGTAAATTTGTTTACAGAGGACACTAATATTTAATTGCTTGTCTCTTAAAACTAATTAGGTTCCTTGTTGATACGTATTGATTGTAATTGTTTAATGATGCGGAAGGAGTTTATTTATACTGTAAAAATGACAGGACATTAACCTCTAGAAATCACAGGAGAAAAAAGGTTAAGGATGAACGGACAGACGCACAGATAAAGACAGTGAGTTGCATGAAACTGACATACATTTTCCTACTTTCCGATCAACCCGTATCCATCTCCCCACCCCCTTCTCCCTCTCTTCCTATCTCTCTCTCTCTACATCAGGTCTTCAGCCTTGAGCTTCAACAATCAATGCAGTAATTAAGAAAGAGGCAGAGGGAGAGAGAGGAGGCCTCTACTCAGCTGGAGTCAGCACTCTACTTCTCTTTCCGTCCCTCTCTTTCCCATAATCCTCCTCTTCCTGCCAAAATGCTTCCATTAGCCTGTTTCTCCTTATTTTCCCAATCCCGTTCATTTTTATTTCATTCATTGCTAAGTTAAAAACACATTTCCTCTCTCTTTATCTCGCTACCTACAGTTTTTGGTGACGGGACGCCAGGGACAGTGACATCCACATTCATTCAAGCGCAAAATCTCCCGTTCTTGTGTATTTTAAATGCATCCAATTGTGTGGAAAGCCAATATACCTGTAAGACATCATGACTAGATAATTACAATCGATTCAGTCTATGCTTTTGCACTCTTCAAAAGGTGCTTTGAGATTGATGGTAGTCTCCCTCTGCTGGTCATCGCCCGGCATTGCAAGTGTGAGGTCTTGCGTCACTGGGAAACACAGTCAGTGAGTTCTGTCAGAAGGAGATCTGGAGGAGTATCTTATGAACAAAATGAAAAATAAATACACACACACAGAGAAAAGGAAGTGGGATGCGCATAACTGAATTTATAGAGTATTTATATCCTATCAAGCATACATATTATCTGTGTGTAGGTGTGTTGTGTGTCCTTGCATGTGCATTTTTGTGTACACTGTATGTGATTCTCATTCGCTCTGTGCAGTGGGATGAGAGCATGAGAGCATGATATTAGACAGAAACGATACATGCATCCCAGTAGGTGAACTGCTGTATCTTGCTGCATTGGGAGTGGAACGCCTGCATTAAAGGCATTTTCGCAACAGTATGGAGAACACTGCAGCAAAACTCCTTTACACTGGAGCTCCGCAATACACCACACTAGATGATGATGTCACTCATGCCTTTGCAAACACTGTTAACCTGCTTACACTGACAAAACGCCTTCGCTGACCAATCAGTGGTCACCCCTTCTCTGTCCCCTTCATATATCCTTAATATTAAAAGGAGTTAATAAAATGTAAAGTGACACTTTTTAATATAAAATTATAATTTTATGTAATTTAATACAGTCTGGAAATTATACTGGAAATAATACAATGTAGGTGTTCATATTTACATTTTTTATCATTTTTGGTTGTTGTTTGTTTGTTTTTTTCATGTGCAATGCATCACGCGTCATTGATTTATAGGCTTGAGCAGCACAAGTGGATGCATCTAAGCTAGGAAATAACACTTTATAATCTCTCCTTAATAAATTATCTACATCCCAATCCAACCTTCTGGGTAACATCTTACTTTTAACCAAGTATGTATGCATGATATTGACGTCATGGGAGGAAAAAAAGGGAACTTCTGAAATTCTGCTGTTGTTTTGTTTTGTAAAATGCAATCCGTGTTGAAATCACAAGCTATAATAATAATTCTTATGCTCACCAAGGCTGCATGTTTTGTTTTGCTTTTAAATACAGTAAAAACACTAATATTGTGAATTATTATTACAATTTAAAAGAACTGTTTTCTATTTGAATATATTTTAAATTGTAATTTATTCCTGTGATGCAAAGCTGAATTTTTAGCATCATTACTCCAAACTTCAGTGTCACATGATCCTTCAGAAATCCTTCTAATATGCTAATTTGCTGCTCAAGAAACATTTTGTATTATTGTCAGTATTTAAAAAAGTTGTGCTGCATAATATTTTTTGTGAAGAACAACATTTATTTAAAATAGAAATCTTTTCTAAAGCAATGGATGTCTTTGCTGTCACTTTTGATCAATTTGATGCATCCTTGCTGAATGAAAGTATTTATTATTAAAATTATTTATTTCTTTCAAAAATCTACTGATCTAACTGACCTTAATTTTGTGAACTGATCTACACCAAGAACGTGACATGGTGAAAATGCTATTTCTAAAGCACAGTTAGTAAACATTATTGTGCCACGGTCTGTACATTTGAATTACTCTTGTGTGGAGAAAAAAAAATAGAATGTTCCTAATGGAGAAACAACTTCTTATGTAATTTCTTGATGTAATTTCCTTCATTTTGTTTTGTCCCATTAGAAATCTGAATCTGCGCTGTCCTATACGAGGTTAAACTGAATATTAGAGACCTGAGACCTCAGCAGAGCAAGTGTGAATCTCTCTATAGCAGGCCTACTTACAAAGATCCAGAGGAGGACTGAAAATAGAAATTAGACCATGGCAGACAGAGGTAAAAGAGGAGGAAAGGAAGCTTTAGAGTGATTAAACAGGCTCTGGATAAGAACGGAGGAACGGGATGGATGATGGTTTAGAGAAAGGACCTGAGGTGCTGGATTAGTGGTCAGCTGGCCCTGTTTTTAATATGAGGAGAATTTCTCACTAATGGACATCTAGAGGACTTCATAGGAATTCAATGAGAAAGACATCAGTCCCTGGTCACCAGTGCCAAGTGGCAATATTTTTGGCTGGCATTGAGCTTGGTTTGACTGAAGGACAGTGGGAGAATGTGTTCTGAATGATAAAGGTGGCAATGGCAGCTCAAGAACTTGTCATTGAGGTCTTAATTTTGTTTGTATTGTATAGTCAATATTGGACATAAATTGCATGGTTTTACATTAATGTCAGAGGCACTTACAAGAAATGAGAAACTTCAACAGTTTTTGGTAGCTACAAGTTTGTGGTTGATTTTCAATTTTAAAATGAAACCAATATGTTCTTTTACTGTGTGTAAATATTATTTATATATCAGTGGTGTGGTGGAGTTCTGAAAAGAGGAGGCAAAGTCCTCAAAGTATTTATTTTATTTTTTTTTTTTTTAACGAAATGTCCCTGTTACATTTTCTTAATTAAATAAACATTGCTTAAACTATCAGAAAAAGAAAAAAAACTATACTTTTACATTAATAATTTAATCAATATTCTATTCATAAAAGCCATGAATCTAATCAAGTTAGTGTTTTTTTCAAGCATTTTACATTTATTCCAAAGTATTAACTCAAGTTCACAAATAAAATATGTTTAATGGAAATTAAATTAAATTAAATTCACCAAGCTGATTACTCACTGAAATCTCCCACAGATCATGTGTCAATGCCATTTTAAGTCTTATTTTGAAATTTTTTTAAAGGGGTCATCGGATGCTAAGTTCACTTTTACATGTTGTTTGAACATTAATGTGTGTTGGCAGTGTATGTACAAATCTACCCTATAATGATAAAAATCCATGCAGTGGTTTTTAATTAATCTCTATAAATAATATCCCCAAATCGAGCCATTCTCAGATGCCGGTGTGGCGTCACACCGACAGAGGCCACTCCCACGATAGCTGACTGACATGAGCGTCTTACCTCAGACCCGCCTAAATCAGCTGTAACAGTCCGACCTCTGTTGTTTCGATGCCGGAGCAGGGATGTAAGTTAAACAAGAATATCTCCGATTGAGTGATTGAGGTGTTGTGTGGCTGGATATAATAATGAACATAGTGGTCGTCATTTACTCCCGACATCTGAGCCGCTGAAGATGCAGTGGATTACGTTTGTTTGTGAAGGGAATGCACCTCCTGATCTACATAAACGCGTCTACGTTCACACAAATCATTCGTGATCCAGCTTCACCTACAGCAGAAGTGAGAATAAGGGGTTTATTATGAATTTCTGCAATCGCCTTACCAAATAACGTGCTAGTTGGCAGGTTTAGCGGCTAAACGCGCTAAATGTGGCTAAAGTAAAGAGGCTGTCACTCCACAGAGAGAAGAGAGGGGCGGGGTGAGCAGAGCTCATTTGCATTTAAAGGAACAAACCATCAGAATGGGATGATTTTTGCAGAGCTCATTTTGACAAGGTAAAAAGGGTGTTGTTTTACACTACCAAGAGAATTTTTAACCAAAGTATATTATAGACTTTCATTAAGACCCTAAATAATCATATCAACTTGTGGAAAATAAGCATCCGATGACCCCTTTAACAAAGTGGTTATATCTTAGTGTGAGTTGTTTACTACCCATTAACGGCATTATATTGTTCATTTAGACTGATTCGTGAATGCGCACAAACACAAGAGGCAAGATTTATCCAATGAACCTTACTTGATTCGTCAGACCAGGCCACTTTCTTCCAATCATCCATGGTCTAATCTCGATAATCTTGGGCCCAGAATCATGCACTGTTGGCAATGACATGCAGTTAGCATGGGGTCCCGTCTGGGTCGTCGTCTAGGCAGGCCCCTACGCAGAAGGCTGTGACACATTACCCTGGTCACCAGTGTTGTATCTGCTGGTGATTTGTCATGCTGTGGCCCTCCAGTCACTGTGAAAAATACGCAACAGTCTCCACTCCTCTATGGCATCAGTGATCTGCGGACAAGACACGGCTGAACAAAAGTTTGTCGTTTGGCCTTCTGTGCACCACGGCACGTGAACAACCCACAAGGCGCACCGTTTCCGAGATCAAAGTTCTGAGGCTAATGCATAATATAAAGGAACTTTCTGTATTTATTTTTTACAGTTCTACCCATGTTTTAAAAAAGACATATTATACGTCCATCAAATACTTTTTCTTCAAACTCGCTAAAATACCAGCCTCAGCCCAATCAGAAGTACCAGTACTTACATAGAAACCTATACATCTGAGCCTGATAAAAAAAATTAAAGAAAGACATTGGATTTAGCTGGTTTTGCATCTGAACTCTTCATATATTCATAAAAAATCTGAAATAATAAGAGCTATCCGAACGCTCCAGGTAAAGCGTGGCATCCACCTCGAGAGAGAGGCCTATGACTGCAGAGAGACTAAACTGCAGAGCAGCAATTTTTTTTTACCCTTGGATTGCCCTAATTATACAGTGCATTGATTTTACAATGCATCCATGGATTGATTAGCAATGCCTCTCTCTCTGTGCACCCTCCACCTCCTACAGGAAGTACTGTGCATGCCGGCACTTTCTGATCTCGTGCGATCTCTCCCAGGGGTGAGAAGACTGCGCCTGCTTTCTACTGACCTCCCCTCTATCGTTCCCTCTCAGCTCCGGAACCCTAAGAGTGTCCTCTCGTCGGTGGCAAATGAGGTAGAGAGAGCGAGTGATAATGAAAAGGAGAGCAAAATTACTCTTTATCAAACTCCTCTCCTTTATGAGAAAGAAAAGGAGCGAGGCAGACGAGTGCAGGGAGATCAATTGCTCTGGGTGGGGAAACAGGAGGCAAACAAGATGAAGAATGCATTTAAAAATCAATTACACAGTAAATATGACACAAGTCAGCCATGACGGCCTCAGGGGAGGATGGGAAAATAAGGTTCTTGCCTGTACTCTGGTAAATTCATTCTCAATGAATAAATTATTCTTTTGATGTGGAGGGCATTAAAAAGAAAATACGCATGGTGCCTGTGTTAACACAATGTTATTCCCTGATGACATTGTGTGTTATTAATTTCTTCTATACATTTTTGCTTACAATCCTTCTTAGAAAGGCTTTAGTGCACGATATTACCCGAGAGGGTCTTACACACTTTCATAGAGAAAGGCCCAAGCCCTTCTTATAGCTATAAGCCTACATCAGCTTTTCTATTAACTTTATTAATTCATTCATTTTATTTATATATTTATTTGAAGTTTTTTCTTATTGAAAACATTTGTTTAAAACCTTGGAATTGGGGTTTTTAGATAAATTTAAGCTTTATAAAACACACGTAAAAATCCTTCAATTCTCACAAGTCTAGATTTTTTTCGACCTATGTTCAAAAGTGTATACTGTACCAAAAATTTATTTTACTAGGCTAGTAAAGGGGAAAAGTCAAGTTAAAAATTGAGCACTGCTCGCCCATCATATTTGGCACGGGCTGTGAAAATGGGACGTATGAACGAATAGGTCCGGACTATTGAATATCTTTTTAATACGCTGTTTCACCAGCAACAGCTTTGGACTATCCTGTATTTTAAGCATTTATTTAGAGTGGAACCGCACACAAGGTAATGAAGGGCATCGATCCAGGTTGCTTTATTAACGGGACGGGCTTCTGAAGCGCTAATAGGACGCCACTTATTCTGTGGAGGTTTAATTAGCCTCGCGCGGAAAATGTGCTTACTGCGCGCGCTGCCACTCGGCCGTCACCTCGCACCCCGCACCCCGCACACACGCTCATTTCACGGGCCGCTGGGACCGAAATCAAGACAGCGAGCCCCTTCTTCATTCAAGTATAGCGTTCATTAAAGAGACGGTGAGTTTGTCCCCTTTTGTCTGCTGTAACCCGTCCCCTTCTGTCAGTCTACTCGCCTGCTTACGTTAGATGCTAATTCTTTGCTATTGGCAAAATCAGGAACTATCGCGAGAAGTCGCTATTAGCCTTTTTCACGGTTCGGAACCCGGAAGCATCGAATAGTTGTGTAAATTAACTTCCGCTGTAGCCTGTATGAATGGCAATTCCCGTAGCACGGGATGGTTGTGATTTATTAATGAACAATTCATCAGAGATGTTTCATCAAAACATATTAAACACAGTTTCCGATCATTAATCGGGTATAAAGAAACAAGGAAAAATGTTGTCCTGATATTCCGGCATGATTTAAATGGGAGCGCACAAGCTGTGTATGCACAATACTTCAGAGACGGACCAGCTTTTTATTAAAAAAAAAAAAATGCAAGAATAGCATACAAACAACACATCACATTAAAGAGTAACAAAATCGGACAAGCTTATCTCATAAAACATTAACCACGATTAGACTGTACAAATTAAACAGAAATAATGTTAGCATTGCTTTCGTGCACTTGCTTTGCTTTTCGATACAGTTGTCACGTATTAGATCAAATTGGAGTTGTTCAAATAAATGTATATTTTTCATCCCAGAGTTATTCTAAGATAACTGGTTATCATCTTAAACGTGACATAGTAGTAGTAATCACTGCGCAATAATAAAAACAATAACATCAAAATAAAATTAAAACCGTGTGTGTGTATATATTCTCAGAATCTCATGACTGTCACAACACCGACAACACAAACGGCTCGCTTACGTGTTTCGCGTTAAAATGGAAGATTACACATGGTAGGGGATCGTCTAAGGTTAAATAGATTATTTTAATTGATAATCTGGCCGCGGCTGCACGTTACTGGAGAAATACTCGGAATATGCACTGTTTTAATTCTATTTTTAATGTTATTGTTTTTATTATTGCGCAATGCAATATTGTTATCATAATAAACACCTGTTGAACGTCAATTTTATTGCTCTTTAATGTGAAGTGTTGTTTGTATGCTATTCTTGCATTTTTTAAATAATAAGCTGGTCTGTCTCTGAAGTATTGTGCATATGCAGCTTGTGCTCCCATTTAAACATGAAATGCGTCGGAATATCAGAACAACATTTTTCCTTGTTTCGTCATACCCGATTAATGATGGGAAACTGTGTTTAATGTGTTTTGATGAAACATCTATGATGAATTGTTTATTAATAAATCACAACCATCCCGTGCTATGGGCACTACCATTCATACAGGCTACAGCGGAAGTTATTTTACACAGCTACTCGACGCTTCCGGGTTCCGAACGAGCACCGTGAAAAAGGCTAATTGTCTACAAGCGCTAATGATCTGTTGAGGTGGTCTGTAGCTGTGGAATTAATTTGTGGTGTGTTTATTAGTACATACAAGTTTGTTCATATCTTTAGCTTTGGTATTAAAGAGATAGTTCACCCAAAAATAAAAATTCTGTCATTAATTACTCACCCTCATGTCGTTCCAAATACATAAGACCGTTCATCTTCAGAACACACATTAGGGTATTTTTGATGAAATCTGAGAGCTTTCTGACCCTGCATAGACACCAAGGGTACTACCATGTTCAAGGCCCAGAAAGATAATAAGGACATAAAATAGTCCATGTGACATCAGTTGTTTGACCTTAATTTCAAGAAGCTACAAGACTACGTTTTATGCCAAAAGAAAACAAAAATAACCACTTGCATGCAATAATTTCTTCTTTTCCATGTCAGTCTTTGCCACACATTCATGAGAGTACTACAACGCAGGTGAACGAAGGTCTTACAGGTCTGGAAAAACCAAATTCATTTTCTTCACAGAGAAAAGAAAATGTATGTAATGTTTGAATTAGGGACAAACTAGATAAACTAGTTTAAAGGGTGATATATATAAATTTATGTTGCTAATATATGTTTGTGATTTGAATGGAAGCTAATGTGGAAAGATGCTTTTTTTTTTTCCTGCATATTGTTGTAACCTAGACATCTACAGCTGATGCTACCAAACGCCTTGGAGAAAATGGATGGACCATTATTTGAAAGTAAACTTGTTAGCCTGTCAGTTGGGCTGACCAACCCTAGTAAAAAATCAATAGATTTAAAATGCATACATTTTATGCTTATTAAAAATAAGTATATTTTCCTTTCCTTTTCCTTTCCTTATTAACATATTTAGTGACATATCACTTAAGACAAACATTGTAATGAAACTTTATTTGGACTACTTGCACATTTTCTTAATATTAAGCCTAAAAAATGTTTTGATGTCACTATCGATGAGGACTGCATGATCTTTTAATAATATTGGTCTTTTAAGTACATAATATGTAAATGTATTTGTAGAATACTTAGCATTAAAAAATGTATTTTAAATACATTTCAGTATTTATTTTTTTTATTTTTTTCACTAGTGAGCTATCATTATCCCTTACCTATAGGCTTTAAGACGGACGATTATTTCTATAATGAACCTATTCTGAGGGTTCATGAAGTAATGGATTGATTTTATAGTGAATATAACACCTTTAGACACATTTTCAGACTTTTATTACAGACAGACCTCTGCAGGCACAGGGATGGGCAGTATTTCAAATACATGTATTTAATATGTAAAAAATATTAAAATCAAATATACTGAAGTATATTTGATTGTGCTAAAGTGGAACTATTGCAAGTATACTTAACCAATATTATTTAAAGATCATACAATCCTTATCAATAGTGACATTAAAACATATTTTAGGCTTAATATTAAGAAAATGTGCATTGTGCACATGTAAAGGTACTTTTTGCCAATAAACCTCTTTATGAGACTGCTGATTTCCTGTATCAACATGTATACAAAAAATACTAAATACAAAAGCACTAATATTAAATATATTTAAATGCAAAATACAAAATACATTTGATTTTTTTTTTTTTTTTTTTTAATGTATTTAAATACAAAATACTATTTTGTATTTAAAATACATGTATTTGAAATACTGCCCATCTCTGTGCTGGCATATCTGTAGCATGAAAAATCTGTAGCACCAAAAAATGTGGACACTGGAGCTTGCATTTCTCTAATCAAACACTGACCCTTTCACACATTGATTACTTGATGACTTCTTCCAGGAAATGCCTAGTCCACTCATTTTATACTCCTGTCTGACTGCAAACAGGATTGTATTGCTTCTGACACTGTGATTTCTGCAAAAGTCATTAGTATTGCAGAATTAATTGCAATGAATCTTGAGTACAAGTGGGTATTTGTCACACTGTAGCGAGTGGTTTAGTTCTGTCCTCCTCACTGAAAGTCAGTTGGCCTGTTCATGTTTCTCAATCACAAACAGACTATGCCTGTGGCTTTTTATTTCATCTTGTTTCATAGAAAACAGTTTGTCACCATCTATAGTCTGGACAAAATGAAACAATGGAAACCCCTAGTTGTGTAAGGCTAAATGAAAAAGCAAGTATTTTCCCAACTGGCAAGTAGCCACAGCTGAAGTTTAGCAATGATACGCACTGTGCGTGTGTGTGTGTGTGTGTGTGTGTGTGAGAGAGACACTTAGTGCTTGTGTGATGTGTCTCAACAGACTCAGTTGTGCTTACTAAGGTGGTGCCCCAAAATAGATCAGGAGAGAGAGGAGTCCCTCAACCCACACACACACAGACACACCAGTGGTCTGATAAAGACCACCGGGATCTCTGACAAACTGCATACGTACCGCTTTTCCACTCTGTCCGGATCGTGTTTCCCTCTGGACACTCTTGCAGCTGCTTTTGGACGTGACTCTCTCATCAACAACCGCATATCACTTTAAAACACTGTCTCCATTGCTATACAGAAACATTAGGGAATATGTGTGTGTTTTTATATCTAAGTGGAAATAAAAAAATATATAATTTCACTTCAGCAAAGAGAACTTTATATAATATTTCAAACATAAAGTTCAGAGGTTTATATTGTACTAAAATGAAAATAATTGGTAATTTGTGATAATTTCTCATCATTTGATTATCTGAACAATTACTGTTGTGTTCAATTTCTTTATGGCAGAATATTAATTTCTTTCATTTCAAGATATTAATGAAAATATATGTGGGATAATGAAAATGCCCTGTTCAATTAGTTAGAAAGCAGGTATTCTATGAGTCTTATATGATTTCCTTTTGTGGAATGAAGTGAAAAATCTGCTCACCGTTCAAAAACCTCCAGGTCCTGTGAGATCTTTACTTGCATTTTTGTACATTTAAGTTCTCTTCACAGTGACTTTGTGATGTTGAAGACCAGATTTGTTACTCAGAACAATTGAGGGATTCATACATTATTATAGGTTGCAGTGGATGTTAATGAACCAATGTAAACTGTTGAACAGAATTATTTGTGTAATTTGATTTATTATTTTGTCTGGTAAACAGTATATCAATACTCATTATGCCGCTTCCCTGAGACAGTAGGCTACTATAAAACAAAATGTAATTTTTAGATCATGCTTGTGTTTGCACATGATAACCATCTCACATCTCAAAGTGTATGTAAACTATTTAGCAGAACTGTATTTGAAAGGTGACTTCTGTTCTAAAGGTGGAAGTCTGTGTGTGTGTGTTTGTGTAGGCTATGTGCATGTCTGTGCATGTGTGTTTGGCTTAGAGGTATATGTACTAGGACGATGGGAATCAATCGAACTCTTATCTATCCCTTCCTGCCTCCCTCTTTGTGTTTGATGAGGTTTCTGAGGTCCATTATGTGTTGGTGGTGATTTGCTCCCTCTGCTTTATCTGGTGAAGTGCTAGCTAATATGATTACGGAGCATTCACTAAAGCGCCCTGTTCGCCTGTCTCAGCTCTTCACGCACACAACCATTTAATCAGTCCCCTGTGACTAGAGAGAGAGTGTGAGAGAGAGATGGATGGATAGATGGATGGTGGCAGAGAAGGTCTCTGACTTTGACACATCTTTGAGTTTACCTTGTTTTTTTATTTTTTTTTTTTTCTGTTTAGCCTGTTAGTGAATGCATTTGTATTTTTAAAACATGAAAATGTTGTTGTTTATATAAAAAAATAATGCATTGAAAATAATAAATAGCCTAAATTAGTAATCCATAATCTGATAACGAAAATTTTAATATTCAGAATATTCACTGCAGTGAAATACTTTCACCTTTTCTTCATGTTTAGAAACTCTTAAAATGCCATAGAAGAATCTTTTTTATTTAAATGGTTCTATAAAGCACCTTTAAAGGTTCTTTGTATTTAAAAAAGGTTCTTCGGATTATAAAAAGGTAAGAAAGAGATGGTTCTTTAAAGAACCTTTGACTGAATGGTTCTTTGTGGAACTAAAAATGGTTCTTCTGTGGCATCGCTGTGAAGAACCTTTTAAAGCACATTTATTTTTAATAGTGTAATACAAAAAACGTTACAATATTGATATGAAAACACAGAGAGAATGTTTTCCTTAATTGAAGTTTACAAACTGAGGCATTAGTATTGCAGTTGTTCGCTAAACCTTATGTGGTTGCCTTTCTAAAAATGTTGTTTCCTTCGGGGACGAGACATTTTACTTCACTGGAGATGTACAACCGTCTAACTCCTAAATATGTCATACCTGAAGAGTGAAGGATGGCGTATAATGCAGAACCTGTGACTTCCTAAGTATTGGTGCGGTAAATACTGTAAAATTGCGCCATCTAGTGGTTTAAGAAAGGAAATAGATTGCTTGAGATTGTTGAAGCAAAGAGAGCAAAGGATGCAGGACTAAAATGAGTCGCGAAAAAGCTACTTAACAAACTATAACTAATAAATAATATTTTGCAGGTATATTCACGCAATTATTCATTTGTTTGTCACTTTTCAATTACTTAAATAAGTTTCTAATGGTATAATTTGAACAATCCATCATTAGGCCTAAGTACTAGTTATTGTTGTGGCTGATGATTTAGGTTAGTATTCCAGTACAAGAGATCAACGCGGAAGTAAGTTTTAGCTTTTAAAATGTGACTTTCTAAGACGTTCATGGAAAACATTTAGTGTTCATGACAGACTATTTGAAAGATTAAGAAACGCTTGTGAATGACCAGAGAATGACCTGCCCTGTGACATTATTTTTTTTTTCTTCAGTCCTAAGCAGAACTGTAGACTAAACTTAATCGACGTTGTGCGTCAGTATTTCTGAAATGCTTCTCACCAAAGCCGTGATTATTATTAATTTTATTAACTACTTTAAACGAGGAAGCCACGAGGTTACGTGCAGATTCCACGTTTGGTAGAATGTTTGGACTTTCTGCGAAAGTTTCCCCTTACGAAAATTAACCATGGTTTTACTACAAATAAAACCAAAAAAACATGGTTAAACCATGGTAACCAAAAATTAACCATGGTCTTGTTACACTGACCATAGTTTAACCATGGTATTTGTAGTAAAACTATGTTTATAAAAATTAATTAATGCGCCAAAAAACCATAGTTACTACACTTTTACTATAATAAAACCATGGTTAATTTTCGTAAGTCTCTCCCTGGTGAAAAAAACAGCATATGCTGGTAGGTATGTTTTGATGCTGGAATGCTGGTTAGGTATGTTTTGATGCTGGTTTAAGCTGGTCCTTTGCTGGTTTATGCTGGTCCTTAGCTGGTTTATGCTGGTCTTTGACCTTTGGACCTTCAACTTTAGTTACCATATGGACATTTTGCATGTTTCAGTACGTATTGTTTAGTACATATTATTAAATATAATTAGGTTCGATAAAATAGATTAGATAAAAAAAAAAAAAAATTCTCTTTTCAATCGTAAACACCATCTTTGCTGCAATTTAAAGGGATAGTTCACCCAAAAATGAAATTTCTGTCATTGCCATTCCCAACCTGTAAGACCTTTGTTCATCTTCGGAACACAAATTAAGATATTTTTGATGCCATCCTAGAGCTTTCTGATCCTGCATATAGACAGCAAAGCAACTGAAATGTTTCCAGAGCCAAAAAAGGTATAGTAAAGAAAACATTAATAGCAACTTTATTTTCATCAGATTTCATCAAAAATATCTAAATTTTTGTTTCAAAGATAAATGAAGGTCTTCTTTGGAATAACACGAGGATGAGTAATTATAATTTTTGGGTGAACTATTCCTTTAAGAACTGGACGCAACACTAGTCTCAGATGTAAGTTGGTTTACTGGTATATTTTTGAGGAGATGTAGGCTAATATTGTGCTGTGGTCACTGGGGTTTATAGACAGAATCCAATTTGTAGCTGAATTTTGATCACATATGTTTTGACAGATCAAATGTTGAGGTTCAGTTCATGAAGTATTTTTGTATTATCCAGAACTTCCTCAGTATTAGCACGTACACCACTATTTCATTATTAGTCAGCACTAATGGGACCTATTAGGTGTTGTGGTTATTTTTCTGTCTCTTGAATGATATATGAGTGTGCAGGGTCCACATCTTAATGAATATTACACATGTACGGACCTGCATTTTTACAGCTTTAGCATCATTTTCCAAGAAGGTGTGCGTGCATGTGTGTGTGCATGATAAGGAATGTGAACTCTCAGCAGAATGACTCAGGTAAGCTGCCAACTCGGGCCGAGTGACACTTGCGCAATTCCTCTGCACCACACGTCAAACAAGCAAGCAAACCCCACCTCTCTCTCACTCACTCGCTCACTCACACACACTCTCTGTGAAAACACATGAATGAGAAGCCTTAAAGTGTGAATGGCATTTATAAGATACATACATAAACTTCTTCATGTCAGCCAAAGATGGCCTCCCTCTTGTTCTCTTTTTCACTTTTTTCTTTTTAGGGTCATTGATGGGAAAGTAAACAAATGAGAGGATATTTAAAGCACCAGTGGGGAAGGACACCATTCTAGCTCCATTCAATGCAAATTCACTTCTCTCTGTCAATGAGTCACTATTGTCACCTTAATTAACCAGAAGAACTGAGAAAACATGGAGTGAACTTTGACATTTTGCCTTTTGTAGTGAGACGTTTACATACAATTTATTTTCGTAATGAACGTTACCTCACGCAACCCTTTGTGTAATTAGTGACAACAGAATGAGAATTAACAAAACCGTATTAATGTGACTGCAAAAGATTACGGTAATACTTTACAATAGGGTTCATCAGTAGTTAACTACTTTAGTTAACATGAACTAAGCATGAACGATACTTTTACAGCACAAGCATTTACTAGCGCATTATTACACCCAAAAGCTGTGCTTGTTAACATTAGTTAATGTACTAACATGAACTAACAATGGACGACTGTATTTTTATTATCTAACATTAACAAAGATTAATAATTACTGAGTTGCACTTTATTTTACAGTATGTGTACTTACAGTGTACCTACCTAAGAAAGTTCTTGTAATATAAGGTAACTACATTGGTTAGGTTTAGGGGTAGGTTCAGGGTCAGTACCTAGATAGTAATTACTATAATGAGTACATAGTGTATGTGCATGAGGAACAGGACTGTAAAATAAAGTGCTATGAATTACTGTACTAAATGTTGTTCGTTGTTAATTTATGTTAGTTAATACATTAACTAACATTCACCAATGGAACCTGTTGTAAAGTGTTACCAAGATTACAATATTTAAAAGAAAATCAAGAACATAAATGAACCAGATTAGATTAAGAATGAGTTTAAATCAAACAATAATTAAAGTAAAATGCTGCAAATATAAAAATGACAATTAATGGAATAATATTTTTTTTATATATAGTATATATACAGTACTGTTAAAAAGTTTGGGGTTGGCAAAGAGTTTTTTTTTTTTTTATATTTAATGTTAATAGTCATTCGGAAACCACACTGACATGCTACTTTGATGCTTTTGTGGAAACCGTTTATATATATATTTTTTTATTTAATTTTTATTATTTTTTTTCAATGGATATAATGTTCAAAAGAACAGCATTTATTTAAAATAGAAATCATTTGTGACATTATAAATGTCTTTATTGTCACTTTTGATCAATTTAATGTGTCCTTGCGGAATAAAAGTATTGTGTTGTTTCTGTAATTTTCTCTCTCTGTTTCTTCCACTTTTAGTGATGTTCTTTTCACTTTATCACTTACTGGCAATGACTTATGAGATAGGATCTTTGTCCTCTGATGAATGAAAGTAATTTCATGCATTAATTACTGCTTAAAAAAAGGGCATATGAACTGATCTGACTAGTTTTTTGACTAAAGTTTTTTTTTATTATTACTTTTTTTTTTTTTTTTTATCCCAAACAGCATGTCCATTCTTGTTTACAGGTTTTTCTTGCTTCATTTTCTTACCAATCTACATTCAGGACACTAGTTTTGTATATTGTTTTTGCATGCATTCTCGTACATCATGGTTAACAGATAAAACATCTGATATAGATAACACTATCACAAATGTGATTTGTCAAGTCGGTTGTAGTAATGGCTTTACTCACTGAGGGAGGCAGTGAAGAGTAAAGCTGACCAGATATGGACGTGTTGGTTTAGAAATCTGATCGTTTTGGTAGTGCTTGAAGCAGTTAATCTGAATATGTTTCACGCAGTTATTAATTGGTCACTTTTATACATGTACAGTTGAAGTCGAAAGTTTACATACACCTTGCAGACATTAATAATTTTACCAAATAAGAGTGATCATACAAAATGCATGTTATTTTTTTTTATTTAATATTGACCTGAAGAAGATATTTTACATAAAAATGTTTACATATTGTTCACAGGAGAAAATAATAGCTGAATTTATAAAAATGACCCTGTTCAAAAGTTTACACACACTTGATTCTTAATACTGTGTTGTTACCTGAATGATCAACAGCTGTGTTCTTTTTTTTTTTTTTAGTGATAGTTGTTCATGAGTCCCTTGTTTGTCCTGAACAATTAAACTGCCTGCTGTTCTTCAGGAAAATCCTTCAGGTCCCACAAATTCTTTGGTGTTTCACCATTTTGTGTATTTGAACCCTTTCCAACAATGACTGTATGATTTTGAGATCCATCTTTTCACACTGAGGACAACTGAGGGACTCGTATGCAACTATTACAGAAGATTCGAATGCTCATTCATGCTTCACAAGGAAACAAGATGCATTAAGGACCAGGGGTGAAAACTTTTGAACAGAATGAAGATGTGTACATTTTTCTTATTTTGCCTAAATATCAATATTTTTTTTACTTAGTACTGCCCTTCAGAGGCTACAGAAGATACTGTCATGTTTCCCAGAAGACAAAATATGTTAAATTTACCCTGGGCTTCAAATTCAAAAAGTTTTCACCCCCTGCTCTTAATGCATCGTGTTTCCTTCTGGAGCATCAGTGAGTGTTTAAACCTTCTGTAATAGTTGCGTATGAGTCCCTTAGTTGACCTCAGTGTGAGAAGATGGATCTCAAAAGCATACAGTCATTGTTGGAAAGGGTTCAAAAACACAAAAATGCTGAAAAACCAAAGAATTTGTGGGACCTGAAGGATTTTTCTAAAGAACAGCACGCAGTTATACTGTTCAGGACAAGCAAGGGACTCATGAATAACTATCATTAAACAAAAAAAAAAAAACAAAAAAAACAGCTGTGGATCATTCAGGTAACAAAAACAGTATTAAGAATCAAGCGTATGTATCTTTTGAACAGGGTCATTTTTTATAAATTCAACTATTGTTTTCTCTTGTGGACTATATGTAAACATCTTTTATGTGAAATATCTTATTCAGGTCAGTACTAAATAAACAATAACATGCAGTTTGTATGATCCCATTGATTTTGGTAAAATAATTAACATTTTGCAGATTCTGCAAGGTGTATGTAAACTTTTGACTTCAGCTGTATGTAGTCTACGCTTACATTCTTTTCTCTGTTATGGATCCGGAGAGTTGCTGACCGTAGGGTCTCTGACTGTAGAGCTGATATCATACAGACTTCCTCTGTGTGATCTGTCTGTTTTCTCCTTGAGAATAGAGATCACACACATACATCTCTTCCTTCTCTCCCTCTTTCTGTCTCTCTCTCTTACACACACACACACACACAGAAATGTGAATGCATTCATCTGGAAAAAACCTGGACATGATCTATTGCAGTAATATATCTCAAACATCAAAGGCCATTTTACAAGCACAATTGTTAAAAGTCATAAAATGACATTTTATTAAAGTTTTAAATTATGTTTAAATATAAACACACTGAACTGCTGAACTGATTTTTTTTTTCACTGTATAACCTTAAAAGCTCTAGGGTTTATTTATTTATGGGATTTTGGTTCTTACATTACCATTTAAAACGCTTATTACTTTTATTCAGCAAGAATGCATTAAATTGTCAGTAAAGAAATGAACAATGTCACCAAAGATTTCTATTTCAAATAAATGCTGTTCTTTTTATTCCTAAAATCATGGCTTCTGCAAAACTACTAAGCAGCACAACTGTTTTCAAAATTGGTAATATTAATAAATGTTTCTTGAGCAGCAAATCAGCATATTAGAATGATTTCTGAAGGATCATGTTACACTGAAGACTGGAGTAATACTCCATTTTTTATCACAGTAAATTACATTTTAAAATATATATTTAAATAGAAAGAGTTATTATAAATTGTAATAATATTTCACAGTATTGCTGTTTTTACAGTACCTGTCATCAAATAAACGCAGCCTTTGTGAGCATGAGAGACTTCAAAAACATTACAAATTTTTTGAATGGTAGTGGAGGTTTTTTATTCTCTAAAATGTGTTATTTGTCAAATTAGTCCTGAATATTGTATTCTTTTTCAGAATATCCCTTTAGATTGAGATGTTGCTGGTCATCAGTATGGGCTTCTGTGGAGGCCTAGCAAACACACAGGGATCTAAAGAGCCTGACATAAAGGATGAAAAGCAGCCCAGATCATCATTACTCCTAAAACAGTGTACAATTTGCACTAAACAGGTAGCGTTTTCCAGGCCAGATTTGTCTATGAAGATTTACAGACCTGTCAGTAACCTCACACACATTATTGTTTCTCCTTTTTGTTTTTCCAACCTTTAAATGAGTAGTTTAGTCTCCGATAAGTAATTGGCTTTTTGACAGCTGGTTGTAGGCTGCTGTGTGTGTGTGGTTGGGTTAAATGGTGTGTATAAGTTGTTTTTTATGGGGCCTCAGGGGGAGATATTTCACACCCTATTTAACTGTTCATTACAGCTGGTCACTACGCAGGGAAAATGTTCTGTCTTTGGACAATTATGCAGTGAAATGGTAACGGCAGAGAGCTTTAAGGTAGAGCACATAAAGCAGAACAAAGACGGTTCCTGAAACTAATAATTACTGGACAAATGAGCTTAACCATTTACATTCCTTAACTTCATAAATTTGTGCCCTATTACGGTCACGTCTATTCTTTGTATGCAAAACACAGTCTTACAAGATACGTGATTTGTGTAGTGAATGTAACTTTGCATTTTCTGTGTGTTTAATGCTGACGTCATGATCCAGAGCTGCTCTTGGTGAGCTCATTGTTAAAAGCCGTCTTACCTCATTGCTACAGATTTCATCTTTCCTCTTAAGATGGCTTTCGTTCTGTGTGCTAGAGTCTGTTTTCCTTCTTGTCATTCAGTTGCATTAGATAACTCGAGTTATCTAAATGCTCAGAGAACGGAAACCTCAAAGGGTTCTCACAGCAACGTTTAACACTTTCTCGGTTGCTGAGCGTGCCTTATCTAATATGCTGTTTTGTCACAAGTTTATATGTTTGTTTATAACTTATCTTGGTAAGGATAGTTTTTATATGTTCATAAAGCAAATTGTATATGCTTCTTAGATGTTATCACACTATATCAATACCATATTGGTTATAGGCCAATATTAGAGGTAATGTTATTATAATATCATATTATGATGTGGATAAGAGGTATTAGAAGATACTGAATTTTGCCACCATCTAACACTCACTTCAGATTAATCTTTAAAAAGATCTATATTAATAATTATTGTATGTATTATATTATATTATATTATATTATATTGTATTATATTATATTATATTATATTATATTATATTATATTATATTATATTATATTATATTATATTATATTATATACATTTATTATTATGAATAAATATTATTGAAAAATTTTATAATTAAAATAAATTATTATATTATGATATGGATAAGAGGTATTAGAAGATACTGAATTGGCCACCATCTAACACTCACTTCAGATTAATCTTTAAAAAGATCTATATTAATAATTATTATATTATATTATATTATATTATATTATATTATATTATATTATATACATTTATTATTATGAATAAATATTAATGAATAATTTTATAATTAATTAAAATAAATTATTATATTATGATATGGATTAGAGGTATTATATTAAATATTGCCGCCATCTAACACTCCCTTTAAAGATTAATCTTTAAAAAGTTCTATGTTTATTATATTATATACATTTATTATTATCAATTACTTTTAATGAATAATTTATAATTAATTAAAATACATTATTGTAATATTATATCATAATATTTATATTAAGATATGGATTAGAGGTATTATGTTAAATATTGCCGCCATCTAGCACTCCCTTTAAAAATTGATCTTTAATAAGTTCTATATTATATTTTATTATATTATATAAAATTATACATTTATTATTATGAATTCATTTTAATTAATCATTTTATAATTAATTAAAATAAACTGTTATAATATTATATTATAATATTTATATTGTGATATAGATTAGAGGTATTAGATTATATTAAATATTGCTGCCATCTAACACTCACTTAAAATTAATCTTCAAAAACTTTTATATTATATGATATTATATTATATTAGATACATTTTATTATTATTTTTATTGTTATATTTTAATGAATAATTTTATAATCAATTAAAATAAATAATGATATTTTTATTAATTATAAAATATAAGTTAAATAAATAAATTTAGATATTTTAGCTCATTATTATTAAATGAAAATAAATATTTTTATATTGCATTGATTTTATGTTTTAGTGTTTTATTTTAATTTTTAAATGTATATAGTAGTTTTTAATTTATTGTTTTTTAGACTAAATAACATTTCATTTTAATGTCATATAACATCAAAAAATAATCAAGGTTATAATAGTTAACTAAACCTGAAACTAAGCTAAACAAAAGTCATAAAAAAAATAAACTAGCTGTGGTAAAATATATAAATTAAAAATAACTATAAAATAACTCAAATTATATATGAGTGTGTGTACAGTTATAATACATATATATACAGTTATAATTTCATGTACTAAAATAAAAACAAAAACACAACAAAATCTAAAACTTTAATTAAAATTAATATGAAAACTGAAAATATAAAAATAAAAACTGATTCTAAATATTAACAGCATCTCAGTGATACTAAAATAACACTGGCACTTATTGGTTTTTCACTTAATTTTAATATCAGCGCAATTTTTACATTAAAATGAACATTTAACAAACTCTCTTATTCAGGCTTACATAACGTTTCTTCCTCTGTAGTTGACAAAAATACCTCTTTTACAAAACATTTGGACATTCACAGCTCAGATGAAGCATGTGGTGTGTTACTTTATATACCCTCTTATATTTCCTTTCATTTAATGCAGTATGTGTAGTATGTGACCTACAAAAAAACTAGACTATCTTTGTTTGCATTCCTTCGGTGTTTACGGTCATAGACGGCAATCTTGTCTGGTACAGTAGTGAATGGTTGATGAATTATGGTTGGATACATGAAGTATTATGGGAGGTTAGTACTTCATATCCCTTCATAATCATATCTATTCTCCACTACATCCGGTATACACAGGCTTATCTCCTTCAAGAGATTCTGGCTGATTGCATTTAGAAACTGAAGAAAGGAAAAGAATAAGAAAGGTTTTTGTGCAGACTAAGTGAAACAAGGAGCCATGGTAAATTTGTATGACTGAATAAATGTCATGTTTGACTCGTTTACCTTACGTACACACACACAAAGCAGCGCCAAAGACTGCAAACGTGTACTCAATGCTCAATACTGCAAATACACAATATGTACTCTGAAAATTGATATTCTTTTTGGCTGGCCATATGTTGATATGACCTGTGCTCCGGTGACTCCTGTGCCACCCCTCTGACTCATCCAGTCACGAGTCCCATACCTGTCTGATGCTGAATCACCCCACGCTGACCTCGATTCTGGCCCTCCTTCCTCTCTCACACCCAGAAGAGCAGCTTCAGTCTGTGTGCCATTCAGTTACACATTTCTAGCTGTTTAGAAAGGGAGAGGAACTTCCTCTATACATCGACTACACACGGCACTGCGTTACTTAATCCTACTAAGCCACTGAATGGACATGCCTTGACGTTGTGCCAATACACTAACGCATAAACCGCCCGTTAACACATCAGCTTCCTTGATTTTAATAGACAGGCATTTAGTAGGTAACATATTGGTGTTGTATTGATTTTATCAAGCAGTTTCCTGATGAGCAGTTTTTAGTGGGACGAGTGATCGGGCTTGGAAATTTTGCAGACGTGCTTGCTTGTCTTGGGCTTTGTTGTACTTGCATTTGTATTTACTATTGGTGGGATGTTCATGACAAGAAGGGTGTGTGGCTTTACAAAGCCGGTTTCCCTGTTGATAGTGTTGAAGTGCACAGATTTTATGTAATCTGTGATAGTCATGTAGTCTGATTGTCACTGGAAAGGTCATTTTACCACCTCCCTGTGTCATATTTTACAATATAAAGTGGGATCCAAAACTTTTTTATCATTTAATAAACCTGTAAATAAACTGAATTTCTACATAAAAAGAAGAAATATTGTTCAGCATAAAAGTGTTCAAAAGCTTGGGGCTGGTATAATTTTTAACGTTTTTGAACTTTCTTATAATCTTTTTCCTATAATCTTAGATATTATGTTACGTTAATATTATATTAATGTATTATTATAAATTAAAATAAATTATTATAATTTTTATTATACTCCATAATCATTTTAGCTATTTTTTATGTAAAAAAAAAAAAATAAACAAATAAAAATAAATAAATAAATAAAATACTAAAATAAAATATTTTTATACTGCACATTATAATGTTTAGATAGTTACACTGGTTTTGTTTTAGTGTTTTATTTCAATGTTTAAGTGTTTGTAATAGCTTTTATTTAGCATTTATTTAGACAAAATAAAATGTAATTTTAATGTCATATAACATAGCATTTATTTGAAACAAAAATCTTTTTTAACATTATAAGTGTCTTTACTGTAATTTTGATTAATTTAATATTACATTATATTATATTATAATAATTATGATAAAAAATTATTTTAATTAATAATTTTAAAATTAATTAAAACTTATTATTTTAATTTTATTAACACTCTTTATAAACATTTTAGCTATTTTTATCTCAAAAGGAAAATCCATATTTTTATACTGCCTAAATTGATTGATTTAATGTTTTATTTTAATGTTTAAAATTGTTTTTTATTTAGCATTTATTTAGACAAAATAACATTTTATTTTAATGTCATATAACAAAAAATAGCAGTCAGGGTTATTATAGTTAACTAAACCTGAAACTAAACTAAACTAAATCCATAAAAAATAAACTAGCTATGGCAAAATAAAACCAGTAAATTATAAAATAAATGTGTAAAAAAAAATTATTTAGTTTAACTTCATGTTCTAAAATAACTCAAACTAAAATTGAAATAAAAATATATATCTAAGCAAAAACTTATATAACCTAAAAAATGACAAACACAAAACAACTAAACCTAACTAAAATTAAAATTAAAACTGAAAATATAATTATATATATTATATATATATATATATTGTTTATATAAATATAAAAACTAATTCTAAATATTAATAGTATCTCAGTGATACTAAAATAACACCGACACTTAGTGGTTTTCCACTGAATTTTAATATGAAATATTAAAATTTAAAAATGTAAAAATAACAAATTTCTAATTTTATTTATTTAGATTTTGTAGGGTTCTTTTTGTCTGGTTCTTTGTAGGGTTGAATAGAAAATTCAAAATAGAAGCATTTATTTGAAATAGAAATCTTTTGTAACATCATAAATATATTTACTGTCATTTTGATTAATTTAATATGTCCTGAAAAAAAATTTAATTTAAAAAATTTTTTTTTTTTTTTAGAGTAGTGGTCATGCAAATATTGCAATTTTCAAATTAAATGTTTAAAAAAAAATAGTAATTTTCAAAAATAAAATAAAATAAAATGAAATAATTAGTATTTAATTAGCAAGAAAAAAAAATGTGGACACTACATTGTATATACTTGGGATATGCCCCTGGTTCCCAATAGCCATGGGAGGTGTTATTTTCAACACATTAATGGGAGAGCATTAATCCTATAGTCTCTGTTTGTGATTATATTTACATTGTGCTGCCTGCTTGTGTATTGGGCTTTTTAATGAGGATCAGCTCTTCAATCCACATGTTTGATAGAGCATGCAAATGTTAGTATGCATATGTGAAGTTCATGTTGTGTGTTTGTTTTGTTTTAAGAATTTGTTGTTTCGTATGGATGCTGTAAAACTCATAAGTGCATATGTTGGATGCTCTTTCACCACATATAGCAGAGATGATTTGGATTTGTGTGTGTGTACACTGGTAGTACATGGCCCTGTGGAGGCCAGTTGAATCCCATGCTGTGCCCCAGCTCTGCAGTAGAGATAGGGAGGGAGGGTGTGAACTGAGACGCACAGATAGAGGCCTGGCAGACAGGCAGACAGGAGCCAGTCTCTCTGCTCTCACAGATTAGCCTGACTCCAGCTCCACATTCCCCAGCTCGCCTGCACCGGACCAAACCACACACCAACTGCGCCAATGCACACACACACAGGCTGTGATATTACACATAATTCGGTCACATACAACCATTACCTATGTAATCAGATCCCAATCAAAACATTCAATTTCATCATATTTGTTTAGTCTAATCCCAATGTGCGAATTAAACTCAATGTTTTCTCAAGGTAAAGCACACAACATTAAAAAAAAATTAAAAAGCGTCAAACCTAAATCAGTATGATCTTATAATCTCAAATACAAGTCATGACATTACTCCAAAACCTCATTATATCTCTGTAAAACCACATTATCACACACAAAGTCATAACAGTCACAAACTATATCATAAACTTTGATTAGTGGCTGCAGTGTCTTTAGTTACGAGCTGAACTATACACAAAACCCACAACACACTGACCACAGTTTTATTCTGATCAAGGACAATATTTCATTTAATCTATGTATTGTTTGATAAATAAATATGAATTACTTTATTCACGTCATACAAATTTGATTAAACTTAACACAAATGTGACCCTGGACCACAAAACCAATCTTAAGTAGCAACAGCCAAAAATACATTGTATGGGTCAAATTTATCGATTTTTTTTTTTATGCCAAAAATCATTAGGATATTAAGTAAAGATCATGTTCCATGAAGATATTTTGTAAATTTCCTACCATAATATATCAAAACTTAATTTTTGATTAGTAATATGCATTGCTAAGAACTTCATTTGAACAACTTTAAAGGCGATTTTTTCAATATTTAGATTTTTTGTACCCTCAGATTCCAGATGTATCTCAGCCAAACGTTGTCCTATTCCAACAAACAATAAATTAATGGAAAGCTTATTTATTATATATTCAGCTTTTAGATGATGTATAAATCTCAGTTTCAAAAATTTGACCCTTATGACTGGTTTTGCGGTCCAGGGTCACAAATGTCAAAAAATAAATAAATAAAATAAATTAATTAATTAATTAATATTG
Organism: Cirrhinus mrigala; assembly: GCA_036247105.1. Taxonomy (NCBI): domain Eukaryota; kingdom Metazoa; phylum Chordata; class Actinopteri; order Cypriniformes; family Cyprinidae; genus Cirrhinus; species Cirrhinus mrigala. The sequence goes on from CM070029.1 coordinate 20,940,370, forward strand.
TACATAAGTAAGATAGGCCTATACACAGAATAATCTTGTGTAATATAAAGCTTTAGTTTTTAAAAGTCATATATTATTTATTTTTCAATAAATAATGAATATATGAAAATAAATTCTTCAATGCTGAAGTCAATGGGTGAGACTTCCGGTTCATTAACCGCTATAGGGAAATAAGAATAACAACTAACAGTAAATGGTAAAACTGTTTGGACTACAAACCAGTGTCCTCATAATTAAGATATTAAAATAATAGAGTAAGACACACCAATTTGCAATATTAAGCAGCAAAAAAAAAAAAAAAAAAAAAAAAAAGCTGGACAGGATGAGACCGGAAGCCAGACCCATAACATTTACAAATGACCGCGCCCATTCTTACGGAAAAATAAGGTGTATATAAATATATATTAATTACAGTAAAACAAAATAATAAATAAGAAAAATAAGCATAAACAGGAGATAAATATAATTACAGAAACCTTCCTAACATACCAAAGAGGTCAAGAAAAACGGAAAGATAGCCTACAGAATAATCTTGTTTTATACAAAGCTTTAGTTTTTCTGTATTTAAAATTAGTTATTTATTAGTTATTTATTATTTAATTTTCAATAAATAATGATAAATACAAATAAGTAACCTATACAAATAGGATTTGTAATTTGTGCGAAATTTAGTTGATATGCAGGAAATGGATGGAAATTGCAAACTGACACACAGATGGAGAAATAAATTCCTCTGCAAACACACAATGTAAGTTACCAGTGGAGGTGAAATTAGTCGAGAAGTACCATATATAGACACTAAATACCTCCAGGCATTCTTGAGTTATCTCAGCCTGCTTTTAAACTTGAAGACTCAAATTCCGTTTACCTTGAAGGAATGCGCGCTATACACAAACGACAGCATCAAAGTACACTGTAAAAAAAAAAAAATCAAGAAACAAAAACTGAAAACCTACGTTTAATTGCGGCCTTACATTTTAAAATAAAATCAAGGGAGCTCCTACAGTGATAATACAATACACTTCTTCAGCCCTTTTAAATGTAGTTATTGGTGATGATGAAACTAAAGTTAAAATTAAGACGTTATGATGACATACAAAACGAAATCAGAAAGCGTTAAACGTTCCTAACTAGGATTTTAGCTATAATATATCCAAGTAGAATCTTATCCTAAACTTAGAATCTTTGATGTACGCTTACGCTTAATATACCGATATAATATGAAGATTTATGTTGTTTGTCGAGTATGACCGTCACGATTAGACGTGGCTCGTCTAATAATAAGGTAAATTGGGTACTTCAGCAGTATTGGAGGAGAGGTTGCGAAGAGTGTCTCCTGTGCGCGGTCGTTAAGACGCATTGAGCATTATTAATATCCTGCTGATCCCTTCATGATTTGGAATAGGTTCATCCTGTGTGTTTCAGCGGCTACTAAACGCTGGGGGTTAAGGCTGGGTTTAATGCCTGTCTCTCATGAGGGGACGGCTGATACCGCGCGCTTATGAATGAGGTGCCTCGTGAGGCCCTCTCCGCGCGAGCCTCATTAGCTGTCCATCAAACTGTTCCACGCCAGCGAGCGCGTCCCCCGGTCAGTCTCTGGTTATGTAAATAATCCTTACCGAAATTACCAAGGTGACTAGTTGCCGACATAATAATATTGTTAATTAAACAGTAAATGTAATAAAAACTGTAGTAACAATAATTACGTTGTGATAACTATTGATAGCCTAGGCCTAAATGTTTTAGGGAACCATTAATCAGGCAAATTTGATCTTGTTTTTTAGAATTATACTCAAACGTTTTCAGATCTACAATAAATTTATAATTGTTAAATTGTTTCTTTCAAAATTTTAACAATATTGTCAGTACAGTTACATCTTGTATTTTTTAGTTCCCAATATTGCTCATTACTCTGACCCAAGCATTTTTGAAAACAAATTTTTCAATAAATAAAAACAAATAAATAATTACAAATAAAAATAAAGGAGGTCAGGGTATTTTTTACATCATTATCTGAGAGTCGACCTGTTCCGTGTAGCAAACTGGTCAGAATTTTATCGTTTTAATTTCAGAACAAACGGCTTATTTTAATACTTATTTATAGGCTACCAACATAACATTTGAAAGGATGGTCAAGGCATGGTCGAATCTTATTCTAGAAAATGTAATAATGTTTTAACATAGATGAAGTTTCAAGCAGCCAAAAGGAAGAATCGCCCTAGACCGGTGTGGTGAAAGGTATGAAACGCTAAATCAATTAGGCTAGTGGTCATTCGTCAATTATTAGAAGTAATTAGTCTGCGGTGGATTCATAATTCAAGTTTCCGCTCCTTTAGTAACTCCTCGTCTCAGTCCTCCAGTGTCTGACGTCATTCAGTATCACCTTTATCTGCCAGTCGTACTTTATCACAGAAAATTATCAGCTGAATTATTACTTACAAACAGTGTTTGTATACTCAGACACTTGTTTATTTTGTTTAGCTAATGGTACAGATTTGTCTAATTTTACAAACGTGTTTTTAAACCAGATTATTTATGTGTTTAAATTAATTCCAGAATATAAAATACAGCGTAGCTATTTTGTTCAACTCATTGTAAGATGTATCGGTCGTCACGTTTAATCACAACAAGCTAATTGGCAGTTTGCGATTGCGTTTCCTCGCATCTTTACATTTAGTATAGACGCACAATAGGCTATAAAAATAAATATAAATGCGTTTAAAATATTCTATGACAAACCAAGTTCATCTTTAAAAACATGAGTATTTCAAATAGCCTAACATTTGACAACACTAGTGAGAACATTAGATTTCTCTCCGCTTTTTTCCCCGCCAGCAATAACAGACAAACACACTCTCACAACTAAAACACTTGGCATTGCGCGTAGCCTTTCATCCAGAACAGAATTTACAGTTCTTCCCTGCATCATTAAGTTGTTGCTTTGGTTGTCTGTCAAGACGTCTGTCTGTGTGGCAGTCACTTTGAGGACAATTTTTAGGATAATTGAACGCAAGCCAGGTGATAAATAGCTAGGTTCCCAAAGTATTTAAAAAAATAAATAAATGAATAAAATATAGGTAAGCTACCACACATTTATCTTTAATATTTACTTACTTTTATTGTAAGTTTGTGTTGATGTGCCAAACCCGTGACCACATTTATTTGTATCTATTGACAAAACGAAACGGCTTCAATTGAAAACCCTCTCTGTGGTGATTTACTCTAGGCAAAGACGGCTTTGATAAAATGAAACGCCTGAGAGGTAAAAGAAGGATTTATTTAACCCGTGTAGCCTTGCAGGTTCTCCAGTGATCAAACAGTCGCTGGCTCCCTCACTGCAGACAGGGTGTGTGCTCAATTGTCCTCTCCACGCGTTTGTGGTGCGAGCAATGAGTTCACAGGTCGCAACATCACTTATTAATCTCATTATCAGCGGCCTGTCGAGGAGACTGATTGGCGACCACCTTTCTGAAATTTAAGAGAAATTTACAAGACTTGCTTACTTGCATGTATCACTAAATAGGCCTGTCTGAGAAGTTCGATATTTGCTTCGCGCATAGGAGTTTTTCGTTAATCATCCCTTTTAAAAATCAATCTACAACTTGCGTAGGAATTTTGTATTGTTCCGTATTATTATTATTTTAATAATTGCGCTTTAATTTAAGAATTTATTATTATTATTATTATTTATATTAGCGTGTGTATTTAATGAAGGTATTTACATATATATTTAAAACTCTATTTTCATCCGAAAAAGGGGAGGGGTGATAACTCAAACAATACCGCTAAGATAACAATATTTCCAACTGAGTATAATGAGTGTGATTATTGTTGTATGATCATACTAAGCTGTCGCTCGTATCTCTTATCTCTCTACAGCTTTTATAGAGAACACATCCAGATTTATCGGGCCATAAAATTGAGCTTTACGTTCTCGCACAGACTGCGAGGTTATTTTACTACAACATTTTTCTTTTTACAAGAAAGTACAAACAAAATCCCAAGCCATTACTGTAAAACATAATGTGCACAGTAGCAAGAGAACAGCGTTTGCTTATTAGCCCGGTTCTTCCAGTGCTTTGGTTTTATTTGGAACGTATTTAGACTCATTTAAATTCATAAGAATAAAATTAAAATAACGTGTTATTGCACTATAGAACAAAGTGTGATTTTTCTATTGCGTATACACGGATCATATTTGCTTTGGTGCCTCTGTCAAAGCAATTTTCCAGCTGCTTTAAATGTCTCTTAAAAGTTAACTTTCATCGACTAAAAAAAAACACAGTCGTTTAAAATACAGTGGACTCAGCAAATATAGATCTTACAGGTAGGAGCACACCCCTCCTCCGCAACACACCATCGGTTTATCCCTCATTCTTCTCCTCCTCCATGGGTCCTACCTTTGGAGTGCGTCACGTGGTTCTGCTCTTACAAATAACTCGCAGTAAAGTAGAGAGCAAATCAGAGAACGGTTATATTAGGCATTATCTACAGCAGCAGCTATCTCCAGATACAGACAAGCCACGGTGACACGTCCAAACGCGGAGAGGACAACTACAAGCTTTTCGTGTGTCGCACACTCGATGAAGTTTGAATTCTGGGCTAAAATCGAGCAGAAAGAAGAGACTGGGAATTTCCACGGCGATATTCAATCAAGTCACTTGGAAAAGAGGGTTCCTGACTTTATCACTAACCGTCCTTATCTGGTGAGATAATACAGCGAGAGCTCTTGGATGAAATTATATAAACCCTTTCCTTACAGCTATCAACGTTTTTATGTAATCTGCGTTTTCGGCGATAAAATATAGATGTTAGAGAGATTACAGTGCGGATTGATTCGATCCCTACAGATGATTTAATGTTTCGGTATAGAGTTTTCCCAGGATATCTGAGACTGCTGCTGATAATTGTTTATATCCCTATGTAAAGATATGGACAGTAATTAATGTGATTTTAGTCTATTAAATACAAATCGAAAGATACAGATAACCGAAAAATCACGACAATTATAACGGTTTGTCCATCTTGACTATAGCCAATAGCCGATGTGTTTTTTCTCCAGTTTATGATTGTTTATAAAAATTCAAAGCATTGTTACAGATATTGGAATATGTTGTTGGACAATACAACAATTTTTGTGTTTCATTCAGTGATTATGAATTGAAAACTATTATTGTTGGATTTTTTTATTCTCTCTTTTTTGTATCATCCTAATTTAATACTAAAAAAAAATTATTTGATTTGTTATTTTTGGTTTGTCATTAGGAGTGAATTCCTTTTTCTGAGGCCCTTTGCATTGGAAACCGTTGCATTGGAAATTTTGGACTTTATCGAGGTTTTTACTCCAATTTGGGCTAATTTTACGATTTCAAAACTTGAAAGGATAGCTTAGTCACTGGATACATTATGTATTCGAGTCTGGCTTTATCTTCCAACCCGTCCCCCTACGCACACGATTCCGGGAACTACATCCATCCGTCCGCCAGCTCACCTGTGTATGTGCCCACCACCCGCGTACCTGCCATGCTCCAGACCTTGCCCTACCTACAGACTTGTGAGTCCACACATCAAGCCCACGGGCTCGGCAGTCACCACGCCTGGCCACAGACTGGCACGGAGAACTCCTCTTTTAACCCGGGCAGCCCTCATCCCCCTCCCGGTTTTTCTTATTCGCACAGCCCGCCGGTAAGCAGCAGCACCGGCAGGGACGCTGCGTATCAGAATCCGCTGGTGTTGAGTAACAGCGGCCGGGCAGATCAATATGGAAGTGCCCTGGTGCGCTCCGTCGGTGGTTCCTACTCCAGCCCGTACGCTGCCTACATGAGCCCAGAGATGGCAACTTCATGGACGCCAGGGCCCTTCGACGGCGGCATGATCGGGCTTCAGGGACGCCAGGGAACTCTACCGGGAAGGAGGTCCAGTTTAGGTAAAACGATGATGAAATTTTCTCTTTGATGTAAATGCATGTACACTAAAATAACAAAACGTTTAGGCATGTTTTGTCTGTGTTACTTTATTTAACACACTTTTAAAATAATTCCATGTAAGATTTTGTAGGATTTGAGTATCCGTGTGTTAATGTTAGTTATTACATTCGGGTCGTTATTTGGCAATAGTTTAAAATCCATCTTTCAAGTCAGCAGGCAAAAATGGTTGGAATGGAGGGGGTTTCGTTTGATGCTGTGATCTCACAATTTATAGCGGCGGTGTTGAGGGTTATTTATTGCTGTCTTGGTGTTTATGTTACCCTATCCTTGTTAGAAGGCACTAGAGTACCAGCTAGTTTTAGTACACGGGCACATTACAAAACCTTATCAAAACAAAACTTGATCTTATTCCACTAATACACATCCTTTAATGGGCAATACAATCACTTTAATTTAAATGTTAATTTAATTCCCCGCTATTGTCTGTCCACTTGTGGATTGATGAAAGGGTCCCGTGCACACCTCATAATTGTGAGAGCTATCCAAGCTACTGTCACCTTGATCAAACTTTTCTAAACAGACCATTACGGTCAGATACACATTTAGCGGCCGTTCCCTTTGAAGCCCAGTGCTTTAGCCGGACACATTTTCTTTGATAGTCCATAAAACGTCACATTTCTTTCTACAACCGAGGGCGATTTATTCGAGCTTACATAAGGCTCGGGCGTTTGCGTATTTTGATGTTTTGCTACAATAAAATGTTTAAGAAACTTGAGTAATGCACCATTTTTTTGATTACAACAGTCCATCAGGAAAAACTCAACAAGATTAAATAGCCCAGACATTTTCAGACTACTTTGAAACTATAAAATGACAACAATGATATTACACCGATTATTATTACGCACGTCTTATTTGAAATAAATTGTTGGAGAGCGTCACGTGTCAGTATCTTGATTGATCGGTGACCCCTGGATCTTTAACACTGATAAGAGCCCCATTGACATTCCGCTCGCCTGAGGCCCTCGTGCCTCGTCAGCCGCCCTAATAGACACTCCAGTGACCCTGGATATGCTCTTATTAATCCATTCTTCATTCCGTCTAGAGTTTTGTCACATTCCATACCGCTGATGCTCAGAAAACCAGGCCTCACCTAAAGGTCTATTTGGACCAGTAAAGTTTTTACAGGGCTTTAACAATGAAAGACAACTTGTATTATAGGCTAAATTAGGCCTTTTCTTAACACATCAATAGAAGTTTAGTTATTTTATTTATTTATTTATTTTAGTAAATATTGGATAGAGAAATAACAACTATTTGAACATTCTTCTTCTTTAGATTTTGTTGTGTGCCAAGCTTGCGCGTCAGCTTGTTAGAACTCCCTCTTTATATGAAAATCATATACAAATCCATAAAATGTTACAGTGAACCCTGTTACTTTTTGAAAAGTATAGCTATGCCTATGTTTGAAAATATTTTAAAATGTTTAAATTTAGTTTGAAGTTGCAACACGTAAAGAGTTCTTAGAACGTCTAAGAAAATTAAAGAACTTTATTTTAATGATCACCGCCTCAAAAAGGAAACGGCGCATATTTAAAACCACGAAAGGTGGTTAGAAGTCTGATTTCTGATCAGTATGCTTAAATTACACTTTTTGACATTAAGCTGACTGATTTTGCCAGACAATGAAACATTAGTTTGTATTTATTAATTTACTTACTTATTTTTTTTTTAATTAAATCTATTCATATTTGGCTTTCTCAAAAAATAAAACAGGACGAAATAACAAAAATGAAAACAGTTAAGCCTACACCTTGAAAACATCTTACACTGATCGTTCCCTTCATGTGAACTTTAACGATTATTTGGTCTCGCGTTATATTTTATGATTTTAACGATCATTGTCCTCTCATAAATCTCTTTTAACCTCGAAGAAAACCTTGGAAAACTAATTAAAAACTGTGTCTCTCCTTTCAGACATGCTGGAAGAGCTGCCGGGTGAAGGGCGTGAGTGTGTGAACTGCGGCTCCATCTCAACACCGCTATGGAGGAGAGACGGTACCGGACATTACCTGTGCAATGCGTGCGGCCTTTACCATAAGATGAACGGCATCAATCGACCCCTAATCAAACCACAGAAACGCCTGGTAAATGCCCATTTGTTAAATATACGTATTTACTTGTTTGAGGTTCTACACTTTTCCAAACCAACATTGTAAAAAGTGAACATATGCAGTAGTTACATTAAACGAATATTTCGAGGCCTACGTGATCTGCTGATCCTCTAAAAACTACCTCCTTTGGTTTGACCTAATAAACATTGATTCAATTAAAAGATGTATGATTCAATCACACTCTTAAAAATAAAGGTTTTAAAGGTTTGCACTGATGCCATAGAAGAACCATTTTTGGTTGCCAAAGAACCTTTCAGTGAACAGTTCTTAAAAGAACCATTTCTAAGAAGATTTAAAAAATCGAAAGAACATTTTTCAACTATAAAGAACCTTTTCTGCATTTGAAAGGTTCTGTGGATGTTCAAGGTTCTTCATGGAACCATCATTGCCAATAAAGAACCTTTATTTTTAAGAGTGCATATAAAATTATATTTTTCAGATAAATTAAAGCAGTTGGTTTAGATGTTAACACATGAAGCACATGTATAAAATATCCTGATGTCCCCAGACAAGATGTAAACCTTTTTTGCTGATTTTTCTGGAAATACTTAGCTGATACTTTTACAATATAGTTCCACAAAACAAAATTATTTTTGCTTATTTATATTCATATTAAGAGGGTAGTGGGTTGATCTCAGGGTTAGTACTGGGGAAGGCCATTGAAAGAGAGAAATTAAGCAAAGCCTTCACTGCTGTCCTGTTTCCCAGGAGAGTCTCTGTCTCTCTCACTCTCTCTCTCTCTCTCTCTCTCTCTTTATTACTCTCTCACACACAATTCTCTCACTTGTCTCTACCTCTCTGTTTTCATTTTTGCATTCATGACCTTGTCCTTGAGTCAGTCTGTTTTTAGCCCAAGCAGCGCAAAACTCAAAACAACACCAAACTTTATGCTGAATTTCAGCTGAGAAGCTTCATTCTTCCTCTAAAAGAATATTAATGATGTGTACCTTTAAAATCCTCCTTTGAATTTAGAAAAATAGTGCTTGGAATGAATATACGAAGTTCCTGTCCATTTTCTCTATTATTTATGACCATATTGCTTGCATTTAAAATAACTGCTGTGTAATACATTTACTCATCTTAGCCACTACACTTATTTTTTTTAATATACTACCAAAAGAACATAATCTTTTGATTTAAATTTTGCAATCTCCATTTTATCTTTCCTTTTCTTGGAGGGGTATCTTTATTTCTTTCATTCCCTTTCTCAATTCCTCTTTTCAGCTCTGTAAAATTCTGTAATCACCTCCCTAAGTTTCTTTATGTTTGTCTCTGCAGCAAAGCACGTCACGACGAGCAGGTCTGTGTTGCACTAACTGTCATACCAGTACGACCACACTGTGGAGGAGAAACGCAGAGGGAGAGCCCGTCTGCAATGCCTGCGGACTGTACATGAAGCTCCATGGGGTGAGTTCCTGATTCAGTCTGCATTATTGTGCCATACAAGACTGGCATTTCCAACCAGAGCTCGATTTGGGAGGGTGCACGCAGTGCGTATGTGCACGTCAGCGTGTGTGTGTGCAAACCTGTAAACCATGTGATACAGCGGTCATAGGTGTGTTTTATCGGAAGAGAATGAGAATGCAGAAAGGAAGGGGAGTCGCTTAAATAAGCTTTGTTCTATAAACTACCAGTTCTCATTGCTGAAAAAAAATAGGAATGAAAAAGGAAATATATTCCAGTTACAACTGCATTTTTTAAACAATAAGACTCATATTCTCACCCAGTTCAAACGCCATTATAACTGAAACGCCAACTCTTTTTACTTTCCTCCTGTTTTAGGTACCAAGGCCGTTAGCAATGAAAAAAGAAAGCATTCAGACGAGGAAACGCAAACCAAAGATGCCCAAAACCAAAGCATCCTCAGGTAAGAGTTGAGAAAAGCAGTTTTTTAAAAAGCTTCATTTTTAGACAAAAGCAGACATGATTGATTTGGATGGAAGTGTGGGAGTGAGTGAGTCAGAGAATGTGCGGAGAGAAATATGGGGTGAGCGAGAGAGTAAAGGGAGGGAAAAGGGAGTGAAAGAGAGAGAGAGAGCAGTAACAGCACTTCTCTCTGCATTCAGTCGACATGTGGTGCGTGTGCGAACGTCAGCGAATGTTTGACGCCATTAATTGTCATTTGCAATAACCAGCATGTCCAGTTTGCTATTTCTTTATTGTGGCTGTCAGTCACATTTTGTTCTATTTGTCTTCAGGGTCAACAGTGTCTGGCGCTACGTCTCCCACTTCATTGCCTGCGTCAGAAAATGCCTCTACAATAAAGAGCGAACCCAATATCGCAGCTTCACCGTATGCAGGCCAAACTGTTGTCTCAGTCACGCAAGTACGTACTCATGTGATTGACTGAACTGTAGTTTTTTTCTTTTTGTAAACGTCACCATCAATGAAAGGCAATTATCAAAGATGGGAAAGATAAATGATTGATTCCAGAGTTCCAAGTTTCTTTATCAGCATCAGTGGTTCCATGAAGAACCTTTAACCTCCATGGAACCTTTCCATTGGACAAAAGGTTCCATAGATGATGTAAGCATTCTTCACGCTATGAAAAAAAGAACTGTCATTTCGGAATCTTGATTTTTAAAGAGAAACTGTTGGAACTCATGTTCTATACAACATTACACTGTAAAAAGTTTTCACCAGTTTCAACTTAAAAACTTAAGTTTTGCAGCTGCCTTAAAATTTTGAGTTAAATCAACTTAAAACTACAAGTCATTTTAACTCATTACAATAAAATGAGTAAAAATGATTTGTACTTTTAAGTTGATTTAACTTAAAATTTTAAGGCAGCTGCAAAACTGGTAAAAACTTTTTACAGTGTATTAACAGTAAACATTATTAACTTTTAAATTAGCCAACACAATTGGAACGACATGGAAAATCACCTTAATTTTTGAGTGAACTATCCCTTTAAAAATAACCCGTCTACTGCAAAGCTGGATTTGACAGCTAACAATGTCTCTCTTTGTTCTTCATAAGGCATCGACACAGTTGGACAGTACCAGTTCAGGACATGTGGATATCAAATATGAAGACTACACATACACCCCGACGTCAATCGCCCCACAGAACTCCTGGTGTGCGCTGTCCCAAGCGTGATGTGAGACTTACTACCTTCTCTAAAACTTTCCAGAGCATTCTGGGAGAAAAGACTTTTAACAAGATCTACCTAATAGAACCTTTACACAAATGTAGACAGACAGAGCTTAGGAATGCAAGAGATTGACTGTAATTTGCGCTTGTTGATTTATCGTGGCATATCTGTCTGTGATGCCACGGCGGGCGACAAGCGACGACCCAACTACAGTTCTCAAGTTTCTCAAGCAATGATCGGGAGGACAAAAAACATGCTTTTTATGGCTTCTGAACATGTTTCATGGCTTAGATGTTAATGATTAACTTTTAAGATACATTATTTATGTTGAGATAAGAATGGTGGAGGCACACAAGTCTCTCCCATAATTCCCCTTATCCTTCAGGGAATGCGGCTTTATGGTCGTTATGACTTTAGATCGCATACTTTCCCTGGATGAGGCTTTTAAAAGTTTCGTTGTTGTCTTTGCTGATTCCAGACACTTTTAATGCTGTATTGTATTCCTCCGATGATCTGAAGTGCAATGACCCTCGCTTTTCAGCAAATTTTGAAAAGGGGCACATTTATATTAATTGTTCGAAATTTCGTGTTTTGTTTTGTCCGAATATGTTAACCTAAATTTATTTGCTGTATTTTGTTGATATATATTGGAATTATAGCATTGTTTTATTGCATATAAAATTGCCAAACATCTGCTTTGTGTCTGCACTTGTTTACAGAAATATTGCAATTCTCCTTGAATTTTGTCTAAACTATGAATTTTTTTTTAAAATACATTTAAAAAAATGTTTATGGGTTTTAAACAGTGATTTATGGACAAACGGTCAAAACTATGTAGTAAACAACAAGATCAAAGAAAGCCAGATGTAAATCTTTCTGGAAGAATCTTCTTTTTGAAGGCTAATTATGGTTAAACAGCCAAAAGTACACTACCAGTCAAAAGTTTCTGAACAGTAAGATTTTTAATGTTTTTTTTTTTTTTTTAAAGAAGCATTTATTTGATCATAAGTACAGCAAAAACTGTAAAAATTTGAAATATTTTAACTATTTAAAATACCTGTTTTCTATTTGAATATACTTTAAAATGTAATTTATTCCTGTGATCAAAGCTAAATTTTCAGCATCATTACTTCAGTCTTCAATGTCACATGATCCTTCTAATATGCTGATTTGCTGTTTAAGAAATGTTTATTATTTCTATCAATATTTAAAACAGCTGAGTATATTTTTTCAGGGTTCTTTGTTGAACAGAAAGATGCAAAGATCAGTATTTATCTGAATTTTTTATTTTTTTTGGGTGGGGGAGAAATGATAGAAATTAACACTTTTATTTAGCAAGGATGCTTTAAATTGATCAAAATTGATGATAAAGATTTATAATATTACAAAAGATTTCTATTTGAGATAAATGCTGTTCTTCTGAACTTTCTATTCATCAAACAAACCTGAAAAATTTCTACTCAGCTGTTTTCAACATAATAATAATAAATGTTTTTTGAGCAGCAAATCAGAATATTAGAATGATTTCTGAAGGATCGTATGACTGGAGTAATGATGCTAAAAATTCAGCTTTGAAATCACAGGAATAAATTATGTTTTGAAATATATTCAAATGGAAAGCAGTTATTTTAAATAGTACAAATATTTCAAAATGTTACTGTTTTTGCTGTACTTAGGATCAAATAAAGGCAGGCTTTGTGAGCAGAAATCTTGCTGTTCAAAAACTTTTGACTGACAGTGTAGATTTTATTAGATTATCATATTTTGACATTAGTATCATCCTGTTTTTATTAGAATGGGAGACTGTGGGGTGATATCCATGGATTTAAATTCATTTTTGCAGTGTTCATAAACAGCTTTGTAAACTTTATTGTGATATACCAACACACTCTAATGGTAATTTGTAGCAATTTTACATTTTGCAGAATTGTTGGCTAATTCATATGAAGATGTACGAACTTATTTGTATGTTTTCGTACAATCTGCTTACACCCTGTTGACAGATTAGGCTTGGTGATGGACCTTCATGCTTACTTTTTTCTAAAAATTGTATGTTTTTGTACAAATCACATAGAAAAAAAAAAAAAAACTATCCCTCAAAATATTCAAATATTTTTAGGTTCATTCTCACGAAAAAGGCCAAATGTCTCATTCAGCCTGACTTGTTTTTGTTTTCAAAAGTATGCTAAGGGTGTTAAATTTTAAAACGTCCTGACTTTATAATCCTTGACGTAGGCCATATACGAATTGTATATGAATGCTTTGATGTTTATGACTTTATATAGTGCCTTTTTAGTAACCTGTATCCTCATAGGTGTTGCTGAGTGTTTCCGTGAATGATTCTCGGTGTCTGAGCGTGCCTCACTCCGCAGAGTGTTGGCGATCAAAGGTTGCGTTCCAGCTTGGCTTTATGGTGCTAAGGTTTTGGGTTGGGCTAGAACATGTTGGCTCTAGGCGGGCGCGTCAGCATGTAGCCCACCCGCTTTACAGCCCCATGGCGACAGAGAGGCACCGCCATCCACCTTTATTGCTATTGGCCAAATTAGCTCGCTTTATCTCTTGGTGTTTTAGTTTTTGTTGCCCCGGTGATGAGGTGCAGGGTCAAGAAACTGTTGCATCAGGTTCACAACCTTAACCTCAGGAGTAGTGCTTCATAAGCAATATTTCATTCACTGATTTTTATTTCGATGTCGTCATCATCACCATCACACAACTCACTGATATGAGATTGTACTGAGTGCAGTGATTGGTGGTGAGCTTGGACACACCTAGCATGCTTTCAATCGTACAAAGCTACAAAATCATGACTTTGGATTATTGAAACGTATCCGGTTTTCCTCAAATAATAACCTTTAGCAGAGGGGCGCTAACCAGGCCAACAAGACCCTCAGGACATTGTTCAAATGTGTCTATTCAAGTATTGACATTACAAGTGACAAGCTTAAAAGAAAATCAAATTCCAGCAATAAGATTTCATGACTCTTAAATACTCTTGAATCACATTTTCCATAGTCTGGATTTAATGATCATTTCAAATCTCCAAAGGTCGACCATGATGATTTTTCAAAAAACGCTTGAGGTTCAGGCAGTTTCTGTTCTTTGTTCCTTTCCATTATTCTTTAAGATGGATATCTCATTTTCCTCATTTCAATATTTTCTCTTTCTTTTGAGCGTCGCTGAGGCCAAAGTTTTCCCAGGGTCACCTTCCTTCATTCATTTTCTCAGCACTGCGCTCTCTATCCTGCGGTAAAAACAGGATATTGTAGAGCAGTTCTGACCATGAAGGAAGTTATGGAGGGGGTGACAATTTATCCTACTGTGACAGTGGACTCGGCTGAAGGATTGTTGCTTTTTGACTGTGAATGTGATGTATGTCTGTACACATCAGTGACTGTTTCTGTAAACGCTGCAGAAATCACCAAAATTCTGGGATGGCCCCATGGATTCATAAGGACTAAACTAAGGCTTTATTTTAAACTCCTTAGAGACTGCAAAATTTCACTCTCTTTGTCAGTATTGTCTTGTTTAAAAAAATAAAAATAAAAAATAATAAAATAAAATAAAATAAAATAAAATAAAGTTCTATGAATATCTATACCGTACAAAGGTTCTGTTAATTTTATTATTTATTTCATGTTTTAATTATTATATTTTATTATTTATCTATGTTTGCCAAAACTTAATTTATTTAATTAAAGACAAAGCAAAGACAGCAAAAATAGTAATACTGTGAAATATTATTAAAAAATATCTAGTTTTTATTTTAATAATTTATTCCCGTGATGGTAAAGCTGACAATTTTCAGTGACCAGTCTTCAGAAAACACTGATATATATAAACAGAATTCTTTGATGAACCAAAAGAGCTTTTATTTGAAATAAATAAATAAAAATAATTGTAACTGTAATACAATAATAATAATAATACTTATTATTATTATTATTATTATTATTATTATTATGTAAAAGTCTTTACTGTACTTTTGATCAATATAATGTGTATTTTCTGAATAAAATATTTAATTTATTTACAAATGATCCCAAACTTTTCAATACTATGTAAAAGGTAAATGCAAAGAGCTGTATTCAGATAATATATTAATAATATTTATATTGTCTTTTTAATTTGTATATTTTTTCTTATTGACAGATAACTTTTTCCCATTTTTATGCATGAATCTATGCAATCTTATGCAGTTTTGCATCTCAAATAAATTCTGATTTGAAATAATTTCAATTTTAGAATTTATAGTTATATTATACAGAAATTTAGATATTTTCCTGAAAAAAAAAAAAAAAAAAAAAAAAAAAAAAAAATATATATATATATATATTATATATATATATATATATATATATATATATATATATATATATATAATGTTTTTTAAACCATTTGAATATATTTTAAAATGAAATTTATTCCTGTGATAAGAGCATTTTTAGCATCATTACTCCAGTCTTCAGTGTCACATGATCCATCAGAAATCATTCTAATATTCTGATTTGCTGTTCAAGAAACATTTATTATTATTATTATTAATAATTGAGTTGAGTTGAGTACATTTTTTCAGGATTCTTTGATGAAAAGAATAGAATATCAGCATGTATCTGAAATAAAGCTTTTGTACACTATACAATTCAAAAGCTTGAAGTCAGTGTAATTTTTTATAGGAAGAAAATATAAAAATTAATACTTTTATTAAGCAATGGTTCAAAAGTGATGATAAAGACATTTGTAATGTTACAAAAGATTTCTATTTAAGATAAATACTGTTCTTCTGAATTTTCTATTCATCAAACAAACCTGAAAAAATTCTACTCAGCTGTTTTTAACATAATAATAATAAATGTTTTTTGAGCAGTAAATCAGAATATTAGAATGATTTCTGAAGGATCGTGTGACTAGAGAAATGATGCTAAAAATTTAGCTTTGATCACAGGAATAAATTACATTTAAAATATATTCAAATAGAAAACAGTTATTTTAAATAGTACACATATTTCAAAATGTTACTGTTTTTGCTCTGCTTTGGATCAAATAAAGGCAGGCTTGGTGAGCAGAAGAGACTTTTTGAACAATCTTACTGTTCAAAAACTTTTGACTGGTAGTGTATAAATAATTTTTTTTCTAACCACTAAGTTCCACCCACATGAGAATCCATGTGCACACACACCCCCAATATTATGCAATATAAAATTAATTGGCTATAATGCTGTCAATCATAAACCTCAGTGTTGTATGAGGTCAATTATACTCTTAGAATTATCAAAACCACTCTGTGAATCATTTTGAATAGTTACATCCAATGAGAATGATTTAAATCTAGAAATGTTTGATGGAAAAAAAAAAAAAAAATTACCATAGAACATTGCAACTTAATTTTGTTCACCTGTGCATGTGTACACATGTGTATTTTTCAGGGCAGACCATATTGGGGATTTCCTCAAAATGAGCAGTCAGATATCAGAGCTGCCAGAGCTACCAGAGCCAGAAGGCACTAAAACTGTAATGTGTTCTTATATAACCTCACTATAAGGCCTCGGCCACAGAACAAGCCAAATGTGGGGGAGAAAGAAAGACAGCGGCTGGAAAAAACGGGGGAGAGAATTGACAATAATGCAGCAATAATAATGAGCCTTGCTCCGAAGTAGCATCCAGCTTACGTCTTCATTCAGAAATGCTCAAAAGGGAGTTTTCTTAGACTTTATGTCTTTCTTAGACTACTAGAGGTGAACAAGAAGGATTGAGCAGTGGTGCTCTCATTTCTCACCTTTTAGTTGCGTCAACATTTCTGCCAGTCTGCAGTTCTCAAAAAACACCAAGGCCACTGGTTTTCAGAACACACTATCAGTAAAATGACCTTAGAGGTGCCCTGTGTACTTTAAGCTATAGCATTTGTGAACTATTACATCTGCCAAGGCTGTCTTTCCTTCTTTCTCTCTCTTGCAGTCTCTCTTTCTTCACAGCACCACACCAGTAGACTGCCTTATTGGCCCCCTGCAACTAAAAAAAACACCCCCACATTCCCTAAGACACACATTGTCACTTGCACTAGTGTGTTTGTGTTAGCAGCTCTTGGGGGTACACCACAGGACTCCTATTATATTGTAATTGAGGACTCTGTTCTTGAATATGACCCCCACCTTTCACATTCTGGAAGAATACAGAGTAACTGGGACAAATGGTCCAATTTAGAGAGGTCAAATGAACCTATTCTTCATGGGGCAACATTATCATTCTATGATGCAGTTATAATAATAACTTGCATTAGCCCTATAGAAATAACAGCATGTTCAATATTATTAGTTAAAGGGAGCGTTTACCCCTAAATAAAAATTCCAGACTGAAAAGATGTTTTGTTTTTGTCCAAACAATGGAAGTTAATACAGTCACACAGGTTGTATAATTAAAAGTCAAACCTATCTATTTTTTTTTTTTTTTTTTTTTTTTTTTTTTTGTCCAAACAATGAAAGTCAACAGGGTCTAAAACAAAAGAAAGAAAGAAATCACTAAAACATGAAGAAGAAAGAAAGTCATACAGTTTTTTTTTTTGTCCAACAAAAAACAAAACAAAACCACTGAGTTGTGCAGAAGAAATATAGCCAAACAGTTTTTTTAATAGTTCAAAACAAAACAAAACAAACAAACAAACAAAACTCAAAAGAAAAACCACTGAGCCACGCAGAAGAACTAAAGTCAAACAGGTTTCTTAGCGTACAAAACAAAACAAATCAAACCTTTGAAACATTCAAAAGAAATAAAGTCAAACAGTTTTAGGGCCCAAAAGAAAAGAAAAGAAAAGAAAAGAAAAGAAAAGAAAAGAAAAGAAAAGAAAAGAAAAGAAAAGAAAAGAAAAGAAAAGAAAAGAAAAGAAAAGAAAAGAAAAGAAAAGAAAAGAAAAGAAAAGAAAAAAACCTCTGCAAACATTCAAAATTAATGAAGTCAAACAGTTTTTTAGGATCCAAAACAAAACAAAAAACAAAACAAAACAAAACAAAACAAAAAATAAAACCACTGAGTCATGCAGAAGACATATATTAAAACAGGCTTTTTTTTTAAAAATCCAAAACAAAACAAAAAACAAAACAAAACCACTGATTAATGCAGAAGACATATATTAAAACAGGCTTTTTTAAAAAAAAAAAAATCCAAAACAAAACAAAAAACAAAACAAAACCACTGATTAATGCAGAAGACATATATTAAAACAGGTTTTTTGAGTCCAAAACAAAACAAAAAAAAAACAAAACAAAAAACAAAACAAAACAAAACAAAAACACTTAGTCATGCAGAAGACATAAATTCAGATGGGATTTTTAGGGTCCAAAACAAAACAAAACAAAAGTCAAACCTCTGAAACATTCAAAAGAAATAAATTCAAACAGTTTTAGGGCCCAAAAGAAAAGAAAAGAAAAGAAAACAAACAAACAAACAAAAACCAAACAAACAAAAGAAAAGAAAAGAAAACCACTGAGTCATGCAGAAGACATATATTAAAACAGGCTTTTTTGAGTCAAAAACAAAACAAAAGCACTAAGTCATGCAGAAGACATAAATTCAAATGGGATTTTTTGGGTCCAAAACAAAATAAAACTAAACAAAAATCAAACCTCTGAAACATTCAAAAGAAATAAAGTCAAACAGTTTTAGGGCCCAAAAGAAAAGAAAAGAAAAGAAAAGAACACATAAAGTCAAATGTGTTTTTAGGGTCCAAAACAAAACAAAACAAAACAAAAAAACAACAACAACAACAAAAACAAAAACAAAGACAAAAAAAAAAACCAAACAAAACAAAACAAAGAAACAAAAAAACTCTGAAACATTCAAAATTATTAAAGTCAAACAGTTTTTAGGGTCCAAAACAAAACAAAACCTCTGAGTCATGCAGAAGAAATAAAGTCAAACTTTTTTAGGGTCCAAAACAAAACCACTGAGTCATGCAGAAGACATAAATTTAAACAGGCTTTTTTATTTTTTTGGGGGGGGGGGGGGGGGAGTCCAAGACAAAACACAACAAAACAAATCAAAACAAAGCAAAACTGAATCATACAGAAGACATAAATTCAAACAGGCTTTTTAGGGTCCAGAACAAAACAAAACAAAACAAAAATCTGAAATATTCAAAAGAAATAAAGTCAAACAGTTTTTTTATGGTCCAAAACAAAACAAAACAAAACAAAACAAAGCCACTTAGTCATGCAGAAGAAATAAAGCCAAATGTTTTTTAGGGTCCAAAACAAAGCAAAACAAAATATTAAAAAGAAATGAGGTAAAACATTTTTAGTGTCTAAAACAAATAAAAAAAATAAATAAATAAAAAATCCAAACATGTAGAAATCATACAGGTTTGTACTGACATGAGTTTGAGTGAATAATGGCACATTTTCATATTTGGGTGAACTGTCCCTTTAGCAATGTGGTAAAACAAAAAAAAAACGTCCAGTCTCTTTGGATGTGTCCTAAACGACAGGGTGATTAAAGGAGAGTCCCTCTCCCCTCATGCACTCACGAAAACAAAAACAAGAGAATGACCCCGCCTATCCAAAGGTCAAGGTGTGATCAGGCCAAAGGTTGAGTTGCAACTAAAGGCCCATAAAACAAAGTGCATCTATGTACATAATTATCACAACATGCCACATGCACACACGCTCAAATCCAATGCAAGTACAAGTACAAATATATGCTACTGAAGCTACACAATACACACTCAAGCATGCACACATTTACAGAGTAGGACAGGTGTTCGGTGTTGGTGTTTGCGCACACATGCTTTTCCGGACACACACCTGGCCAATAGTCAGCTTCATTAGACAGATATATCAAATACCCACTGCCTGTTACACGATCCCAGTCAACAGTGAGTTACTCATTAACATGTTTTAAATCATAAAATGCCATTGTATTTACGATTTATTAAAGAAAAAGTGTGAAGTACATTGCTGTGGTATTTGCATATACTGACATGGTGCTTGTAATTTTAGCACATATTTTTAATTCAGCCCTGCCAGTCTTCCTCCATTCTCTTTTTTTATTTATTAATTTTATTTTTTTTCCCCAACATATTACAAGACAAGTTATAATGGAGGCCATGAGCAGTATCGGTCAGAACCTGCTTAAAAAACACAAATCTGTATTAATTGTACCATTCATATCACCTTGTACTGCAATGCTGGGCCATTTAACCAACCTATGTCCACAAGCATAAGTAAATGTTTTACCAGTTTTGACGACCTTGGGTATGGCAAGCAATTGTAACATTTACTTCTGAAAATTTAATGGCACCGTTTTTAATTAACAGGTATTCATTAGTATCTTCAGTTTCACTTGTCACTAGTTCATTAGATAGTAGCACTTATTCCAGTAATGACTAAGAAGCTATCTATTCAATTCTTAGTGAATTATTAGCAGGAGTGCACATAAGTTTTTTTAGCCTGGTTCTCATAAGAGTACCTGGATATTTGGTTTGGTCCTCACACTGCAGTGTGACCCATTAAATATAACTATAAAAGATAAATTAATAATAGTGATAATAATATCATTGGACGTTATTTATTTCATTTTTTTAAAATAAAATAATAAACAAAATAATAGTGCAGTAATACTATTATATATTAAAATAAAAAAACGAATACTAGTAAACTTAGAAATAAAATGAGAATATTTACTTTTTTATACAAATTTTCAGCATTTTCAAACCTAAAATTAGCAAACTTTTATTTTAGTGCTGCCGAATGAAGAGTGTCAGTGAAGAGAGTCAGTGAATGAAATGTCACATTTTTGCATTGTGCTTTGAAAACAGCAGCAAATAGCCTAGAATTATGCTTTCAGTTCGAATAGAATTATACAGTATTACAATTTTTCGATCTAAAATGGTTATCATATATTAACAGCTGTCAACCGTGTTGGTACGCAAACACGCGGTCTGAACTTATTTACACAGTGCATTTCTAATTTTGGTCGCGCATGCGGACCTGTGGACCACTTATGTGCACCCCTGATTATTAGTATTTATATATTAGCATTCCTAATAGATACTATATAGTTTTTTACTAGTCTAGAAGATAACATTTGAATATTTTTTTTTAGATTTAACTTAAACATAGCAAATAACTAATTAAATTACAATTTTATTTTCAATAACATTCCTCCATAATTCACATAACATTTTAAACATTAATACAACAACCTATAAGAAAAGCTTGTAAGACAGTAAGTACTGAAAGTGACCAATTAAATAGAAACTACCCAGTGGGTAATTGATGTTGGAAAGACATCAAATTGACATCAAACATTACGTCAAAAAACAGGTCAAATATGCAAATCAAACTGACGTTAAAAACTGAATTTAAAATTATGCAGCATCTTGATTAAGTCTTGACTAATACTTAACATCAAACAGGAGTAGTCACCATTTAAAATGATGACATTTACTTATTTCATTATATTTAATGAATGAGTACTCGCCTACTATGGAACAGTTACTAGAAAAACTGAAAAATATGCTGGTCACAAACGCAATACTTGCTAAATCAAACTGGCCTATGCGCTAGTAATTAAATAAATAAATAATACTAGTTACTAGTACTAATTAGTTTTAAGGAATAAATGTTTAGGCAGCTTGCCATATCTTGAGCGGTTGTATGTGAAGGTGGGAGAGGCTGTAACACGCGCGCGTGTCCTCGTGCATTTTTCCTGTAGTGGAAATTAATGCCATTTCACGTGGGTATTATTAGAGGTGGCCGTTACTAAACTTAGCTTCATTCTCTGTTATTCATTCTCTAAGTTTGTCCATGAGTGGACAAAAAAGAAATGGCAACAAATAACCAGACGGACGAGGAAAATGCCAAAATAAGAAGGAAAATAGCATTGTAAACGATGAGACGGAGACGTCTGAGAGCGATGACTTCCGTGGCTGGGAGCAAGATCGTTTCCTTGCCGTGGAAAAAGAGCCAGGAAGGGGAAGAAAGTTGAGGGGTAGGTGTGTGGGGCAAAGAGAAAGAAAAACCTCGATCTTTGTCTACAATCAATGAACCCCTCCTCCCCCATGTCGCCGCCATCTCTCTCCCAGGCCGTAATTTACGATCCCTCGCTATTTATTTGGCTGACACCTCCCGGTAAAGCCCCGTTAAACAACTTCACACCAAAGCACGCCGTTGAATAATAATGGCAGCTCGTTTTGCAGGTATATTGTATACAGACCTTGTATTTATTGTGTTTTGTCACGGTAAGTTGGCGTAGGAAATGGCGACGTTTATTTATTGTTATATCTGATGTGACGTAGTTGTGAAATCTCATTTTTTTACATTTCTGAATAGATGTTTTTTGGCGCAGGTTCCTCGTGGCTGTGCTTTGCACTTCTTAAGTGCAGCTTCACCTCCCCTTCAACTTTGAACCCTGAATAAGTAGCATGCGGTACATGCCAAAAACGACCAGTTGAATCTACTTACAACAAGCCAACGAGAGAAACAACAGAAAACGGCGCATCTATGAAAATCTCTAAAGTTGTGGTATTCTGTGTGTATGTGTGCTGTGTCAGCCTTGTGTATGTATGTGTTGTGTGTGTGTGAGAGTGTTTGTCTATTCATCTGTCATCAGGGAGGCTTGGTGAGGAGACTCGGTGGAGCCCAGAACTCAGGGGTCAAGTCCAGGTTTTCCCAGCCCCCAGCATCCCTCCCGCTCTCCTCCGCTCCAGAGAGATGGACAGAATCAGGGAGAGGCGTGAAGGGATGGGGAGGAGAGGACATGAGCCTGAAGTGATAGATTGACGCTTGCGATGAGGAACAGTGGGAACGGATATTATGGACGAAAAACAGTTTACTTTTACATTGCTCAGCCAACATGTTTGGCTTCTGTGGGGTTAGTTTTTTTTTGGATTCTGTGAGTCCTGGTTTTACATATCAGTTCTGATGGTAAAGACTGTGTATTTTACACATTGTTAGGGACATAGCATAGCAAGTCTTTTCCAGAACTAACAAAAATTACATTTGAATGGAAATGAAACCAATCTTGGTTAGAACATAAAGTTTTTATTTGAGATGTATGAATGGCTCATTATATACAGTATGCAAAAGTTTGGGCTCGGTAAGTTTTTTTTTTTTTTTAATTAAATAAAAAAATACAGTAAAAATGTAATTACAAAATGAAATATGTGACCCTGGACCACAAAACCAGTTGTAAGTAGCATGGGTATATTTATAGCAACAGCCAACAATACATTGTATGGGTCAGAATGATACATTTTTCTTGATGTTCCATGAAGATTTTTTGTAAATTTCTTACCATGAATATATCAAAACTTAATTTTTGATTAGTAATATGCATTGCTAAGAACTTCATTTAGTCAGTTTTAAAGGCAATATTCTCAATATTTAGATATTTTTGCACCCTCAGATTCCAGATTTTCAAATAGTTGTATCCTAGCCATTTATTATCCTATCCTAACAAACCATACATTAATGGAAAGCTTATTTATTCAGCTTTCAGATTTTATTTTGTATATATTTAGCATATATATTTATATATAGTAAATATATATACTATTTTTATACTATACTATATTTACTGTATTTTAATGTATTTTGAAATGTAATTTATTTCTGTGATGCGAAGCTGAATTTTCAGCATCATTACTCCAGTCTTCAAATACTTTTTGAACACATGATGGAATTTACATGTAAAATTAAATCTGAATATGGGGCAAAAAGGGTTTTGCTAAATGAAACTGATAGAAAACACTGATACTGATACCAACAACACCAGAAAATTTAGTTGCTGTCTGTCACATGCAAGTTGCTAACCTTCAAGTGTGAAATCTGCAACAATGGCAAATGTCTACTTTGGCTAATGTTTATGACCTTTACATAATAAAATAACTTTTGGTAAAGGATGCATTTAAGTGCTTGCATTTAATTTTAAATGCATTCAAACCCTAAATTAAACTGGTTCTATACCCTTTTATATTATAGCATCTCAAATATAGTGTTTATTTGGCTATTACTTGTTTGTTTGATTGCTGTAAGTTGAGACCCTGTGCCACCCTATGACCCTATTTTAACTAATGTCCTCCATGTCACCCTCTCTGTGTGTGTCTGTCCGCTCTGTCTGTCTTGCTGTCTCTCCTCAGGTGAAGTGTGGAGTGATGGGGCCCAGGACTGCTGTCTCTCTCGCATTCTCGTCTCCAAAGTGCCAGGCGTTTCACGCAGGGTGAGAGACGTTGCTGAGGTGTGTGTTATTCTTGATGTCGGCCTCCAGCGGGGAGCAGGAGTCAACACAGCTAGTTACATACACAGCGCCATCAGCCTGTCAATCAAGTCAGGTAATCACACCCCCATTAGTTTCAAACACGTGGTGTCACGTGTACACGCAAAAATACTCTGCACACATAAGATGCAGGTGCTTAGTCCAGTGATTCCTGAACTCTGATTCTACCCTTGCTTCACCCTGGGTGTTCACTCGAGAGCCCTTTCATTCCCAACTCGTTATTTTACAGCATAATCCATGTGGAGATAATAACCATTTAGGCAATCAGTGACTGAGGATGCCAAAAGATATCACTCACATTCACACACACTCCTTTACGACATAAATTATCATCATCAATGTCTCTGTGTATCTAGTTACTAATACAGTTAGACTACTGATGTGCTTATGAATTTATAATCAACAAGCAAATAAAAAAAAAAACTAAAATTTGCTAATAATCTGCTCATTCTATCCCTGGTTTATTTCTAAATTTAAGTGAGCGTAAGTTAAATTGTAAGTGTAGCCAGTAGGATGAACAATGGACAACAACAAACAATGAACAATACCTTTATTACAGTAATTATTAATCTTTGTTGACGTTAGTTAATGAAAATACAGCTGTTCATTGTTAGTTCATGTTACTTCAAAGTGCATTAACTAATGTTGAACACAACTTTTGATTTTTTAAAATGCATTAATGTTGAAATTAATATCAACTAAGATTATTAAATGCTATTGAAGTATTGTGTATTCTCACTTCAGGTTAACTAAAGTAGTTAACTAATGGAACCTTATTGTAAAGTGTTACTGATACCGTATATTTTTTTTTTTCTCTTAAGCTTACCAAGCTTGCATTTATTTGCCCAAACATACAATTAAAATATATATATATATATTAAAAGGTTAAAATTTTATATATATATATAATTTTTTTTTTGTTTGTTTTAAATGCAATTTATTCCTGTGATGCAAAGCTGAATTTTCAGTGGTCTGTTGAAAACAGTTGTACTGCTTAATGTTTTAGTGGGGGACTTTTTTTTTTTTTTTTTTTTTTTTAGGATTTCTTGATGAATAAAAAGTTCAAAAGAACAGCATTTGTATGAAATAAATTATTTTGTAACATTATAATTATAAATGTCTTTACTGTCAATTTGTAAATAATTTGTCAATTTGTAAAATTGTAAATAAATTAGTTACATTTTCAATATGATCTGATCACTGATATGTTTACTTGTCATGTGACCACATTTATTCAGAACAAAGCTGTTTAAATTTTATTATTCATAGAAGAACCTTTTAAATATACACAGCCATTCAAAAGTTTGGGGTAAAAAGTATATATATATATATAGTATATATAGTATAGTATATATATATATATATATATATATATATATATATATATATATATATATATATATATATATATATATATATATATATATACGTTTTACACCAAACTTATATATACTTTAAAATATAATTTATTTCTGTGATGCAAAGCTGAATTTTCATCAGCCATTACTCCAGTTTTCAATGTCACACAATTGTTCAGAAATAATTATAATATGCTGATTTAGTATCAATGTAGAAAACAGTTGTTCTGCTTATCTTTTTTTTTTTTTGGAACCTGTAATACTTTTTTCAGGATTCTTCGATGAATAAAAAGTTTAAAAGAACAGCATTTATTCAAAATAGAAATGTTTTCTAACAATATAAGTCTTTACTATCACTTTTTAGCAATTCAAAACTTCCTTGTGAATAAAAGTATTAATTTCTTTCAAAGAAAGAAAGAAAGAAAGATAGAAAGAAAAAATGTACCGACCCCAAACTTTGAACATGTTGTTACAAAAGATTTCTATTTTAAATAAATGCTGTTCTTTTTAACTTTTATTTATCAAAGAATCCTGAAAAAAGTATCACAGGTTCCAAAAAATATTAAGCAGCTCTGTTTCCAACACTGATAATAAATCAGCATGTTAGAATGATTTCTGAAGGATCATATGACACTGAAGACTGGAGTAATGATGCTGAAAATTCAGCTTTGCATCACAGGAATAAATTCTATTTTAAAGGATATTAAAATAGAAAACCACTATTTTAAATTGCAATAATATTTCACAATATTATTATTAATGTTTTTTTCTGTATTTTTTTATCAAATAAACACAGCCTTGATGAGCAGAAAAGTCTTCTTTAAAAACATTAAAAATCTTACTGATCCCAAACTTTTGAACGGCAGTGTATGTACCGAAAATAGTTGTTGTATTGTGCGTGTGCTTGTTTCAAATATCCATAATCCATAATATTTTGATAGTCATGAAACCTCAGTTTCAGTCAGGGCTGATTTCTGCGTAGTCACATTCCATTAGAAACTTTTTCATGAGTGGAATGAACTTTGACCCTGCCCCAGTCAGCTGAACTCTAGCCCACTCATTAATTTATAGACTCTGTGCCATCTGATTGGTGCTGCACTGATGATGTCAGCCCTGAAACAGCAGCACTAAATTATAATCATAGCCATCGTAAAGACAAGGGCCTGCTGCACATGTGGAATTCTTTTCTCTCTCTCTCTTTTTTTTTTTTTTGCCTTCTCTTCTCTTTCATTATCTCTCCCCTCTCCCCTCTTCATCGTCTCCACGCAGGATTTCCTTATGTTCCTGTCTCCGTCTGTCTATCTATTTCTTTTCTCTTTGTCTGTCTGTTTCTCATGTTCTTTCATTCGGGTTAATCTCTCACCCTTTCTCATTCTGTTGTCTCTCCCTCTCTCGCTGCTTCTGAACATGCACTTTGGATAACCCTGTTCTCAGACCCTCTGCTGCACTTTGCAGATAGATGCAGCCTATTTATTTTACTGTATGAACACAGCAGACACAGGGAGCCAGAGAGAAAGCCAAAGACACATATATTCTGGTGGGTTAAATCCAAAAGAAGTTGGCTGAAAGTAAGTGTGTGTGTGTGTGCCTGCCGACTACGTCTTCAAGAGAAACTTCCAGATTTATAGAAGTGACTCTGGACCTTAAAATATTTTTAATCGTGATTTGTTTGATTATGTGGGGGAGGAGAGAGAGAGCTGGAAGTGCTTTATACTGAATTCTCTCTCTGTCTCTTTGTCTCTCACTCTGCCCCCCAACCCCTATCACACAAACACTACATCACTGTCTATCTTACCTATTTAAGCACTTACAGTATAGAGCTTCTTCAACAAATGCCTTGAATCTCAATCCTCACTTCTTAAAGGGATAGTTTACCCAAAAATTAAAATTACCTCATGATTCACCCTCCAGCCATCCTAGGTGTAAATGACTTTCTTCTTTCAGACAAGTACAATCGAAGCTATATTAAAAAATGTCCTGGTTCTTCCAAGCTGTGAATGGATGCTGAGATTTTGAAGCCCAAAAAACTGCATCCATGCATCATAGAAGTCCTCCACACGGCTCCAGAAGGTTAATAAAGGCCTCCTGAAGTGAATTGATGCATTTGTGTAAGAAGAATATCCTTATTTAAAACTTTATAAACCGTAATTTTCAATCATTATAATTCTAATAATTGTTAAATTTGTCACATTAATTGTTAATTGTCATTTATTCAAGCTGGTGTCATTGTTGAATCATTCCTTCTTAAGTGAGGAACACGATTTTTGCACAAATCTTTGCAAGTCGGTGCTTGTTTCTCAATGTCAGAGCCAGTCCACACTTTTTATGTGTTTTTGCTGTTCATTTACACAGCAACAGTGTTTTGGGGCCTGAAAATGCAAACTTTTGAA
The DNA here is from genome assembly GCA_036247105.1 of Cirrhinus mrigala. Lineage (NCBI taxonomy): Eukaryota > Metazoa > Chordata > Actinopteri > Cypriniformes > Cyprinidae > Cirrhinus > Cirrhinus mrigala. Next base: position 20,968,576 of record CM070029.1, read on the forward strand.
AAAACAAGTGCATGTTGTTGAAAATGAGAACATTATCGTCTCTGTCTAAACTGCAAAAATGTTGACACATTTTGTTGTTTGTCGTCTATAGGAAGCGTATATGTGCATGCACGTAGTGTTTCTTTACAAAGTGACGTTATCAACTACTGGCTGCCTGTGTATTTGACAATGTTGACAATTTGCCAATCATTTGACTATGTTTCAAAAAGGAAAGATCTTTTCTGCTTATAGTATGTTGTTGTTTTTTTAGCATCCTGTCAGAGGGTATCAGACATATTATATATATATATTGTTAAGAGTTCAACCACATAGCACTGAAACTCTATCATAATTGTTAGGTTGCTCATGGATCAGCCACGTAAAAGTGATCGTGCAGACAAAATCTTAAGTCGTGGAGACTTGAAACTTGGAGGGCCAGTTGTACTCCTACCGCCTACAACGTGACCAGGTTTTGCCCAAATCGGCCTGATGGGGGCGCTACAGCAAACAAAAGTACGAAATCGCTCATAACTCCTAAACTGCCAGTAGCAGGCTCAAGTGTAGACCAAACCTTAAGTCGTGGAGTCCTATGTCGTTCATGCCGGACAAAATGCATGTCTCGGATTCAGTTGTGAGTCTTGGCAAGTTTTCAGGTATTTCGCTTTTTTTTTTTTTTTTTTTTTTTTTTGAAAAAACTACTTTTGCAACTAGTCATTGGTTTTGCGCCCGATTGGAACCACTGTGGAGAGTGAATGTCAGTAATTATTTAAAAAATAAAAAAATAAAAAACTTTCGACCCACTGTTGCAAAGGGACGGCAAAACGTGCAAAAGGGGCAGGGCCACTTTTAGTAAAATGCCTATAACTCCTGAACGGAATGAGATATCTCACCAAACTCAGAACACTTATGTAAGAGGTTAATCTGTTAATCTCACAGGAATAACATTGTGGAGCTTGGCCACTTTGTGGCACTATTAGTGGGGGGTTGAGCTCTTACAGTCGTTTAATGTATGATACCCAAGTTTTTTCCTTTGTAACCATTTACAAAAAACTTAGTAAGTGTATGATGCCTAGTGTTCAGGTTTCCAGCCACAGAATTTGAGCAAATTATTTACTGGCACGATAAATATTCTCAGGTCTGCCCAACACGTTTTACCATGTTTGAGTCTATTTTTCAGAATTCTGGAGATTTCCCAATAAAACCGCCAGAGAAAATATGAAAAAAGTTTGCAGAATCTGTCTAGACCTAGAAGGAAAGAAGGTTGCATGTCTTGTGGAGAAATGTTTGTCTGAAAGGTATAGATCTCTCTTTCTCTCACTGTAATGGTATTTGTTGCATTTGATAAGCTCCTATTAGAGGGGGAAAAATCATAACAATGGCTATAACTGTTGGCGCCAGTAGCCTAGTGGTTAGCCAATAGCGTCGTTGCGTTGCGGGCGTCCCGAGTTCGAATCCTGGCTCGTGGACCTTTCCCGATCCCACTCCCTTCTCTCTCTCTCTCTCTCTCTCTCTCTCTCTCTCTCTCTCTCTCTCTCTCTCTCTCTCTCCCACTTTGCTTCCTGTCCAACTACAGTGTCCTATCTAAATAAAGGCATAAAAACACCAAAAATAAATCTTAAAAAAAAAAAAAAATGGCTATAACTGCACAACCATTTGTCCTTTCAATATGAAAAACGGTAAGAACGGTCTTGGCCCGAAGTGCAACAAGTGTCTATAGGGATATTTGCGTATCTCTAAAAACATGGCCGCCATTGGCCTGTTAAGATGCGTTCACGCCATGTCGTAATTCCGAGATGACAACATGTGACATTCTACTCTATCTGAATTATGTGTTTCTATGCCAACACTATCAACACCATAGCCCTCACGTGCTCCTGAACTTGTAATTACAACTTGGAATGTTCTGAGAGTTACGACTTGGACCAGTGATAGCTGTACCACATGACTGCCGCCAGGTTCATTTTGGTGCTACTTTAGGCGCTACATCTGAGTACGACAACATGGAAAGCTACGAGTAAAATGTCATGTGTTGTCATCTCGGAATTACGGTAATTATGACATGGCGTGAACGCAGCATTAGATAAGGTTAACGGAGGTTGATCAGAACGAAACTCGGTGGGTCTGTTCGACTCAAGGCCCCAAAGGTCTGACAGAATTCTGAAAAATCGGCTACTGGGGGGCAATATAGCATTTTTCAAGGCCGTAAATGATTGCGAGTCGCATGTTTTTTTACACATAGAACTCCTCATTCCGAACAACTTTCTCTCTAGAACCACTGCTGTTAATCAAATTGTTTGTTAAATGATTGAGAAGATGTCAAAACCTACTTTTGCGAAATGGTCCTAGGCTCAATCTGGAAAAAAACACTGCAGTACAATTCTCTGGACTCTCTAGGTCAATAATTATAAAAAATAAAATAAAATAATAATTTACCATCTGGGAGGCTATAACGGTGCGTTTAGAAAAGGGGCCTGTACAAAATTACCCAAAATCCTATAAAACCTAAAGGAAAACTCAAAACTTCACAAAACCTGGTGAGCACATGCGAGATCAGACAACAACTGGTGCTATAACAGTTAAAAAGGACACAAAAAACACTGCATCTCCATGGTAAATGATCTGGACTGGCCAAACATGCTTTTTTAATCATTGATTTGGATGGGTACAGCCTTGCTAAATTATATGTAATGTCTTTTTAATTTATATGCTTAAATGGCTTAAGTGCTTAAACCCCAGTAAACTCTGCTTGCAGCTATATTATTTGTTTGTCATGCATCTTGTAGGAACAAGATGCACATTTCTGCTTAAGTTTGTCTTTTCAGAAGCGGTCTTTTAGTGTGTTATCCTCAGTTGTTTAGTGCATGATACCCAAGTTTTTTCCTTTGTAAACATTTACAAAAAAGTTAGTAAGTGTATAATGTGTAGTGTTCAGATTTTAAAAGTCGTGTAGCGCATTCCAGCCACAGAATTTGAACAAATTATTTACTGGCAAGACAAATATTCTCAGGTCTGCCCAACACGTTTTATCATGTTTGAATCTATTTTTCAGAATTCTGGAGATTTCCCAATAAAACCGGCAGAGAAAATATGAAAAAAGTTTGCAGAATCTGTCTAGACCTAGAAGGAAGGAAGGTTGCATGTCTTGTGGAGAAATGTTTGTCTGAAAGGTATGGATCTCTCTCTCTCTCTCTTTCACTGTAATGGTATTTGTTGCATTTGATAAGCTCCTCTCTGACGATGTGGACACAGAGACAAAGGCCGACTGCTGCATTCTTCTGAACCCAGAGTTTAACACATGCTCAGATAACAGAAAGGTATTTACAGCACACTTCACTGTTTCCTCAGAAAAAATGGCCTGAATCTAGAGCTTATAAACTAATACGGCATAAAACGACAGAAGAGCGTTTACGCGACGGTCCTTTTGGTTTATTGCATGGAAATTATTTTATGTGCTGGAATTGATTGGCTAAGACTCTCCATCTGTCAGCCATGAAAAGGAAGAGGACAAAGCAAGATTGAAATGATGTCATTAAAGGCGAAGTGCGGTTGGTGAGCTGTAGTTATCGCTGTGATGTGAGCTTAATGTGCGCAGATTAGACTGCAGTCAGTGTGACTGTGAGTGTATCAGTGAGCGGCAGGCCTGTCCATCTGAAGTCCCGCTGGGATTTCTCTGGCTGTGTCTCATTGTGCTGGGCCCTGTAAGACAAAGGGTTAAGTAAATGTTTGGGGAAGATAAGGCCACTCACACTGACAGCATGCAGACTTCATGGACTGGGCTCCACTACGGCCAGATACGCACTCTTTCACACACATGCACACACACACTCCTCCTCACTTTTGCCTCTTTCTCAATTTCAAATTTTCTCTGTCTCTCTCAGGATTACTTTATCACTCCATTCCAATTCCACGACTGAGTACGTACAGGTTTGTGTTGAAGTCACTAACGCTTCGTGTTTCTACTATGCACTGCAATTTTTCATGTCCCTATCATATTTGACCCTGGACCACAAAACCAGTCTTAAGTAGCACGGGTATATTTGCAGCAATAGCCAAAAATGCATTGTATGGGTCAAAATTATTGATTTTTCTTTTATACCAAAAATCATTAGGAAATTAGGTAAAGATCATGTTTCATTAAGATATTTTGTAACTTTCCTGCCACAAATATATGAAAACTTAATTTTTGTTTAGTAATATGCATTGCCAAGAACTTAATTTGGACAACTTTAAGGGCAATTTTCTCTATTTTTTATTATTTTTTTATTTTTTTTGGCATCCTCAGAATCCAGATTTTGCATTAATTGTCTCCAAATATTGTCCAAACCCTACATCAGTGGAAAGCTTATTTATTCAGCTTTCAAATGATGTATAAATCTCAACTTCAAAAGATTTACGCTTATGACTAGTTTTGTGGTCCAGGGTCACATATATTTTATTCATATATCTTATAAACTAAGGATAAAAATCATATTTGTTCACAATAGTTTTTATCACAATATCACAAATAACTGAACACTGGGATGAATTTTAAATCTTTGGTGGAATTTTTTTTCTTTGCATTTTCAATTTTTTTCACTTACAAAGTAGTGACTTCTAATGTAAATTCTACTGTCAAAATTTTATATTGACGACTGCATTAAAAAATTCCAGTTGGCTCAATATATGTGAATTTAATGTCTTTAAATGTCTTTGGACCAACTGAAAATTTTCAATGCATCAATCAATATTAAACTTTGGGTGTAATATTACACTTTATTTTTATGTTTGTTAATATTTTATATTTTAAATGTCTTTAAACAAAATGCTTAAAATATGTTTCTTGTGAATATTGTTTTTATTGTTTTAATCATTTTATAGCTCCCTCCCCCTATGTTTTCAATTTCTCTCTTGTTATTTTTTATTTTTTTATTGTCACAATTTTTTCTAATATCCCTTTAACAAAAGCCAGGTTGTGAAAATATAATCCAAAAAAAAAAAAAAAAATGTTCCTGTACATTTTCTAGTTTTACCATTGAAATGTCATTAAAGGCGAAGTGTGGTTGGTGAGCTGAAGCTGTCAGCCTGACATCATGTTCCTGTACATTTTCTAGTTTTATTTCTGAAAGTCTTGGATATCATCTGTAGAAATGCTCCCTTTAAATTACATCACAAGCATGTTTATTTTTCAAAAGGTACTTAATAACTAGACCTAACTGCAGAGTAAGTATGGTTGTATAGAGGCAGAGATATCACTCTTTGTGTATGAGAGAGAGATTATGTGTAACACACTGCAGTATTATGTTTTCAGGTAGTATAAGGCAGAGGGAGGGGAATGGTGGAGGCTTGCTTCACATGGCTGTTCCAGCTGCTATCTCCAACTACAAGACTGAAAGTCTGGCCAGGAAAGCAGACTTGCACACACTCACTCCTATTTTCTTTAATGTGCTCTGTTCAGTTTTTCCTACTCTTAAAACAAGCTATGTCCCACAGTGGTCTGATAAGAGAGAGGAGGGGCTGTGTACCTGTGTAAAGGGTGCTGTGTCATGTTTGTTTTTGTTTTTTTGGAGGGTGTGTGGCATTAGTCATTTTAGCTATAACATTTGGTTTTGTATGTGTCATGTATGTGGGTGCATTACATGATGTGTACAGCTCATTAGCACTATTAGCACCGTCACATTATAAAAAATAGAATGATTCTTTGACATGCACCAATTTTAATAAACTGTTTATCTTCAAATTGGCTTGAAGTACCATGTAAATACCATGGTACACTAATATGGTAAAATGTCATAGTGTTGGCAACCGATAGCATCATGCCGACTGTACCGCGGTTCGACCACAGTGCTTTTTTTTTAAAGGTCAACCCAGCACAGGCTCATTCAACCAGTTTCAATAGAGACAAATGAGCCCTGAAAATACATAAACTACCCCCTTTCCGTTTACTTCTTACTTTCACACATATTAAAATTATGGCCTACATTTTACACAAATAGGAGATCATAAATTAAACCGCAGACGTCAGCTACACAATGAAGTGCTGCCATTGATGTGTTCTCGCCATACACAAACAGTGAACGCTCTCCGTACACAGTTAGACGTTTTGTTTTTCTCCATAATTGGGCTGTAGAATAAACACGGAGGTTAGGTTGTGGAGCAGGGATGTCAGATAGTTTACGGAGACTTCATTCATGTACGGTCAAGTCTGATTCAGCCAACAGCTAATAAGTTCGGCGAACATCGCGTCAAATTGTCAGAGACGTCCAGAGCGGCTCGGTTAATGATACACAGTCCTTGATTTGTGCGAGCAGCTAAATAGCAGAAACATTAGTTCAGCTGTTTTAATGGCCTTGTTAGCATGTCAATGAAAGATCAGTATATCAAATGATGTATCACCTGCCATCTTAGTTATGAAGAGCTAGCACCAGCAAAAATGGGGAAAAACAGTAAATTTAGCTTAAAAGTGTTCTTGGATCAATGTGAATCATAATGCATATAGTGGGGGTGCATCCTTTCTCAGCCAGTGAAGATTTAGGTGGACAGCTGTTTGAAATGGGGGAATGCATTCATGAACCTGGAAATTAGCTTGTGCTCTTTGGATAATCTACACCTTCGGGAGGACTGGGAATCTAAAAACACACTCCTATCCTTCTCTCACTCCCCCCGCTCTGTCCATCTCTCGCTCTCCCTCTGATTCTCAGTTTCACGCACACACTGACACAAACACATTCAGACTTTCTTTATATCTCTCTTTCCATTCGCTCTACCCCCTCGCCCATTGCCATGACCCTTGTTCTTCCCACTTACTTTCTCTCCATTCTCTCTCTGTCTCTCTCCCTCCCTCATGCTGGTTTTATCAGTGGTCCTGCTCAGTGTCCTACTGTCATGTCTTGATGTGATTTATGTCATGGGCTGTGAAGTTTACTTATCTCCTCCCCCTACACACACACACACACACACACACACACTGAGGAGCTGGCTCCCACTTTCTAGGGCTCAGCCATCCTGGCTCCTCTGCCGCCCAGCACCCAGACCCGGCCAAAGTGAGTGAGTAGAGTGTTGTGTGTGTGTGTGTGTGTGTGTGTGTGTGTGTGTATCTGTGAGAATGCTGGTGGCAGTGAAGAGTATAAGGGTCTGAAATGAGGTAGAACGTGTTTAGTGATGGGCAGTCAGATTTAGTGATGTCACTCACAAAGCAGTATATTTTCTCTCTGATCCGATCTTATTCAGTCCTGTCCTGTCCTGTCCAATACTGGTCTATTCTATCATATCCTGACCTAGCCTATCCTGTCCTGTCCTATCCCATCCCACCCTATCCCAGCATGTCCTTTCCTTTCCTGTCCCATCCTTTGCCAATCCTGTCCTGCCCTGATTTATCTTATCCTGAACCATCTTATGCTGTCCTGACTTATCCTATCCTGGCCTACTCTATCTTGTCCAGGCCTATATTGGCCTATCCTATCCTATCCTATCCTAGGCATATCCTATCCTATCCCATCCTGGTCTATTCCATCCTGTCCAGGCCTATCCTATCCTATCCTGGTCTATTCTGTCCTGTCCAGGCCTATCCTATCCTATCCTAGTCTGTTCCATCCTGTCCAGGCCTATCCTATCCTATCCGGGTCTGTTTCATCCTGTCCAGGCCTATCCTATTCTATCCTATCCTATCCTGATCTGTTCCATCCTATCCAGGCCCATCCTATCCTATCCTATCCTATCCTGGTATATTCTGTCCTGTCCAGGCCTGGCCTATCCTATCCTATTCTATCCTGGTCTGTTCCATCCTGTCCAGGCCCATCCTATCCTATCCTATCCTATCCTATCCTTGTATAGTCTGTCCTGCCCAGATTTAGCCTATCCTGTCCTATCCTATGCTATCCTGTCCTATCCTATTTTATCCTATCCTATCCTATCCTATCCTGGTCTGTTCCATCCTGTCCAGGCCCATCCTATCCTATCCTATCCTATCCTGGTATATTCTGTCCTGTCCAGGCCTATCCTATCCTATCCTATCCTACCCTATTCTGTCCTATCCTATCCTTTCCTATCCTGTCCTGTCCATGCCTATCCTATCCTGTCTAGGGCTGGATATCGAGAACTGGTTCCATTTTAGAACTGGTTTCCAAGAATCTGTATTCGATAGGACACATGCATTTTGATTCCGCTTAACGATTCCTGCATTTGCATTTTTAATGTGATTTTTAAATAATTTAAGCACAAGAAGGGAAAGAACTTGTGCACTGTTTGTGTGCAGCTCACACATCTGAAGCGTGAGCACAGAGAACAGCGGTCCCATTGAGGGTTCCCGGCCTGTGTCCATGCTCGAACCGTTCCGTGCATTTCCACTGCCGAAAAGGTTCTTCCAAACTGGAACTGATTTCTGTTGCACATTTACAAAACAAAATACACAAAAATTCGCCAGTAGGCTATATTATCATAAACACAGCTCTTTTTGTTTTGACTCTAAATTGTTTTGAAAGAGTAGCTCTCTCTCTTGTAGACTGAAGTGTTCTGTAAGCTGCTGATTTTTGCTTGATGTTTGACATCTAAATGGTTGACTTAAATTTGGATTCGAAACTAGGATTCAATAAGCAGAATCAGAATTGATAAAAATGAAATGCTATCCTATCCTATCCTGTCCCGTCCTGTCCTGTTCTGTCCTGTCCTATCCTGTCCTATCCAAACTCGGTCCTGGACGGGCCGCTGTCCTGCAGAGTTTAGCTCCAAATTGCCTCAACACACCTCCCTGGAAGTTTCTAGTATACCTAGTAAGACTTTGATTAGCTGATTCATGTGTGTTTAATTGGGGTTGGAGCTAAACTCTACAGGACAGAGGCCCTCCAGGAGCAGGATTGGACACCCCTAACCTATCCTATCCTAGTTACTCTTATTTAGCCCTGATTTATCCTGTCCTACTCTGTCCTATTCTGTCCTGTCCTGTCTTGTCCTATCATATCATATCCTATCATATCATATCCTGTCTTGCCCGATTTATCCTGTTCTGTTCGAACCTGTCCTATCATTTCTTATTCTACCCTGACATGTCCTGGTCTAGCTTGACGTGACTTACTCTATCTCTGTCCCTGTCCTGGCCTATCCTATCCTGTCCTACCCGTACTTATTCTGACTTATCCCATGGCATCCAAAGTTAGCTGTATCATTTTCTTCATTCCAGTCTTTGAGTCTGAATCTTTGCCTCTTGACTTATTAAAAACTGCGACCAAAATCATCTGGCACCAAATATGTCATTTGCTCCATCCAGTGACTCACACAGTAACTCACAACGAATCCAGCTCCATTTATATGTCATTGTTGTCTGTAATTTTGAAATACTTTCATCCCAGTGTCTGCTCTGTATGCATGTGATATTTGTGAGGTGCATATGTGATTTGTGTATGTGTGCGTGTGTGCGTTTGAGAGGTCATCCACATCTCTCTTCTACACGGCTCTTAGCACGGACCCTTTGATGTGCTTTTAGAATGGCCATACAGCTCTCTGCTTTACCTCTCGCTTGACAATTGTTTATTAGTTTTGAAACGGCTTTAGTGGACATCAGGCTCTCTGAGATGGCGCGTTTGAGAAGAGGACGACTCACAACTCAACCGACCCCTCCTCCCCAAGAGCAGGACTCAGGACAGTGAGTCACAGAGACCCTTTGAAGGGTAAAGGGAGACTTGGGTCTGCTGGGGTAGGGAGTTTGAGGAATGGAAGAATGGGTAGGATGAATGTTTCATTTCGAGTGAGAAAGTTTCAGATGGTCGCAGAAGAAAGTGTAGGAGAGGAAAGAGACAAGGGAGAAGACCACCCTGGCGTTTAAGAGCTCATTGTGTGTGAGATTTATAGCAATGGTTACTGGTTGTGAGAGGTCTTTGAGAGTCCTGTGGAAGTGCTAAGAGAGTGCTGTATAAACGCCTCAAGAGCATTAGGAAACTGTCATTTATGCAAAGGGACAGCATGATAAAGCAGTTTTGTTAAAGTGGACAAATCTTTGTATACGTGCTTTTGTAAGAGGATATTGTAAACATTGCACAAAAATCCGAATCTGAATCATCTTAAGCTGGTAGCTGTGTTTTGTAGCTGGTTTCTGGTTGGCCCAGGTTGGTAATTAGTTGGATTTTTTAACAGGATGTGTAGGTGTTGAGAGAGAGTATACAGTGAAAAATATCTAAAAATCTTTACATTTATTGTACTATTATATTTAAGTTTATTTATGTTCAAACTTAAAGCAAGAAAAAAAAAAAAAAACAGTCTTACACTTTTAAAGGTATATTTTCTGAAAACCTCTGAAAAATGTCAGATGTTAGTCATCAAATAGCTCATTGTTGCATCTCAATTAAAAATATTGATTTTTGGACATTTAACTAAAAATTGGACACATCTTATAAATTGTTTAGCAATTAAAAATATAGATTTTGGGATATTTAACTAGAAATTGGACAAATCTTAAATTGTTTAGTTGGGTTTTTCCCCCTCTGCATGATGTAATATTTTGTTTACATAAATGGTATAAATGGTGTGTTTTTGTATAACCTGGAAGTGACTAGAAGGAGATTATTTGTAAGGAAAAAAAGTCATATGTATTTGTTTTTTGGGGGTTTTTTTTATACATAAAGTACATTCTAGACACACTTTAATCACCATGACTAATATAGTCCATATGTTAAAAAGAATAGTACAATGCTATTATTAATCAAAAAGACACTTGAAGTTGCTATGGCTAAAATTAATACTGTTAGTGCTTTTTTTGTCTCTGTTTTCAGGAAATCGGTGCACGTCTGCATTGCAGCTGCTTCCTCCAGTGACTGTCATAAAAAAAAAATTGTACATGTACTTGTGAACATTTCATAACAATTTGAATCAGATGATATCAATGTTATGTTATCTGCATTTTGCCAAAAAAGTCTCATTGATGTTTTTAATCCTCAGGACTAATGCAGACTTTGAATGTTAAATGTTATTTAACACCTACATCTAAAAAAACATCATTATGTAGGTACTGCAGTCACAACAGTTTGTTAGGACAGCAAGGCACTGAGAACATAAATAGGACAGTCTCCACTTCTGTATGAAGTCAGAGGTACAATACAAAAATATGGCAAAAAAAAGACCTGAAACTTTGTCTATTTGCAAGTGTGTGTTTAATATTTTTGCAACTGTTTGCACTAAAGAAGGGTTATTTTTACTGAAGATTTTTGGACAGTGTTTTGTTTCCTTTAAGCTCTATTGAACAGTATTTCAAGGGAATTCAGTGAGCTAATATGATGGATCAGTCTGCCCCTAGACAAACAGTGCTTTATATTGGTTTTAGATTAATAATCCATATACAGCAGTTTCACCTGCACTAGTTTTTCACTTAATTTTTCACATCTCTCAGGAGTCAAAGAGTTACTGAGAGTTCACTTCATCCGTCTTCTCTCAAATAAAGAGAGACTCCCTGCAAATACGTCTAATCTTCCTTACCTCTCTTTCATAACCATCACTTTTCCTTTTTGCCGTGGGACATGATACGTTCGCTCCATCAGCTCGAGTCTTATCGCTGTGTATAAAGGGTAAGAAAACACTGGGATGTTTGGTTTCTAATAGGTCTGTGTGGTGTAATTGGCTAATTGCTTTATTTTCCTCTGAAGGGTTCTGTGTTCTGTCATAGAGGCAGGAGGCCATAAACACATATGAGCATCTCCCTCACTGTCAAGACTTCCTGAGCCATGATTGGCTGAGGGCTGCATTGTCACCGCAGCTGATTGGCCGGGCTGAGGATGAATGGCCACGCTGACAACCAATGGGGCCAGATGAGGGTGAGCCGGGTGAGATATGGGACGCCGCATTCTTGAGCACTAATCAAATCTTATGAGCTTTCACTGATGGGTATGTGTTATGTTTGTTGATTTGCCTTCATTAGTCTTTACAGCGTGTCCATGTTCTTATGCATTTTTGTGCATGCCATGAATCATGTTAATAGACATCTGAATAAATCCTCAGTGTGTAAAGGGGTTTTAGCCAGTGAGCGAATCGGTTTGTATCAAGAGTTCATATGCAGGAGGAACCTAGACACGGCTCAGCAGATTCAAACACGTTTTGGAGCAAGCTAATAAAGTTTATATTGAAGAGGTTCTGGGGTCAAAGGTCACCTGTTGCCCTCTGCTCAGCCTCCCCTCACCGCTCCATCTAGCGCTCCTACAGGAGTGCTGAAAATAGCCCGTGATGGATGCAAATCTGAACATTTCCCTCATTCCCTCCCCCTTTCTTAGTCTACCTTTCTCTGCTCATCAGACCATCTCTCGTCATCCCTATTAGTCCAGATGAAGATGGATCTGGACAGTCAGTTATTTATGGATTAGGGCGGAGCTCTGAACCTCTTTTGCCATTCTTTAATGTCCTGAAAAGGTCTTGGGCATGTTTCACATTACCATTATTTTTCTACAGCTTCTTTAACTTTTTCTTTTATGATGTATTTCTTGCTGTATATACACTACTGTTCAAAACGGAGGTTAGTTAATTAGGGCCCCGAGCACCGATGGTGCAAGGACCCTATTGGAATTGCTCAGTTTCTTTTTTCTTCCAAAATGAATCGCATTTTTGAGGGCCTAAACATGCTCAAAACTCATGAAACTTTGCACATGTGCCAACAGTGGTAAAAATTTACGTCTGATATGACTTTCAGAAGTGGGTGTGTCAAAATGGCTTGATAGCGCCACCTATAAAATTGCAACAAAGTGTCACTCAAGCTATGTTTCATGTACATGTATGAAATTCGGTAGACATATGTAACACACCAATACCTACAAAAAAGTCCCATGGTACGAAGTCTGAAACCCAACTGGAAGTCTGTTATTTTGAATTTTCTCAGCAAGTTTTGTGTCATTTTTACCATTTTCAGGCGTTGTATTTAAACAAACTCCTCCTAGAGATTTAAACAGGTCAACGCCAAATTTGGTCAGTGTAACCTAAAGCCCTTTGTGACGTTAAATTGCGAAGATCTTGAGTTTCTGTTGAAGGGCGATCTGCCCCAAAAGTCACATGTTTGATAAGAGTCCTGTCTTGAACACATGCCATGCCCATAGTCAGTTATAGTCATAGCGCCACCTGCTGGCAACAGTAAGTGGCGTGTTTTATGTGCTAACCAGCTCCTAGAGATTTAATGACATCAACATTATATTTGGTCAGTCTACTCTAAAGGCCTTTTTAATGTTAAATTGCGAAGATTTTGAGTTTTCGTTAAAGGGCGTGTCCGTGGCGGTTGTTTTAAAGACAGGTTGTTTCACCGTGTAAAAGGAAGTTGTTATAACTCATACAATGTCCAATCTGCCCCAAACTTCACCCATTCGATAAGAGTCCTGGCCTGAAAACATCTAAAAGGCCAATATTCCATTCTAATCATAGCGCCACCTGCTGGCAACTAGAAATGACTTGTTTTACACTAACTTAAACATGCAATGTCCATCGGCGCTGATAGCCTCGTGGGCAGTGTGTCGACGTTGCGCTTCGGGCATCTCATGTTCGAGTTCTGGCTCGCGGACCTTTCCCGATCCTGTCCCCCTCTCTCTCCCTCTTCATTTCCTGTCTCACTACTGTCCTATCAATAAAAGGCAAAAACGGCAAAAATAAATCTTAAACGTACCATGTTCAGTCTGCACCAAACATCATATGTTTGATCAAAGTCCTGGCTTAAAGACATCTACATGCCAATATTCAGTTATATTCATAGCACAATCAGCTGGCAGCAGAAAGTTTGGCACATATAAATGATTTAGATATATTCCTCCTATATTTATCACTCTCCCTTCGCTGTTTTCCTAAAGCCACCGGGTGGCAGTGAGCCCAGGAGTGAGGGTCCTTTCAACACTGCTTGTAGTTTTAATAATAATAATAATAATAATAAATATTATTATTATTTATTTTTATTATTATTTATTTTTTTGAAAGAAATTAATAGTTTTATTCAGCAAGACTTAATTATATTGATCAAAAATGACAGTAAAGGCATTTGTAATGTTACAAAAGATTTCTATTTTAAATAAAATGTTATTTTTTGGGTTTCACAGCCACTGGTCACTTGCAACTTGTGTTTTTTAGAAAAGAGAATTTTGGACAAATATCTCAGCAAAAATACCAATTTTTTTGTTCCGTTGAAGCAATATTGAATATTGACTTTTTTGACATTTTTACAAAGAGGTATTGATTCTTAAACCCCAAGAATCGATTAGTCTAGCTTGTTTTCAGTTAATGAATGGAACATTGCAGCATTCTTCCCATCCAGTAAATCGCAATCTGCTTTATGCTTTATTACTTTTGATATGAAACAAAGTCTTAGATTTTAAATTCTGTCCATTTTATTACAGTATTCAAATAATAAATGCCATTTTGGTGCTGTTTAATGTTGAGTAACAGATCGCTGCAGTGACTTAGTTCAAGAGAAGCGGCATGTGAACTGATCGTCTCATCCACTTTAATACCAGTTTCAGCATGAAATAAACATGAATGAACGTCATAAGGTATGTTAAAAGAGTACAACTTACCGAAATCTGTTTTTGTCTCATGTGATCACTAAATCATTGTTTTAGTTGCGCAAAGACGTCTGTGTGACAGCTTGTAAAAATAAGAAAAAAAAAATAAAAATTTGGTGAACTCGTTAATCAGCTAGAAAATAAACTGTAGAATGGTGCATTTCGTTAAATATATGCACCATATAACATAATTTTTAATGTTTTTCAGTGTTTATGTTTGAATAAATCTGTCACGTTTTTATGATAGCCACCATTTAAATGTTTGTAATGTAGTGTAGATTTTTTTCCTCAAATTTGACATGCACTGTACCTCTCATATAACAAAAATAATCAATTACGAATGGGATCGGACAGGAAAATGGATCGAATCACAGCCTTGTAAATTAGAATTGAATGGAATCATGAAATTAGTTTCAAAACCCAGTCCTAGTATATTATTCCTTTTACCTAAGTGTACAAACATTCAGATGCCTCAATGTTCCATGAGAAACTTTTAGATGTGCACGCATGCATACTGAGAGACGACGTGTCTAGTGGTCTGTGAGGCGGAGATGGACGTGGTGATCTGTCGTGTGGGTAGACACACGTCCTGGGACACAGGAATCAAGAGGGGGTGTTTTTGTGCTCCGTTTTAGTCAACTTCCTCTCTGTGCCACAGAACTTCCTGTGTTATGTACGCGAAAGGAGACCCACCAGTTTCCCCCCAGCGGAATAAGTGTGTGCCTGTACACATGGGTGCCCATCTTATATGTTGTAAGTCATTGCCACCTACAAAACTCAGTGTTCTCTTTCTACACCCTGTAGTCATTTAGACTGCTTCAGTATTTGTCTAAAGGGTGTAACTGTTATTAATGTGGTTACTTGAGTGTTCAGTGGAGTTTTGGTACCAATGCATTGCAAGTTGAGCAAACAGTTATGGGTCAATGACATGATGCAAATATTTTTGACACTCTAATCTGTCATTTATTTAAAAAGAAAAAAAACATTCAAATGCAATTTATTATGGGCATTTTTTCAATTAATTTATTAACATTTATTTATTTAATATTTGATATTTAATCAAGATAAAGTAAAAATACTAGTATCATATAAAATATTTTAAAAATTAAAAAAAAAAATTGAAAAATGAATATTTTGTAAATATTTTACCAAAATGTCTTCAGTTTTAATTAATATTTGAAAAACCTTCCTCTGCCAAAAGGAAAAAAAAAAAAAAAAAGCTAATTTGAAAGTTAATTTTAGTTCAAGTTGTAAGATGTCATGTGATGCAACCCCACAGAAACATGGTGATTTTTTTTTTTTTTTTTTTTTTAATTAATAATGTGGTCTTTGTTTTTTTGTTTGTTTGTTTGTTTTTTGTTTGTTTTTTAAATACTTATCTTGAACAATATATTTAAAATATTTTTGGAAATAATTAAGATTTGTACACTCATGTAATTGGGATGTAAAATATCATGTGGTGCAACTCCATAGAAGCTTAGTGATATTTCAGAATTAATAGTTTTGGGTTATTAAAAATGCTTCTTTAAAAATATATTTTAAAACAATTTTGGAAATAATGACTAAAATCTGCACACTTTAATATATTCGGGATGCAAAACGTCATGTGGTGCAACTCCATAGAAACTTAGTGATATTTCAGAATTAATAGTTTTGGGATATCAAAAAACGCTTCTTTAAAAATATTTTAAAATATTTTTGGAAATAATGACTAAAATCTGCACACTTTAATATATTCTATATTCAGGATGTAAAATGCCATGTGGTGCAACTCCATAGAAACTCATTATGTTTAAGAAATATTTAATATAAATATTATTAAAATATATTTTAAAACAATTTTGGAAATAATGATTAAAGTCTTCACACTTCAATATATTCTATATTCAGGGTGTAAAATGTCATGTCATGCAACTTAGTGATATTTCCGACTTAATAGTTTTGGGTTATTAAAAATGGTTCTTTAAAAATATATTTTAGAACAATTTTGGAAATAATGACTAAAATCTGTACACTTTAATATATTCAGGATGCAAAACGTCAGGTGGTGCGACTGCATAGAAGCTTAGTGATATTTCAGAATTAATAGTTTTGGGTTATTAAAAATGCTGCTTTAAAAATATATTTCAAAACAGTTTTGGAAATAATGACTAAAATTTGCACACTTTAATATATTTATTCAGGATGTAAAACATCACGTGGTGCAACTCCATAGAAACTTATTATATTTAAGAAGTATTTAATATATAATATAATATATATTTAAGATTAAATAAAATAAAAAAATAAATAAATAAAAAAACGCTTCTTTAAAAATATATTTTAAAACAGTTTTGGAAATAATGACTAAAATTTGCACACTTTAATATATTTATTCAGGATGTAAAACATCACGTGGTGCAACTCCATAGAAACTTATTATATTTAAGAAGTATTTAATATATAATATAATATATATTTAAGATTAAATAAAATAAAAAAAAATAAAATAATTTTAAAAAAAAACGTTTCTTTAAAAATATATTTTAAAAAAGTTTTCACGTATATTCTATATTCAGGATGTAAAATGTCATGTGGTGTGATTCCATAGAAAATAGACACATTTATTTATTAATTTGTGTTTTTGTTATATATATAATATATATATATTTTAAAACTTTTTTTTTACTTAGTTATTACTTTTTACTTGGTTTTACATGACATTTTTAGAGCCATTAAACTGAAACTTTTCTTGAAAATGGTATAAAAAAATTTTTTTAACCATATGAAACCAACAGGAATACAAAAAGTAGATTTTCTAAGAATGTAGCATGTGTTTTGCACTAGATCTGTACCATTTTACATCACTGGCCCATGCTTTCATTCAGCCACCAGCACAAAATACTCAAGCATAGCCTTTGTCACTTCCACCGAAGGGCAAACAGAGACCGTCTGGATCGGTGAGGTCACCTGTGGCCTGGAAAACGCACTGAATTTTGTCGAAGCATGTGACAGATTAAAAGATTTTAAATCTATGGCATGTCCAAACAAACGTTCTAATGATTTAGGATATGGGCTTACATTTGAAATACACATAAAGTGAAATATATCTATTTATGCTACAGTAATTTTCCATCATTAAAAAACGAAGAAATGGTGACTTGTGAATCTCTGTGTTAAGATTACAGTATTCTTTAGGGATTGGAAACCAAAGCTCCCCTGTTCCCGACCCCGGTCCTGTATCTTTCTTTGGTTCTCCCCTTCCTCTCTCGTTCTTGTTTGATGTCACTGTAAGTGGAGTCTCTGGGTGGGCTTGGACGGTATCGGGTCTTGGACTGACTGACTGCTCCATCATGTTGTTTTCTGGCAACACTACAGACAAATGATCAAGACACATCCATTCCTTTGCTCCGTAGCGGAACAGGGCGATCTGGCCATGCCTTGTGCTGTTAAACAGCAGTGGTCCTGGTTTCCATCCTTCCCGTACCGGCAGGTTTAAAGACACTCTGTTGAGTTTATCAAAAGTAGTTTAAGAGCTTAAACGACATCACGACTTCCAATGGGAAATCATATATTGCCGCCAATAATGAATGTGTGCGTGTGAGCGTGTTTGTTTATATGCAGCATCTCTACAGTGTGTGATAAAAATGTTAAGACATTCATTTTGAGTTTAGACTAAACATCTGTTCAATTGTTGTAATGAAGCTTCACAGGTGAACCACTGTAGAGGTGAATTACACAGCGCCCTCTAGTGACTGACTGCAGACATGCATCAAAACCGCAGAGGTCTCACCTGGACTTGTAATTTGAGACTATAGCCAAAACATTATGAAAGAAAAAAAAAAAAACAGTTTTTATTCATTTTAAAAATCACCCTCTGTGGTTAAATGTTTTGACAGGCCTTTCAAAACATTCAAGCAGCGCAATCAAAAGGGTCTTTTGGGAAATTACAATATGGTGATGAATATTTACTGCCGTTGGACTATTCATGAATATTTAAAACTTTTCATAAAAGCCATATGAATATTTACCTCTGTGCAACAGTGAGTATATCATGCGGTTTCTAACAAGTTACAGTACGGCCCAAAAGTCTGCATAGAAAAGCTGTGATTTAGGATCAAATAAAACTAGGAATGGACCTGATTAAGGATTCATTTAGGATTTACAATCTAAGAAACCTCATGATGTAAAATTAGTGTATAACATAGCGACATTGATCATAGTGCTGTCAAATGACTAATCGCGATTAATCGCATCCAAAATGAAAGTTTTTGTTTACAAAATGTATGAGTGTGTACTGGGTGTATTTGTTATAAAGTACATGCACACATGCATGTATATATTTAAGAAAAATATTGTTTATATATTAAATTAGTGCTGCCAAATGAGTAATCGTGATTAATCGCATCCAAAATAAATGTTTTTGTTTACATAATATGTGTGTGTGTGCTGTGTATATTTATTATGTATATGGGTCATTGATGTTTAAGGATTTTTTATTTTAAAATACAAAAAATAATATCTGTTGTAATTGTTCAAACATTAAGTGTTGTGTACACATGAATTACTAATAAATGCATATTTACTAATACTAATAAATCCACACTAAAATATGCTCTAAAATATTTTTTTCCATTTTTCCTCATTGTACAAAGATAATAAACATAAACCCTCTGAAAAAGACCAAAATCTGTTCCAAATGATACTAAAATAAAGCATTTTATGTATATAAACCATCAATTGAATATGAAAGCACAAAACTGCCAATCTGGGAGAAATATCTATAATAGGAATATATATCTAATATATATATATATATATATATATATATATATATATATATGTATATATATATATATATATATATATATATACATTATAGATATGTATATCTATAATGGATATCTACACTACCCTGCAGTGGTCGCACCACATGATATTTCAAATTAAGTCAAAATGTATAAGCACAGAATTGTCCACCTAAACAAAACAAGGTAGCTTCCCACAAATGGTCACTATGAAATTTATAATTAAAATAAATAACTTAATATTCATTGTTTTTTGTTTTGTTTTGGGGGTTTTTTTTGTTTGTTTTTTTAGGTCATAACACAATATCCAAATGTGGTAACTACATACAAGCCGGTAAAAAGTTTTTTTTTTTGTTTTTTTTTTTCCCAAAAAAATGTAAAATAGTGTTACAAACCTTCTGGATGCTTCCATTGGTCATTGGAAAATTGCTATATTATGCAACGTCCTAACTTTGAATGGATTTCAACACGAAAGTCCCAAAATGGTAGTTTCTTGATGGTCGCACCACATGATATTTCATAAAATGGAAATCATCGGACTAAGTTTGTTTGTATATTATGATGTAAATATAAATACAAATGCTTCGCAATTTTATAAAGGATTACAAAACACTTCGGAAATAATGCAGAAAATTAATCAGAATAAATTTAGGGTAATTTCAAAGACATTTCCAAACTAACATTTATGACACTTTGAATAACAGAAAAATTACAAATAACCTCTCTTTTTTGAAAAGTTAAAGTGGGACCATATATATATATATATATGAATATAAATATATACATGTAAATACATGTAAATCTTTTCAAAATATATACTGTATGTGTGTGTGAATTTATATATAGATAATATACACATTATACATATATATTATATATTAAACAAAAACTTATTTTGGATGTGATTAATTGCAATTAATCGTTTGCCAGCACTATATATAATATAAATTTTATGAATATAAATATATACATGTAAGTACTTGTAAATATTTTCAAAATAAATACCATATGTGTGTGTATTTGTATATACATAATAAATATACACAGGACACACATTATGTAAACTTTTATTTTGGATGCGATTAATCGTTTGACCGCACTAATTGATCACGTGACTCTTTGTACATTTAGATGCTCTTCCATTAAAACTTAAGTTGCTCTTTAGATCATCTCAGATCATACTGGAGAACATGATCAGCTTGATCAGCTAAAAATGGACCAAATATCATTAATATTGAACTTTTCACTCAAAATCTTTTGTTAAATATGTGTAATGAAAAAAATGGTTTATTAAATTAATATAATGCTGTCAATTTGAAATCACAAAAATCTGTTTGTATAGCTGAGGTAATTGTGCTTTGTTGGCAAATTGCAAGTAGCCCATTGTTCTTTCATGCAAGTTGCCATTTTACAATGACTGAGCTTGTTTCTGCCGTGTTAGACGTCTTTTGAGTTACATAAACATTTATGCAGCAGTATTTTTTAAAGGGGGATTCACCATGTCTTGTAAATCTGTCTCATTCTTTGAAGTCTTATCTGGCTCGAGACATGGATCGTAGCGCTGCTCTGATCCTATGGAATCCCAGTCCCTCATGTGTGTATATGCTTGTGTGTAAGTCTGTGTGTGTTCCTACACTATAAACGGCCCCCATATTTTACTGTTGAATGATCAACTCATGTAATTAATAAAATGTAAAAGACAAAACACTTTTTTTTTTTTTTTTATAGGTAGAAGTTGTACATCAACATACATAAATCAGGTATTATTTGCATCTTTGAATTATTTTGTTGTTGTTATTAGTGTGAAAGTTTGGTTATTTTATTTTAAGGCAGGGGATTTTAATGAAAGTTTTAAGTCTTAAGTTTTAAGTATTTATTTAATAACGTATTTATAAATGTAGAAATCCAGTGCATTTTATAGAAAACAATACAAGTCAGTTCAACTTCTGTTTATGTCAAGCAATGACACATATAGTAATCTGTGCCGCAATTGAGCTTCCTATGGTTTTTAAATAAATTTGAGGTCAATTAATAATTAAAACTGTAATATTTGTAATATTTAAAAGCATTCATTTTAATATGTGAATTTTTATCAGTTTTTTTTGTGTTAATCCCATAGGCCAGGGGTGGCGAACTCCGGTCCTGGAGAGCTGCAGCCCCGCAGAGTTCAGCTCCAACCCTAATTAAAACTCACCTGCCTGTAGCTTTCTAGTAACCCTTCAGACCTTGATTAGCTTGTTCAGGTGCGTTTGATTAGGGTTGAAGCAAAACTCTGCAGGGCTGCGGCTTCCTTGCTATAGGCCTATACAGGCTGTTAAAACATGTGCTGTTCCTCCCCCTAGTGGACAACAAACAGATCACATCTCAGAGCACTACAGTTATATAGCAAATTTTACGCTTTTTTCCATGAACCTAGAGAAACCAGTTCACCTAGATCTGTCACCATTTGTTATGAAGACTGGTGTTGTTGTTCTCTTATAATAGGCCCTCTTGCCTATTACAAGATAAACAGACATGATTTGTTACAAGGTTTGTTTTTCTTCTAATTTTATAAAATAGATACACTATAAAGTTGATACACAAATCTGGTTTAGTCTACAGCGGAATAATGTGCTCATTAGCTGCACATGACTAATAATCCCACTGGGGTGGAGATGCACAGCTCACTGACCTGGTCTGTCTGGTACTGCAGAATCAGACATTACCATCATCTGATTTGCTGACTTCTGGTGTCATTCTCTCAGAGCTGCATTGCTTAGGTTTGAATTGCTCATCCTGGACCAGAGCGCTGCTCGCTCATCATATTTAATATGTATAACGGTGACCTGGCCTGGTCATTCTCCTATAGACTCAAGTTTATATCAGCTTCAACACTCCAGATTCTTGTTATGTGGTATCGAGAGTTGTGAGCCCTAGCTTTGTGAAAAACAGTGATCAAAAACTAGAGAACAGTAATCACTGTAGCACAAGCTGTCAGAAATGAGTAGGAAGTGTAGAGGCCCTTGTTTTGAATGATTACGGCACATCTGCGGCCACAGGATATCAATAGTTTCTCACACTGCGCTGGTGTGATCCTGGTCCACTCTTCTTCCACTCTCTTACATAGTTTAGTTTCTTAGCCGTAACTTTGCCGCCAAGGATTTTCCAGTGATCAGGTTTAGATAAGGACTCTGGCCTGGATATTTCATTATTTCAATGTAACTGCTTTACCTGTTTTGCAGTGTGATGGGGCGTTGTCTTGCATGAAAATTGCAGGCTAAACATTTGCATTCACCTACCATGTATCTGTATAAAAGGCCCGGTAAACCCCCAAACCATGACACTTCTTTCTCCACCGTTCACTGACTTCTTTACTAGGGGTGTGACGAGACACTTATCCCACGAGACGAGATGAGACATGAGACTGGGTTCATGAGAACAAGACGAGACGAGATTTTTAAACTTTTCTTAAGAAATCATCAATGAGGAAAAAATATAGGGAAAATAGTTTTTTATTCAACTGAAAAAGACAAAATGCAAAAAAAATGTAGGTGCATTTTGAACTTTATGAAATTGAACTTCCATTTTAATGAATTATATGTAGTAATAAACAACATTTAAACAAGAGCTTCACGATTCTGGATAAATTGAGAATCCCAGTTGTTTTTAATAAATTGGAGACCATGATTCTCTCAAGATTCTGGAGAAAAAAAGATTAGAAGACTAAACAAAATGATGTAATTTACTAGTGGTTCTGACCATTGCTTAAGTCTTTTAAAAACATATATTCATTTAAACAAAAAAAAAAAAAAAAACATTCAATGAAGGAGTCAGTGTTTCACTTCATTAAAGGGGTCGTCGGATGCCCATCTTCCACAAGTTGATATGATTCTTTAGGGTCTTAATGAAAAGTCTATAATATACTTTGGTTAAAAATTCTCAATGGTAGTGTAAAACAACACCTTTTTTACCTTGCCAAAATCAGCTCTGCAAAAATCATCCTGTTTTGGTCGAGGTTGCTTTAAATGTTAATGAGCTCTGCTTGCCCCACGAGATTAGTAAATGGGAGTAAATGACGACCACTACGTTCATTATTACATCCAGCAACACAACACCTCAATCGCTCAATCGGAGATATTCTTGTCTAACTTACATCCCTGCTCCGGCATCGAAACAATGGAGGTTGGACTGTTACAGCTGATCTTAGGTAAGACGCTCATGTCAATCAACTATTGTGGGAGCGGCCTCTGTCAGTGTGACGCCACACCGACAGGCATCTGAGAACGGCTCAATTTGAAAAAGGGGATATTATTTTTAGAGATTAATTAAAAACCACTGCATGGATTTTTATCATTATAGGGTAGATTTGTACATACACTGCCAACACACATTAATGTTCAAACAACATGTAAAAGTGAACTTTGCATCCGATGACCCCTTTAAGACTTGTTTGACTATTGAAATCTCCTGAATGAATGATTCAATGACATACTTTTTTTAAACGGGCAGTTGTCGCCACCTCCTGGCGGAAGAGGATAAGCGTTACAGTACATACAAGTGTTAAGATACTTTCGTTTTGATCTCTGCTGTACACAATAAATGTTTATACCCAAACTATAAACTTTTATCCCAGTACTTCTATTATTTAAATGTCTGTAACATAGAAATAATGTGGTTAAAAAGACTGTTTGTGTTGCTCTTTCTGCGTTCACATTTACCCCGACCCTCTGATTCATTAACATGGGCAGCGACAAAACGTGCTTCTCATGCTCCACTGACACTCGCCATGTGAAACAGTCCTAATAGATATAGCGAAATCGTTGTCATTTAGGAATAAGATCGCGTGGGTGCTTGAATCGAGATCTCGATATTTTAAGGATTAATTGTGCAGCTCTAATGTAAACACTGCAAAATGTTTTGCAAGGATATTGTCACGAGACACATCGGGCCTCGTGAGACGAGATCTCGTCACATCCCTATTCTTTACACAGTTGGCCTTCAGTCTTTTCTCAGTTTGACCCCAAACAAAATGTTTCCCATCAAATCCAAATAAATTAAACTTGCTCTCATCACTAAAGTGAACTTCGGACTGGTTGTCCTCTTTCCACACAACATGCTACTCAGCAAAGGTGAGCTTAGCCTTTTGATTCTTTCTGCTGATGAGTAGCTTGGTCACTGCAGAGTGCACTTTCAGTCTGTCTTCTCTTAAACATGCCGAGACAGATTCTTACCCTGTTTAACGCTGAACTGGCAACCAATTCCAGCTGCAGTGTTGAACCGATTCCCCATTAAGAGTCTCTTCATTATCCTGTCTTCTCGTGCATTTGTCTTACTTTGACATCCAACCTTTTTAGTAGACAAAAACTAAAATTAGCCCATTTTTTTACTCATCCTCAAGGCAATATGGTTTGTCAGATAATTAAGGAAATTAGCACCAGGTGCCAAATTAGCACCAGGTGCCAGATTAACACCAATAACTTGAAGGTCTCTGTAAGTGTTTATTTTTCCATTTTACTTTGACAGGACAGTGAAGATGAGACAGGAAGTGAATGGGAGAGAGAGAGGTCCACAAGGCAGGATTCGAACTCGGGACACCCGAGGCACAACTGCACCATATGTCGGCGCACTGCCCACAAGGCTATTGGCGCCAACGGGTCTCTGTAAGTGTTCCCTGATTTTGATCCTGTCTTCTCATGCATTTGTCTTACTTTGACGTCCAGCCTTTTTGGGGTACAAAAATTAAAATTAGCCCATTATTTACTCACCCTCAAGGCATCCTAGGTGTATATGACTTTCTTCTTTTATATGAATGCAATCGGAGTTATATTAAATATTGTTCTTGCTCCTTCAAACTTTATAATGCAGTGGGCGGGTGTTTCTTTTCATCAGTCCAAAACGAGACCAATAAAGTGCATGCATCCATAATAAAAAGTGCTTTGCTTCCTTTGCTCCTGTAAACGAACATTGGTTTTCACGAGACTCACCGGCACATGCACAACGCCGATGTCCTGCGTCATCTGCCCGGAGCTGCTTCCGTGTACAACAGTGAGTGCAAGCTAGATTAAAGTGATTATTATGTTTTAAATATGGGTATTTTTCTTACGAAAATACCCAACCAACATCGATTTGCTACAGGGGGCCTTTATTCACCCCCTGGAGTTGTGTGAGGCACTTTTTATTATGGATGGAGGCACTTTATTGGACTTGTTTTGGACTGATGAAGAGAAACACCCACCCATTGCATTATAAAGCTTGAAGGAACCAGAACAATTTTTAATATAACTCTGACTGCATTCCTCTGAAAGAAGGAAATCATATACACCTAGGATGCATGGAGGGTGAGTAAATAATGGGCTAATTTTCATTTTTGGGTGAACTAATCCTTTAATTGAATTAGTGTCTTCGTAAACCTGAAATATTTAAAAAAATCACAGATTTGGAATGACCAACTTCTCTTGCAGTGGCTGAAAGGGTTATCTGGACAACCTCCAAAAGAGTTTCAGTCAACTTAGAGTGGCCCGCCATCTTGCAGTCTCATTGAAAATTGGAGGATCGCTGCCAGTTAAATATGGTTTGTCAGATGATTAAGGAAATTAGCACCAGGTGCCAGATTAACATTAATAATTTGGAGGTCTCTGTAAGTGTTCTCTAATTTTAATCAGAGTTCTTTTCAAATATCTCATTTAAGTTTTTTATACTGTGCTTCAGAACACAGTTAATTTATAAAAATATTCTTAAAGAGGTCATTGGATGCAAAACTCACTTTTACATGTTGTTTGAACATAAATGTAAGTTGGCAGTGTGTGCACACAACCACCCTATAATGATAAAAATCCACCCAATGGCATTTTGGTTTTAACTTTATAAGTTAATATCCCCTTTTTCAGATCAGGCCATTCTTAGCTTCTTGCCGGTGTGACATCACACTGACCAAGGCCGCTACCATGATAGTTGATTGACATGACCGTCTTACCTTGAGAAGTCCGACCGCCATTGTGTCGACTCCGGTGCAGGGGAAGACAAGAATGTCTCCGACTGAATGATTCAGGTGTTGTGTTGTTGGATGTAGTAATGAACATAGCAGTCGTCATTTACTCCCGACATCTGAGCCACTGAAGACGCAGAGGATTAACGTGACTTTCGTTTTTACATTTACATTACATTTACATTTATTCATTTAGCAGATGCTTTTATCCAAAGCAACTTACAAGTGGGGAATACGTCAAGCGATTTGTCCTAAGGAGGCAGAACGACCTTGGAAGTGCTCATAATACCATAAAACAGGCATTGTTCAGATAAGTACAAGCTAGAGAGAGAAAAGAGTAGAATAATTTTTTTTTTTTTTTCAAGTCAAATAGTTTCGAAAGAGATGAGTTTTCAGTAGTCGCTTGAAAGTTGTTAGGGAGTTGGCATTCCGGATAGCGGTGGGAAGATCATTCCACCAGCCAGGAACGGTGTAAGAGAATGTTCTGGAAAGTGATTTTGTGCCTCTTTGTGATGGTACAACGAGGCGTCGCTTACTGGTGGATCTCAGACTCCTGGAGGGAGTGTAGATTGGTAGCAGTGAGTGGAGGTAGGCGGGCACTGAGCCTGTGGCTGTTCTATAAGCAAGCATCAGTGTCTTGAATTTGATGCGAGCTACAACCGGGAGCCAGTGCAGGGAGATGAAGAGAGGTGTGACATGGGCCCTTTTGGGTTTGTTGAAGACCAGTCGTGCTGCTGCATTCTGAATCATTTGTAGAGGTTTGTTTGCGCATGAAGGAAGACCGGCTAGAAGAGCATTGCAGTGGTCCAGCCTAGAGATGACCAGGGCCTGGACAAGAAGTTGTGTGGCCTGCTCTGCTAGAAAGGGCCTGATCTTTCTGATGTTGTGGAATGCAAACCTGCAAGATCGAGCAGTTTTAGCTATATGGTCTTTGAAAGTCAGCTGTTTTTGAAGGAAATGCGCCTGACATAAATGTTCACACAAATCATTCCTGATCCAGCTTCATCTACAGCAGAAGTGAGTATAAGTGTTTTTTATGCATCTTTGCAAATAGCTTTTCTTAATAATGTGCTAAAGTTGTGCGGCTAAAGTAAACATTACGGCTCGTCACCCCACAGAAGAGAGGGGCGGGGTGAGGAGAGCTCATTAGCATTTAAAGGAATATGCAACAGAACGACTCGCTCTAAAAAGGGCTGATTTTGATAAGGTAAGGTCTACTTCCTGTCAGTGGTTCTATCAATGA
The DNA here is from genome assembly GCA_036247105.1 of Cirrhinus mrigala. NCBI lineage: Eukaryota > Metazoa > Chordata > Actinopteri > Cypriniformes > Cyprinidae > Cirrhinus > Cirrhinus mrigala. The sequence goes on from CM070029.1 coordinate 20,996,029, forward strand.
CCGCATCAGAAAGGATGGTTCAAAGACACAAAGAACAGTATTCATTGTATTGTGACGTACATGTGAGTTAAATAGTTTTACATGTAGAAGAAATGTAGAACAGAGACTTGGCTCTGACTATTGGTTGTTGATTGGATGGAGGCAGATCTGAATGTGAGCTTTCAGTCAGTTGTAAGAAATGGGCAGAGTTTATGACTAAATGATTGGAGAAGTCCAGCATATGTCAAAAGTAAAATTATAAGATCAAATCAAATAAAAAAATGAAACATACACATGGATGACTGGTTCAGAATCAAATCAAAACATTTGTATGATATATATATATATATATATATATATATATATATATATATACATATATATTTCATTCTGCCTTACATGCACAAAACAGTGGTTTTACTGTAGTAAAACAGGTTTTTGACAGAAACAGTGGTTCAGAATCCACAAATTAACCAAGGATTTTAGTTTAAGCTTGTTTTTCGTTTATTATTGTTATGTTTTTTGTACAAATACTATAATTAAATGATGGTTACTGCAGTAAACCACTATAAATATCTGGTTAATATGGTTTTGCTGTAGTAAAACCATAGTTAAATGTGTGTTTGTTTTGCATTTACACCAAAAATCATTCCTACGGTAAAATCATTGCTAATTTTACTATGGGTGCACATTAGTCACCTTGTCAGAAGATTCTCAGGTGTTCTGGAGGTGTGGCACTCTGAGGAACCTTGAATGCTGCTTCAAGACTGTCATTTTGATGGCTTGGTTTTTGCAAGGTGACATCTGACTTGATACAGATCATTCAGCATAATGACTATTATTGTGAAATATGGGTTTAAAAAGACAAATTTCCCTCACCAGGCTATATGTATAGTATATGAATGCTAATAAAAGTTCCCATGTTACAGCAACAAAGTCGAATAAATGCATCTTTGGTTCCCCGAGATTAAAAGAGCAAATCAAAGCAGAATAAAGCGGCTTTGTGTGTCTAAAGGTTCTCTATATCCTTCTGAGAATTTTTTTTTTTCTTTGTGGCCGGGCAGGTTTAGTGGGATTTCAGCAGGACCGGTTTATCCAGGGGAGAACTGGTGTTTGTGTGCCGCGGCGAGGAACTGCTCAAACCTGTTCTCCTCGTCAGTGGGGAGGAGAAGGAGGGGCTGCTTGGAGAGAAGGAGGAGGAGGAGAGGAGCACAGGGCGTATGTAACACTCTTCTTTACCTTTCCTCTTTATTCCGTTCTCATTCCCATTAGTTTACAATCCGATGCAGCTCTCCGGGGGGCTCCGGATGACACCGGCGTGACAAGGAGACCGACAGCATCGCGTGATTGGCAGGTGACGTGATTGACGTCCACAAGGTGGCACGGGGTGAGTGAACTGCTCGTTTCACCTGAACACACTCTATTGACCAGATGTCATGTGACTTATTTATTGAGCTATTGCATGAAGTGATCAGTCATCAATAACGCAACATGCCATATTTACAGAAACACAATCACTCATTATTCAGGCTATTTTAGTTGGGTGGGGTGACTTGTTATTTTTATTACTTATTATGTTCTAGATTCATCTGGTCTTAGTTTTGCATTTTATTCCATCCAAATCTATCTGTTTTTATTATTAAAATGATTGTTTACTAAGTTTATCTTTTCATATTAATTGAGAATATTAAGAATATTAATTTAATAATCACAGGTTTAAACTTTTTTTTTCTGATAAATGGAATAATTAAACTATTTGAAAGTAATAATTGAATACTAATAAGATTAAGTCCTTTGAACTCAATACATGTTCAAAGTTTAATATTTGTTTGCAACTTCCTCTCTCTCTCTTTCTCACTCGCTCGCTCACTCGCTTACGTCTATCTCTCACATATTTTGATTGTCCTGCCCTTGGTAATATACTAAGTATTAAACTGAAACATGTAAAGCACAAACAACCATCAGCTGCCAAAAAAAACAAAACCCTAGTAAAACCATAGGCAGAGATTGCGTAATGTCAGACCTGATCCACTAATCCATCTCAGAAGCATACTTTCTTATGTATATTAATGAAGTTATTATGCCCTAGGACTGCTTAAAGACTGTTGACTAACTGACTGATTTTATGTTTAAGATCAATTACAGTATGCAATATATGTAATGTAGTGACACCGTGAATGACCCCTGACCCCAAATGTCAAGGTCACTGAAAGTCACAGGTCAGATATGATAGTCGACACCTGTTTGTATGGTAAATCTGTACAGGGATATTCTAAATTGTTAGTAATCATTTATGCAAAGTCAGCTAAAGAGGTGGGTTTTAAACATTAGTTTGTGTGTGTGTGTGTTTGTGTGTCAATGTGTGTGAAAAGTGAAGTTTGCAGTTCTGAGAGACAGGTTCCCTCTTGCTCCCGCTGCTGTAACGTTCAAAACTGTTATCTAACATATCCCGACATGCAGAGAGAGTGAAGGAGCAGGCGAAAATCACTCAGATCAAAATGCAAAAAAGATTGTATGGGGGAAGGAGGGGGGAGCTGGTAACCGCACCCTCCCGTGAGCCCTCAGCGACATGCTGTATCTTTACAAGCAGAAGTTATGCAGATGGGGTTAAAAACTATAATGAGTCATTATAATGTATTCAGATGTTCCAATGCCGATTTGCAGCACAATTCCCACTTTGCATTTAACTCTTGCAGAGTGGATTTGCGTCCAATCAGTTTTAAGAAAAATTTTGCACTCCTACGCTTGTATCTGGCATAATTTATAGCGCTGAGGCGGAAACCATTCAAAAGTTTCTCTAATGCTCACCAAGGTTACATTAATTTGGTCAGAAATGCAGTAAAAGCAGTAATATTTTTAAAAAATAGTGTTACACTTAAAAAGAACTGTTTTCTATTTTAATCTATTTTAGATGTCATGTTCGTTAGAACTGTTATGGCAAAGCTGAATTTTTTGCAGCCATTACTCTGGTGTTTAGTGTCACATGATTCTTATGATTCAGATATGCTGATTTGCTGATTTCTTATTTTCAGTTGTGCTGCTTAATGTTTTTGTGGGAACCAAGCTACTTTTTTTTTTTTTTTAAGAATTTTTGATGAATAACAAGTTCAGAAAGGGCATATATATATATATATAGGGCTGTCAAACGATTAATCGCATACAAAATAAAAGTTTGAGTTTGCCTAATAAATGTGTGTGTACTGTGTGTAATTATTATGTATATATAAATACACTAATTAATGGATATATTTAAGAGAAATATGTTATTTATGTACAAAATATTTTTATTTATATATAATTTAAATTATATAAAAATGATTAAAAAAATACATATACTTGTAAAAAAAATTTAAATATATACATGAATGTGTTTGTATTTATATATACAAAATAATTACACACAGTACACACGTATATCAGGCAAACTCAAACTTTTAATCAATTGTGATTAATCGTTTGACAGCCCTAATATATATATATATATATATATATATATATATATATATATATATAGTAACATTGTAAATGGCTTTACTGTCAGTTTTGATCAATTTAATGTGTCTTTGCTGTATAAAAGTATTAATTTCTTTAAAAATGTACAGTTGAGGTCTAAAGTTTACACCCCCTTTCAGAATCTTTAAAAATAAATCATACAAAAATGCATGTTATTGCTTATTTAGTAGTGACCTGAATAAGATATTTCACATAAAAGATATTTGCATATAGTCCACAAGAAAAAAATAATGAAGAATAAAAAACAATGATTGTATGATTTTGAGATCTATCTTTTCACACTCATATGCAGCTATTACAGAAGGTTCAAACGCTCACTGATGCTCCAGAAGGAAAAAGCATGCATTAAGAACCAAGGGGTGAAAACTTTTGAACAGAATGGAGATGTGTAAATTTTTTATTGTTTTGCCTAAATCATATATATATATATTTTTTTCATTTAGTACTGCCCTTCAGAGGCTACAGAAATTCAAATTCAGAAAGTTATTATTGCATCGTGTTTCCGTCTGAAGCATCAGTGAGCGTTTGAACCTTCTGTAATAGTTGCATATGAGTCCCTCAGTTGTCTTCAGTGTGAACAGATGGATCTCAAAATCATACAGGCATTGTTGGAAAGGGTTCAAATACACAAAAATGCTGGAAAACCAAAGAATTTTGTGGGACCTGCAGGATTTTTCTGATCAACAGCAGGCAGTTTAACTGTTCGGGACAAACGAGGAACTCATGAACAACTATCACTAAACAAAACAACACAGCTGTGGATCATTCAGGTAACAACCACAGTATTAAGAATCAAGTGTATGTAAACTTTTGAAAGGGGTCATTTTTATAAATTCAGCTATTATTTTCTCTTGGACTATATGTAAACACCTTTTATGTGAAATATCTATTCAGGCCAGTACTAATTAAACATGCATTTTGTATGATTGCTCTTATTTTGGTAAAATAATTAACATTTTGAATGATTCTGAAAAGGGGATGTATACTTTTTACCTCAACGTTATGAAATATATATTTACATTTCAGTGCATTTTAGTCATTTAAACATTGGTGACTAGGCCTTTACATCAACCATGGAGATCATCAGGAATTTAGTTTCAGTGCTCTGGTAAGAATTTTTAAGGCAGTCATTTATGAGTCAAGGAGTAGACATTTGTAGATAGCACAGGTCAGGGAAGATAAGCTGAACATTGTCATATTTAGATGTTAGTGTAGTACATGTTGAAATTGAAACCAATTTATAAGTCGTCTGCACATTACAAGGGATATAAATAAACTTCCTGATCCTGTTTGTTTTTAAATGCCTAGCACACACACACATTGTGGTAATGCCATCTCTCCTTATTTCTTACTCTCCTACTCTCTCTTTTTCACTCAGTCATACGTGCATACACAAATAAAGTTAGGCCTGCGGTGCACATCTTGCAGAACCAGTTTGGCAAGACCGGGTTTTAATAGCCTTGGTATATATGAGTGTAGAAATTTAAGCTCATATTTTAGCAGGTTAAGCCAGGGCAACGGCAAAACATGAACTGCCACCAGTTCTACCCTAATCATGCTTTTCCTTCATTTTTCCTTTCTATCCTTATTCACAGGAAGACGAGTGAAGAAGCAGGTGTGCAGGAACACCAGCATGGCTGTGGAAAGCTTTCCTGAACTCCTGCAGAAACTGCGGGAGGTGCACGAGCATGAGTTAGAGGGTAACTTTTATTTATTTATTTTTTGTCTTGAACATTCTTGACTGAGATTTCACCAAGGCATGCATGACTATATCTGTATTGCTGAAACAAAATAAGATCAAAAACTTCCATCTTTTCCAAAGATGTCAAGTGAAGTGGTTTAATATAGATGCACATAGACAATTTCACAAACTCTCAGGGACAGTGACAATTGATGGTAAAAACACTGTTGTTACTGTTGCCTGCTGAACTTTCGCAGATGAAATGTAGTCATTTCAATTGGGAATCTGCATGGTCGGGAGTTTCGCTCAAGGGCAAAAAAAAATCCCCATGCAGATTTTTCTCATGGTTAAGTTGGTCACGTGAAATTGCCACATTGACAAATGAAACTTTTTCCCCTGCAAAAATCTTGCTAATGTGAATGCACTTTAACAGTGGTGACAACAACAGCTATAACGGCATAAATGAAATCAGCAAAACAATAAATAACACAATTTATTCATGCATTAAATACTGTGAGCTCACAGCAATATTGTTTAGTATGAATCTGATATTGTTTATTCACCATCATTACCAACCGTTTTGACTTCCTTTTTTTCTTTTATGTCTTTCATTCTGAACACAAAAGAATGTCGTTTAATTAATAAAGGTGGGGTGAATTCAACACAACGGAATTACACTGTGACTCACATTAATGCTTCATAAAGCACCCAAAAATAAATCTGAGCATGATATTTAAAGGAATTGTTCACCAAAAAAAGCTGAAATTTTGCTCAACATTAGGCATTCCAAGATGTAGATGAATTTGTTTCTTTATCAAAACAGATTTGGAGAAATTTAGCATTTCATCACTTGCTCACCAGTGGATCCTCTGGAGTGAATGGGTGCCGTCATAGGTCCAAACAGCTGATAAAATCATCTCAATAATCCACACGACTCCAGTCTATCAATTAACAGCTTGTGAAAAGCTGTGTGTTTGTACTAAATCTATTATTAAGAAAACAGTTCTAAACAAATATGTGACCCTGGACCACAAAACCAGTCATAAGGGTCATTTTTCTGAAATTGAGATTTTTGAAAGCAGATTTCCATTGATGTATTGTTTGTTAGGATAGGACAATATTTGGCCAAGATACAACTATTTGAAAATTTGGAATCTGAGGGTGCAAAAAAAAAAAAAAAACCCAAATACTGAGAAAATTGCCTTTTAAAGTTGTCCAAATGAAGTTCATAGCAAAGCATATTACTAATAAAAAAAAATAAGTTTTGATATATTAACGGTAGGAAATTTACAAAATATCTTCATGGAACATGATCTTTACTTAATATCCTAATGATTTTTGGCATAAAAGAAAAATGTATCTTTTTGACCAATACAATGTATTTCTGGCTATTGCTACAAATATACCCATGCCACTTAAGACTGGTTTTATTGTCCAAAGTGATATTTGTAGATGGATTTTGATGTGAGAGGACAACAGAGGACTTTTTCTCTGTAGGTATTTTGCCCTGAAGTGAAATTTTAAAGTTAAAATGATGGATTTGTTTCTTACAAACATGCAGAGTTCCGCTTCACAAGATGTTAATTGATAGACTAACACAGTCGCGTGGATTCTTGTGATCATAGTGATGTTTTTTATCAGCTGTTAGGACTCCTATTCTGACGGCACCTATTCACTGTAGTGGATCTGTTGGTGAGCAAGTGATGTAATGCTAAATTTCTATTACATTCTATTACGATTACATCTTGGATATCCTAAAAGTGAGTACATTTTATGCAAATTTTCATTTTTAGATTTGGAATGTGTTCATATCTGCCGTCTAGTGCTTGTCCAGATTCATTATGTCTTTTTCCCTCTCTCTACAGGTTGGCAAGAGAAAGTACTGGAGTTGACAAATAAGAAGAATATGTGAGTGTGACCAATCATATTTTTCAAGCTAAAACTGACTGACATCAAAATTGACATCCATGTCAATAATGTTTTATGTGCATTCTGTTGTAGCGATTCAAAGCGCATAGAAGAACTTTACAGCAGGAACCAGCAGATGAAAGAACAGCAGCGGATCCTTACTGAGAACATCAAACAGCTGGAGAACAGGTGTGTGTGTGTGTGTGTGTGAGAGAGTCAGTTTCAAAATGTAATCTCACGTACCTCTGCCCACACTGGATGTGTCTGTTGATCCTCAGGTTGCGGGCCGGGCTTTGTGACAGGTGTACAGTCACTCAGGAAGTGGCTAAAAAAAGACAACAGGAATATGAAAACTCCCAGCTCCAGAGTCTGCAGCATATCTCTTTACTGGGTGAGCTATAAATAGAGCTTTTATCAACTTTATTCTTTAACGGAGAAGCAAGCCTATGGGTGAGACTTCCAGTTTGTTAGCAGCTATAGGGAAATAACAACATGCAGTAAATAGTAAAAATGTTTGCATTACAAACCATTGTGTTCATAATTAAGATGATACATTAAAATTATATGGTAAGACACACTTGCAGTATCAAGCAGCAAAACAAGATGTTTTGTACAGCTAAAAATAGCTGGATGCAAATGAGACTGGAAGCCACACCCATAACATTTACAAATGACCACACCCACTCTTGTGGGAAAAATAAGGTGGATATGAAAAAGAAATATTGTGGTATGGACCATGTTTATTCATTTTACACAAGGTCACAGAGGAAAATATGAATAATGTTTATTTTCATTGCTGCAGTGAGCGAGATGAATGCACTAAAGAAAGAAAATGACAGACTGAGAGAGGAGCTCAAGAGCTTGAGGGATCCATTAAAGTGAGTTTGTGCAAGTCTGTAGCCATGCAACACTAGCCAACATACTATTGTCTGCACCAATTTTGGGTAGAATATCTTTCACCCAATGAAAGTTTAACAGACTAGTACAATGTGTTGTATATAATAGTCATGCGTAAATACTCCTTCACCTTTCAGTCGGCAGAATGGTCATTCAGAGAACGCAGTCACCCCAGAGGTTAAGGTGTCACCTGACACAGCAGTGGCTGCTGTGACTTTACTGGCCTCAGGACTTAAGTCCAGCCAGCCTCCACCAGGGGACACCACTGTACCTGCAGCGACTGTCAAACGAGAAACAGACAACAGCCCAACTGACCTGGGTGAGTTAGAGCAGACATTTCTGACGAGTATGAGAATCTATTTCGTTCTGATAATACATGAGATTACTATTACTGAATGTACTGATCGTATCTTGTTCACATCTGATGAAAACATCTTCAATGTTCTTTATTCTAAACAGAAAAAGCTTCTGAACACAAACTTATGCAAAGCTGGGGCAGGGCGTTTTCATTTGTAAGCAATATTGTTTTTGCTCTTTTAAATCGGTTGTTTTATAGTAAATCTTGTTTTTTATATTCCCTATATAGTCTCATTGGTTGCTGAAATTTGTGTTTGTCTCTTTCAGGAATCAAATAAGCCAATGTTGCCTACTTCAAGATGGAGCACAGACCACAGTACTGAAAGAAGGTGAGACGGGCAGACAAAACAGATCCATTGACACTGGAAGCAAATTAAACAGAACCCCACGTTTTAAGACTTGTATGGCTTAATATAATGTAAATGATGTCTCTTACTGAAATATATAGTAGAAAGCCCATTAAAGATTTGATGTTATTTAAAAAATTCACATTGTTTGATACATATTTTGGACTATGGGGAGTGTTATTTCGATGATGAAAGGTTGCACATGGTGAGCTACCGGCACTAACTGTTGCTAATTTTACTGCAACGCAACTGAAAATAAAATAATGACATGATGCCACATTGTGTGGCTTTTGGTTTTAATTTTCAGTCAAAGGGCAACAAGAGAAGCGATGTAAGTCTAGCATTACTAGCGATAAGAAGAGGTGAAAAGAATGGGAAGATGCCTGTGGATGAATAAAACTTCCTAAAAGACCTGCAGCTTTGTTCTCTCCACTTTAGTCCTAATGCATTTGAGGCTTTTAGTAGACCACAGCTACTGAAAGAGCTTACAGGTGGCAATGGGTATAAGCGTAGCTTTAAACCAAATGCCGTACCATCAGTTTTTCCTTTCAAGGTGTCTAAGCCCCCCCGGATATCGAGTGAAATCTGTGCTGAGAAACTCCTTCGGTGGCTGCAGCATCATGACAGACGTCAGTATGTTTACATCCTGCCAGGATGTCATATAGTATTTCTTGTCTCTGCTATTTGTAAGCTCTCTCAGTAGCTGTGGTTAAAATAGCAACAGTGCCAGTAGCTCACTAAGTGCAACCGTTTAATGCCACTGAAATAATTGTGCCCCCGCATAGTCCAAAAAACGTATAAAACGATGCAGATTTATTTAAATAACATAAATCTTGAATGGGTTTTCTACTACATATTTCAGTAAGAGACATCGTTTACGTTATATTAAGGGTTCACTTTGTTAGATTTTGCTGTATTTGGTTGACCAGTGGTTTGGATGGCTCGCCATATGTATTAGATTTCTCTAATACATAAAATAAGTAAGCTTGACCAAAGTTCAGGGGAAAAGAGTTTATCTGCAATCTACAAGAGGTTCCTGAGAAATGCTGTTCTTTTGTTATTCTAAATGTATGGACCATTTGGTTCACACCTTTACAGAGACAGTTCCTGTTGATTGCATCTGGGGCACAGTCACAATGTAAATGCATCTGTCTAAAATTACACATAATCTTTCAATCCCCCCTTTGATCATTTTTGATCACAAAACATACTTTTCAGTAATCATGAATACAGCATACTGTATACAGGCTCCATTACTTAAGATGACAGAATAAGAGTTCATGGTGAAGTTTGCATTCTCTCGAATGCCTAAGTCCTTTTTTATTGTGGTATGGTGATCATGTGGAAGTGGCGGATGTTGCTGTGTTCTGTGGATGTTCAGGCATGTTCATCTAGGTGGCCAGTGCAGTGCAGTCAAAGCATTGGATGTCTTTGCACATCCTCTGGAACGCTGGAACACCTGCAATCACACACAAGAGAAAAAGGAAACGTATCTTTCCAAAGAAAAGATTTTAAACAAATCATGCCTAACTGCCAATAAAACTGTCCCTATTTAATGTCGGCAGGACACTACAGTGTTTATCAGTGGTAGAATGTTCATGTCTTCGTCCTCAGGCGACAAGCTAGAGCCTAAAAACCCTAGTCCCGCCATATCTGGACTCTGAAAAACACTACTGCCATCTGTCCCTCATCTCTAGGCAAATTCACATCAATCCACTCATTGTTTCCCTGCTCCTTAACTGCTGCATCAGTTACTAAAAGATCCTCAAGTGATCTTTGCCACCTGGATTCTTGCTGTGACACATGAGTTTTTTGAATCTTTACCATACCATGGTCCCTCTTTGGAGGTGTCAAAACGTGATTCTTGGCATTATGTACCGCCAGGCTGAGTCTTTCATCAGTTTGGACAAGGCTGTCAGATGTTGGATTTTCATTGGACATGGGCTGGCCTTGGACATGTTCAAAAGGACATAATATCCTTGTAGCTTCCTTGTGGTTTCCCTCACTACATTGGTTTTCATCTTGCAGTTCAACTCCAATTTCGATCAGTGAGGATAATTCTTTGCACTCTTCATTTTGCATTTGTTTACTGTCCTGCTGTCTGTGTAGTTTAAGTTGTCTTAATGCCGCTGTATGTGGACCTCTCTCCTTTATGGCTTGTTTAGCAGCACTGCCTTCTAGGACATCATCTTTGGCTTCAGTTGTTGAGGTTTCTGTGTATGCTTTACCCTTCTCTATGGTGTCTTCACTTGTCTTGTTCACATACACATGGAGTCCATAAGCTTTTGGATGAGATGTCGCTAGCTGGTGCTGCAGAGAGAGGTTCTTCAGTTTCCCTGCGGCTCCACAGCATTTAGCAGAGTCTGTTTTTGTTTGGCTGTCAACTGCTGAAACCTCTTCAATAGGTTGTCCTCATCATTACTTTGATGTTTTAAGCTCATCTTGCAATCACGAACCCAGTGTCCTTTCTCGTTGCAATTCCTGCACCTTCCTCAAGGGTTGGTTTTTGAGTGTGTCAGATATTCACTTTTTTCATACCCCGTTGTCCTGTTGTTGTAAAAGGTTTTGGATTGCAAAGCTCTGAGTTTGACGTCTTGTGTTCTTTCAATCTTTGCTGACCATTCAACAATCTGGATGAATGTTGTTTTAATGCTGTCCCAGTCATCATACTTCATTTTAAGAACTTGAGAAATCTCAGGTTTCAGTCCATTCACAAATGTGGCTTTAAGAGGCATGCTAGTATCTTTACTGAGATCTTCACTGTTGTTGTTCACACCAGCATGTTCCGTCCAAGTTTGCATGAAGCGTTCTTCAAACTCTGCAACACTTTCTCCTGTCTTCTGCATGCAAGAGGTAATTTTACCCCAATTAACCTCTACAGGTTTCAGTTCAAACAAGAAAGTTTGCACCGCTTCCCATCCATCCTCAATGTTTTCTTGAGACTCACCAATCTTTCTTTCAGCACTTTCTGTTAGTCTCTTTTGGTCATTGTCTCTCAAGTTCACATTAACAATCATCACACCGTCTAGAGGATGTAAATTGTAGATTTTCTGCAAGCGTTGAAGAAATTGCCAAACTCTTCGTGGTTGCTTGTACACATCTGGCAATTCTTTTGACCATTTGTCAACTTGTTCTGGAGTAGCTGGCTGGTATGTTCTGTATGGAACATATTTCTTTACCAACTTTTTGACAATGCAAGTTCGTCGTTCACCGTTCTCCTCATACTCCTCCTCACTGTCAATATCAACTTCAGTCTGTTGAGTCTGTGTCTTTCCATAAGCCCTTTTAATGTCCGGCAAGCCCCATTGTCCACTCTCTGAATGCTTAATGCTGTACCTCTGGCACATGTCATCATGGCACTTCCTCAGTCCCAGCCTTTTGTCCAAATATACATTAAGATTGTCCAACATCTGATCAATGGTGACATTTGGAGGTTCTGTCCCATGCCTTTCTGTTGTTGGTCTCAGTGCAGAGCCATAAAAATTGTTTCGTTGAGACTCAGCCATGGCAAGTACAGGAAAAGTGCCCTCAGAGGTGTGAAAACAGAACAAAAGGTGTTAGAGCTGTTAAAGGTACTTATTCAGATTTAAATTCACAGCAATCTCTTAGACTGACCATTTCAGTTACACAGACAAATCATTAGTTTGATAACTTAGTTTTCAATACTACATACAAAAAACATTCACATTCAATATTTTTCTTTGTTTAATTTCTGAAAAATCCTAAGTGATAAGACTTGTTCAATTCTGAGTCCTAGCTCAGAAGGCTGAATTACTTTGCTTCAAATTTGTCCCTTTACTTAGACAATTTACTTTGACAGTTTACTTCAGATCTTTCTGTATCTTTCAACAGAAGGTAAACAAACTTGTTTCATGGCTTTATACCATCTTCTTTTAACCCAATTACTTTTCAAAACTAAAAAGTGGCTACTGAATTAGCACCCAGTCAAGAATTCACAATTCTTGCAGCAACATCAGTTCCAATGCTTTCTACAGCTCCAACAGTCTCTGGACGAATGGACCAAATTGTTGTTTTTAACACAATTCCTACAGACAAAAAAGAGAAAGGACCAAGCCTTTGCTTCTACAGTCTCTTTCTGAACGGACCAAATTGTTTCTTTAACAATTCCTACAAACTCCAAAGAACAGGACTAAGCCTAGCATTACATATCTGTGGCTCCTACAGATTCATGAGAAAGGACTAAACCTTTTTCTAAAATGATTCTTACAGACTCAAAAGAACAGGACCAAGCTATAAACACTATTTCTATAGCTCCTACAGTCTCAGGAGAACGAACTAAATCATTTAAAAGGTTCCTACAGACTCAAGAGAAAGGCCCAAGCCAAAAATTCTTTAACAGTGCTACACTGATTATTATGGCTACACTACATACATCAAATGATCTGCTTACTTATGAAAGTGTTCTTCAAGTGTTCTTCAAGTGTTCTTTTAGAGAGCTGATAAGTTTCACTCACCAAATTAGGATCTTTGAGACAGGATCCAGTTGATTCAAATAAGTTGTGTCCACGGATGCAGACTGTTGCTCTTCAACACAAAAAAACTGTAGAATCTCCAAGACTTTTCTGTTCATTTCTTGTTGCAGTTGGTGAGTTCTCTTCTTATCTGTCTCTCCTGGCTGGCTCTAGCCAAATTGTTAGATTTTGCTGTATTTGGTTGACCAGTGGTTTGGATGGCTCGCCATATGTATTAGATTTCTCTAATACATAAAATAAGTAAGCTTGACCAAAGTTCAGGGGAAAAGAGTTTATTGAAGAAAGTCGTGTAGCATAGCCGTCTTCTAGATCTTAACCCGTGTAAGGGTTCGAAGCTTCTTCCTAGTTTCTTCCAAAGTTCTTCATAGCTTCTCCTTAGCTTCTCCTTAGCTTCTCTCTAGCTTCTGCATAGCTTCTACATAGTTTCTCCCATAGTTCTGTCTGTAAGACAGAACTTTATACCTAAAGACAAATGGCTAGAAACAATGATACTGTGAGGACCTCCCGCTGGAGGTCCTGCAATCTACAAGAGGTTCCTGAGAAATGCTGTTCTTTTGTTATTCTAAATGTATGGACCATTTGGTTCACACCTTTACAGAGACAGTTCCTGTTGATTGCATCTGGGGCACAGTCACAATGTAAATGCATCTGTCTAAAATTACACATAATCTTTCAACTTTAAGATGCAACATAGGCTCACATACAAATCACTGCAGTTTCCAGTTGAAATGAACACTAGAGGCAGTTAAACTTCCACAGTTTTTATTCCTTTTCACACAAAGTATAATTTACAGTTTACAGAGTTTTGATTAATAAAGCCTAAATTCACACAGTTACTTATAATATTATCACACAATCACTGCAGAATGTTATGACTTCAAAACAATTTTTACATCCTGCGCATTTGAAAACTGATATTTCTGAGCGTTGTCGTCACATATACAGCTTCATATGCATGCGTTTTCTAATACAGTAGGTTTGCTCAGTAGCTCACGCGATATGGTATTCCACTTGAGTGATGAAGAGGTCTGGTATGAACCCCATAAAACTACACTTTGACAAAACAACTCAAATTTGCATCGATATCAGGTAGACTTAGGGATTGGTTTGATGTAGGGGATATTTCCAACACAATAAAGCATTAACCTTTAGCGACACTCCCTGGATATTTGAATTCTGAACAGCCGTAATACGTACCTCAAGCAAAGTAATAAAAACGCAGCAATGCGTTCCTCTACCAACATAATAAAAACGTGCCATGGTCACATATTGAATGTATTTTAATGCCACTCTCTGAACATTTCACTTTAAAACTGCTTTGAAACGTGCAGTTACGTACGTAATTACGGTGTATATAGAAGCACATATTTTCTTGTTGTGAAAATTATTATTATTTATTATTATTATTATTATTATTGTGGCACATCTTAATTCTTCTCCTCATGTGTCCACAGATCTTCCAGCGTGGATTCGATTGAACACAGACATTCCCCTTTGTCTCCTTCTCTTCCGTCTCCTCTTAGTCTACTGAAGAACAATCCTATTTTTTCTTCTGTTGCCTCTGAGGAACGTAGCAACCGGCAACAAATCCACGCCCCTGTCCCCTTCCGGCCACTTCCTATCAAAACCAGCCGCCTGTCTATCCCGTGGTCGCTCTCAGAATCTACTGACTGGGTAACGGTAGCAGCGGCCAGCTCTGGTGTTGGTAGCGGGATAGCAGTTCATCCAAACCAGAGCTCTAACATACTGCGTTTCCCTAAACCCATCCCACCAAGCAGTGGCCACCAGTCTCGCACACATGGCCCAACACCTAGCGGCCTGCGGCCCTGGTCACGCAGACACATGTCAGAGCATACAGAAAGTAGAGAAAAGAAAGTGACAGAAGCCATTACAGCGCCGCCCCAGTGGAGGGTCTCAGCAGCGCAGCCAGAGAGGATTTTTGGAGAGAATCTGAGAGAGGAGGAAGAAGATGCACCGTTAGACCTGTCTGAGTCTGGACGTTCAAAAAGCAAAGAGAAAGAGAAAACACACTCACAGAGCGATACATCATCATCTTCATCTTCCTCACCACCTGCTACACTTTCATCGTCATCTCAATGCCCATCAAGCCCTCAGAGTGATCAGCAGACGGCAGACAATAATACACAGGTAAACTTTAAAAAGATGTAAAAATAAATACATTACTCTGGTTGAGACAGTATTTTGTGAGTGTATGCCTGAAGAAAATATTGCATTACTAGTAGTAAAATATTAGATTACTAAAGCCAAGAATTGTCAATTTAAACATTTATTTTATTTCGTAACAGTTTTAGTCTTTGCTTTGCAAACTAACTGCTTAGCTAGCTGCTAGCTTAGCATATAGCTAGCCTGGTTAACAAATTTTGTTGACTACAATAATAAAACTTATCTATCTTTGTCTGTCTTCCATCGTAGCCCACCAGCTTAGCAAAGTGCTAACTGCTAAAGAAAAGCTTTTTTTAATTGGCTAGAACAGGATATTGCAAAGTTTTGATCAAGCGTATTGCTCTTTGACACAAAAAGGTTCTGCTTCTTTTTTGTTTAAAACTATTTTTGCAAGAATAGCAACAAATACTGATAATATTGTTTTTAAAATGTCACTTTTTCAACTTCTTGTTTATGAAACTCTGCTTTCAACCTATTGTATACTGTATACTAACTGTTGCATGCTCGGACTAATGTTTCTTTTGTTTGCACTGTTCCTGTTTCCGTATCCCTGGGCATATAGGAAAAAATAGATATTTCGGGCAAATAGATGCGGTTTTGTTAAATCATTTCATCCCTTTATTTTAATGTAGTTAAACTGTGGCCACAATTTAAATAAAAACAAAGGAACAACCCAGATAGCACATGTACGTCTGGTCTGCAAGATTTCTGTTAAAGATCACTTGATCTGGAAAGCATCTGCTGTGTAGAAACATCTGGCAGACGTCTGTAAGATGTCAGTTTTACGTACATTCTAAATCATCTTAAAGACATCTAATAGACGTCTATTTGACATCTGATAGGAAACGTCCTGTAGACGTATTGTAGATGAGCAAACAATCTAAAAAATACGTCTTGCAGATATAAATGCAGACGTCAAATAGACATCTCCGAGATGTACGTGTGCTATTAGGGAAACTAGCACAAAATGGTTACGATTTACCTCAGATAACTGATTGAATTCATACGTTTTAGGAACAAACTCTGCATGTGTTTGTATTTACGAGTATGCAAATAAAATTGACTGTGATGTTTGGTTCATGTTTCACAGCAGGAGGAAACACAGGAAACATGTAAAGAACAGGAAGAGGTTAAGGAAGTTGAAAGATCTCCATCAGCTGAAACGTCTGTCAGCTCAGAGAAAAAGAAAATCCCACCTCTAACCATTTCCCTCCAACCAGGTAAAGTTTCGCTCTTGTGGGTTGGTTTAAGTTTAATTGGATTGTGCCAAGTTTAATTGGTCTGTTTTGTCTTGCAGTTGTGGTTGTGGAGTCCCTTAAATCAGGAGGACAGGTAATCTTAGCACTGAATTATGTTGTCATATTTCAAACAGGTTTAATTGAGGTTTTCTGATCTGTAGAGATCAGTTCTAACTTCTGCTTTTTTGTGGTCGTGGTGAAGCTGTCTGATACTGGAAGCAGACCAATAGAACAAGAGGAGAAGGAGAACAATAACCATGAAGCAAGCAGAAAAAGACCTGGGCAGGATACTGATGGTAAGAGATTTTTTTTTTTTTTGGAAGTTTATTCATTTAAAGGGACCGTTCACTAAAAAAAAAAAAGAAAAATCTGTCATTAATTACTCACCTTTATGTCGTTCCAAACCCGTAAGACCTTCGTTCATCTTTGGAACACAAATTAAGATATTTTTGATAAAATCCAAGAGCTTTCTGACCCAGCAACACGACTGACATGTTCAAGGACCAGAATGGTAGTAAGGACATCATTAAAATAGTCCATATGACATCAGTGGTTCAACTTTAATTTTATGAAGCAATAAAAATACTTTTTGTGCACAAGGAAAACAAAGATAACTATTTAATTCAACAATTTTTTCTCTCTGTCAGTCTTCAACGTGCATTCACAACAGTACCACAACTTACGCCAAAGAGAATAAATTGTTGAATAAAGTTGTTATTTTTGTTTTCTTTCCACACAAAAAGTATTCTCATAGCATCATAACATTACAGTTGCACCACTGATGTCACATGGACTATTTCAACGATGTTTTCAAGGCCTTTCTGGGCCTTGAACGTGGCAGTTGTGTTGCTGTCTCTGCGAAGTCAGTTCTCGAATTTCATTAAAAAATATTAGAGATGCACCGTTCAACCGGCCAGGGACCAGAATTAGCTGGTTTTCTGCATGACGTCACTTTTACTGCGACTGATAATGTATTTATAGCATGCAAGATGAGGCTCGCTCAGCCTGAGTGAGTATGTGAGAGAGACCCATGCAGAAATCAAAACAGATGAGCGCAACAACACTCACAGAAAGTTAGCCTATAAACGCATAGTGCAGTAGAAAAAATAAGATATTAATAATATATGTATGTTATTATTATTAAAGGAACACTCCACTTTTTTTGAAAATAGGCTCATTTTCCAACTCCCCTAGAGTTAAACAGTTGAGTTTTACCATTTTTGAATCCATTCAGTCAATCTCCGGGTCTGGCGGTAGCACTTTTAGCATAGCTTAGCATAGATCATTGAATCCGATTAGACCGTTAGCATCTCGCTCAAAAATGACCAAAGAGTTTTAATATTTTTCCTATTTAAAACTGGACTCTTCTGTAATTACATTGTGTACAAAGACGGACGAAAAATGAAAGGTTAATGTATAATTATTAATTATATATTATTTAATTAATTATATCTTAATTAATATATAATAATAATCTAAAATATATATATTATATTATTATTAATAATATATAAAAATATGTGATTTAGCTAAGCAACATCGCACAATGTTTCCCCTAATATCAACACAATTGCAAAGTCACGCTGATTTTATATAATAGTACTTCAATAAACAAGTATGCTGGCTGAGAGAGCTCAAAGCGCTGCAACTTCAGAAAACACATGCAAACAGAAAAAAACGACAACAAATAAAGAAAACATCTTCATCGGTTTGACAACACAGGTGCTGCAAATCCTCACAAGGCAAACACAAATACGGAAATGCGCTGCAAATTCTCACAACACAACCAAACACAGAAAAGCGCTGCAAATAGCACGGACCACAACGGAAATATTTCAGGGGGACCTCAAAAAGTGACAAACCCAGCTGGGACCTGAATTTTGACCTGATTTTAACCATTAATGAAGCATTGCAGTTTTTTTTTTTTTTTTTTTTTTTTTTTTTTTTGTGAACTTTATACTTATTTATATACGTGAAGGTTATATTTATTTGCATATATTTATGTATATTCATATATATATATATATTCATATATTTATGTAACATAATTTATGTACCATATTCTACATTAAAATACATTTAGAATTAACAATGACTGCTGTACAAAGAGTAAAAAACAAACAAACAAAAAAAAACATTAGGGTACCTAATGCAGAGAATAGGCTTTTGGCCATAGTCGGTGTTTTGCAACACCGGTTACGTCACTTGCTCACCTTTTCTTTATAGAAATAAATTATAATTTAGTTCAGTTGGAGAACAGAACAGTTATGTTTTAGGACTAGGTGAAACAATCCCATTTTTAGGACCTGAGGTATGAGTGGCGACAATGCATCCACCGATGAAATTTCCTTACTATGATGGTGATTGAGTGGAATAAGAATGGGGTTTTTTGCTTCATCGGGGTCATCAGGTGGGCACCCTCCTTCTCTGGCGTTTCGATGATAGGCCCACGACACCTCCAGAGGGCTCATCGGCATCACCTGGCGTCCCAGGTGTGCCCCCCTCTGCTTTCAACCCCTCAATGACTCAGGTAATATTAGGGGCCCAGTTGGAGTCTCCCCTTTTCACCCAGAGCCATCGACTTGCTTCTTCTGCTGCACCTGATAGGGCTTTGATGGTTCGGCGTAAAGTTTGACCTTGCACTCCCAATTCCTTAAGCAGCCTGATAGTTGACTCGCCCACAAAGCCTCTGCAGCCGACTTCCACTGGGCAAACCTTGGATTTCCATCCGCGTTGCTCAGCATCAGCTGCCAGCTCTGTGTACTTAAGGCTTTTGCGCTCAAATGCCTCCTCCACAGCATCCTCCCAGGGAACGGTAAGTTCTATTATGTACACAGTGTGGAGAGAGGAGGACCAGAGCACAAGGTCTGGTCTAAGGTTTGTTGTGGCGATCTCAGAAGGAAAATGAAGTCTTTGGTTCAGATCTACCACCAACTTCCAGTCTCGAGCCCTACCAAGCTGGCCAACGTCCGATATTGTTTGGACTTTGGCTGTTTTTGTACCTTCTCGGGTGAACTCTCTTGCGTATGAGGGATGAAATGATGAAGGAGGCAGGGAATTGATCTTTAACCGTCTGGACTCCAAGGTAGCTGCTAGGCATTTCAAGACATGGTTGTGCCTCCAGGTATAGCGGCCTTGTGACAAGCTTATCTTACATCCAACCAGGATGTGTTTTAGGTTTGCAGGGGATGGACAGAGGGGACATGTCGGGTCTTCCCCATACCATTGGTTGAGATTTGAGGGGGAAGGCAGGACATCATACGTTGCACGTAGGATAAAGCTGATATGAAATGCTTCCATGCCCATCAACTCCCTCCAGGATATCTTTCTCCTCTCAACTCCCTCCCATCTCGTCCATTGTCCTTGCTTGGCTTGTGAGATAGCCTTTACACACCTTGTTGCCTGCTCGTGCCGACGCACCTCCTCTACGACCAGCTTTCGGCGTTGAGCTGGAGCTGCCCTTTGCCACGATGGTCTACTGCCTCCAAGGCCAAGGCCTCCTCTCCCCTGTTGCACATTACCAATGATGTCTCTGTGCCTGAGGTCTAACTTTGCCTGGTGAGTAGCTGCCGCTGGGTTCCATTTTCTTCCAGTCACCAGTGTAGGGGCTGATCTTGAAACACTTGGGTCACAGGACTCTGTTAGTGTCATTTCCAGCCTTACTTTGGAACACTTAAACTCTTCTGCAAGGCTGGAGACCGGAATCTCCAGGATGCCTCTTCCATACAATCCGATGTTAGTAAAGCATCTGGGGAGTCCCAGCCACTTTTTGGCAAATGAGCTAATCACCCTCTCCAGCTTTTCTACCTTTGATACTGGGACCTCATAGATGGTAAGAGGCCACATCAGCCTGGGTAATAGCCCAAATTGAAGGCACCACAACTTTAGCCTACCAGGGAGCTTGGTCTTGTTAATACTCTCAAGGCCACATATGGTGTCCTTCATAAGCTGATCAACTTGCTCTGTGTCCTTGAGGGTGGCATGATACCAACGTCCAAGACTCTTAACTGGCTTCTCTGCCACTGTTGGTATGGGCTCCTTACCCACATAGAACCGTTGTTCTGATAACTTCCCCTTGACGACTGAGATGCTCCTAGACTTGCTTGGCTTTATTTCCATCCGGGCCCACTGGATGTTCTCCTGTAGCTTATTCAGCAACCGCCTAGCACAAGCCTTGGTTGTGGTGAGGATGGTCATATCATCCATATAAGCTCTGATGGGAGGGAGACGAAGACCAGATTTAAGCTTCTGACCTCCTACTACCCACCGAGATGCTCGGATGATGACCTCCATAGCCATCGTGAATGCTAGAGGTGAGATAGTACATCCCGCCATTATTCCTATTTCCACTCGTTGCCATGCTGTAGTACACTCATCAGTTGTCAGGCATAGTTGTAGATCTTGAAAATAAGACTTGACAAGGCGGGTGATTACTTCCGGGACGCTGAAATAGTGGAATGCAGTCCACAGAAGATTGTGAGGAACTGATCCGAAGGCATTTGCAAGATCTAAGAACACAACATGGAGATCTCTTCCATCCTTTTTGGCTAATTGGATTTGATTCCATATCATGTTTAAATGCTCTAAGCATCCAGAGAAGCCTGGAATCCCTGCTTTCTGTACCATAGTATCAATGAAGTGGTTCTTTTCCAGGTACGCTGTCAGCCTGCGAGCCACTACACTGAAGAAGATTTTGCCTTCGACGTTCAGGAGGCTGATTTGACGAAACTGGCTGATGTCCACAGAATCCTTTTCCTTCGGGATTAGGATGCCTCCTGCTCACCTCCATGCAGTTGGAATTGCTTGTTTCTGCCACACTACTTTCATCAGCCTCCATAGGAAGCGTAATACATCTGGTGTGTTCTTATAAACTCGATATGGGACTCCATTGGGCCCAGGGGAGGATGCAGCCCTAGCCCGCTGTACAATTCTCTTCACTTCACTCCACCTAGGGGGGCTGATGTCCATCTGATGTTCTGGGGAATGTATCGGTGGCATTTCGGGTGGAAGAGTTATCTGTCCGCACCGCTGGCTGTCAGTGAGACTCTGTTTGAGGTAAGTTTCCAGATCTTTCTTTGATGTTTTGAGTTTGCCATTTTTTTCCTTTGTAAAGAGTTTTTTTGCAAACTTGTAGGGATCTTTGAAGAAGTTTGATCTTTCTTGCTCCTTCTTTTTACGCCTCCTTCTCAGATTCTCAGCTCTCCTCAAGGTTGCCAACCGGTTCTTAATTTCTGCCTGTAGCAGGTTGATTCCTTCTTTCTCCTCCTCGGGAGCTTTTCTCCATTGTTTTTTTAACTGCCTTCTCTCCTTAACTAACCGTTCTATCTCCTGCTGTCTTCTGGACTTTGTTTGAGTAGGTGATGTTTTCTTCCTCTTTTCTACCATTCCAAAACGCTCTACACCATAGTTGTAAATCAGGTCTCCCATACGCTCCAACTTCCGAACTACAGTTCCCCTCAATTGTCCTAGGAGATTACTGATATCTGTGTCAATCGTCTCCCACTCTTTCCTTTCACAGGATTTTGGCCACCTGACTTGTGGTTTTCGCCCCTGAATCTTGTTCTCAATTGCAGGCTGCGAC
Organism: Cirrhinus mrigala; assembly: GCA_036247105.1. Taxonomy (NCBI): domain Eukaryota; kingdom Metazoa; phylum Chordata; class Actinopteri; order Cypriniformes; family Cyprinidae; genus Cirrhinus; species Cirrhinus mrigala. The sequence goes on from CM070029.1 coordinate 21,018,207, forward strand.
AAGTTGGACACCTCTATGCTTGGCTCCTCGTCTTCCTCTTGGACAGGGGGATTGATGTTCTGCAGACTTTGGTTTTGATCCTGCTGCTGAACTTCACTTGACTTACTCGAGCAGCTTCGTAAGAAGTACCGGTCAATGCAAGGTCCCTGTTTCTGTGAGGGCAAGCACTTTTTAAGGCCTTGGTGTCTTCTCAAGCCTGCATAGGTTGTTTCCTTAGTCCAACCACATCTACAAATCTGGAGCTTACATCCTGGCGTAGGTGTAGGTGTTGTCATCTCAGGTATCTTAGTGATCATCATTCTCGTTGTCTGTTTCGTTCCTGGGTCAATAACCATGTAATCTATCAGTGAGTCATCATCCTCCCCCGCTCTCGCTGACTCTGGGGGTATTTTCTTCATTGAACCTTCTGTAGCTAGAGATGGGTGGGACCTGTACACTAATGGTGCCAAGTCCCTCCTACCGCAGGGAGCTAACCTAGGGCAGGCCCGGTGGGGTCTTTCCCGCCTGTCAGCTGTCTTTCCAGGCTGTCGCCAGGTCTTTCCCTAGTTGCCAGCTGCTCTCTTCACAGCAGTCACTGGATGGATCCAGATGATCAGTTATGTTTTAGGACTAGGTGAAACAATCCCATTTTTAGGACCTGAGGTATGAGTGGCGACAATGCATCCACCGATGAACAGATTTTATTTATCAGCCAGCAGAGTGACGAGCTGACCGACAAGAAGAGTGAGGTCAGGCAATACAGACGATGGTGGAAGTTTGGCAGTGATTTTATTTTGAAAAGCCTGTTGACTTTTGCCGTTTATGGTGGTTTTCGAAGTTTTGAACATTCGTTTCTTATTAATTTGGTACTATAGTGTTTGCTGATTTTTACTTTCTGTAATTTCTTTCTTATTCGTTTTGCTAATAAACGTTCTACGTTTCTTAAATTTTTTTTGGTTCCACAGTGTTTACCGATTTTCAGTTTTGTATACTAGGCTATTTAAAATGTATGTAGGCCTATAGCCTAAGTTATTTGTTATTTTATATTAAGCATATAGCATGATGTAAGCTATTTTTATTTGTTTTGTTAATAAAAGTTCCATGATTAATTTATAGGATGAGTGAGTTTAACATTGTATTTTGTTGTTGCTTGAATAGGATTCAATCCACTTGTTCTATCCACTTGAATAGGATTCAAGCAATTGACGCCGAATTGGCGCTGATTTAAAACAGTTAACTTGCAAAAGCGGGAAAATAATGAAAAGTGAGTCCTCTCTATCAAGACAAGTTGAGAATCATAAGTCGCGACTCGCAAGGATATCGGGCTTAAATTGAAATTAATTTACCCAAAACGTACTTATTCTATCCACTAAAATAATAAGATAATATAAATAAAATGAAAAAAATTAAATAATTCTTTGATTTTTCATAGCTCAGACAAAATCATGATTGTCTCTCGTCGGGGGGGGGGGGGGGCAGTGCCCCCCTCAGGCCCCCCCCTAAACCCCACCTATGATTTTCATGATATTTTACTTTGTTTTCAAAACCACTCTTTTTCTGATAAATAGGTTTATACTATAAATCTCTTAATTATCTTAGCAAAGTTTTATATTCACAAGTCAAAAGTAAGTCAATACTCATCTTGTCTAGCTCTGCGGGAACTCTGTGTATTCCAGTTCAAGACAGTTAGGGTAGGTCGAAAAACTCCCATCTGATTTTCTTCTCTAACTTCAAAACCATCCTACATTGCTGTTTTACCTTCTTTTTGTAAAGGGCGTTTGATATTCTTTGCACTTCTTTGCATATGTAAAACATTAATCTTACTAATGCATTTGAAGTTTTGTGGTGTAAAAGCATTTATGACACCTTAGCTTCATCAAACAGCCTGTGTAAATACATCTAATGCCACTTCAGATGAAGCTTCTGTTTCCCGCAGTGTAAATATGAAGTTCGTTGATACTGATTTCATCTGAATGATAAAAACTCTACAGCTTCTTATTATTCTAGAATTTTTTGCATTGCATTTTTTAAAATATTTTGTTGCATTGAAAAAAAAAAAAAAAGTATAGGTATTATTTGTATAAGCCGTCAATTATAGTTCTTAGAAAGAAAATTAGAATCTGCAGGTCACACAAAAAAAGAACTGAAAGAGGAAAATTGCGATCAGTGTATCTCTAAAAAATATCTTCATTTGTGTGCGGAAGATAAACGAAGGTCTTATAAGTTTGAAACGATATGAGGGTGAGTAATTAATGACACAATTTCTATTTTTGGGTGAACTATCCCTTCAATACATTTAACATCTTAATTTCATTTTCATTGTTTTGTCTTAGCTCTTTCCCAGCGCTCACTAAAAGAGAGGAAAATACGTCTGAGCAGAGGACCTCAAGGAAACCATGCAGACTCAGAGCAAAGATGAAGGTCTCTTTTTCACTGTTCTACATTAATTTTCTTTGCTTAATATTTTCATGAATGTTTTTCTTCATATATTTCTCTTTTTTTTATGCAGATGATGGATTCAGCTATGATCTGTGATCTGCTGTGGTTATTCAGACAGCCATTTTGTTATCACCCGTCAACGCCAGTTGAATCGCATTAGTTTTTTTCAGAAAAACCAGCACTAGACTTCGGCTGCACTGTATCAAACTGAATACACAATGAATACACAATTTAGTGCATTTAAACTGGAAATAAGATGTATTAGTAGCATATGCAAGCTACACATTCATACTGTATCTGAATTTGTGCTGGATGAATTTTCTACTTCATTGGTTCAATTTCCCAGCCATCTTTAGCTTTACCAAAACAGGAAGCCAGCTGTTTTTACTGACAAGGGGACTTTAAATAAACTTATCAGCAAGATATGTTTTTATTTCCTCGGTTTCACGTTCTTCTTCCTTTTTTTTGAAACATTATTAAGCATGTGAGTACATGTAAGTGCTTGCCATCTTGTATTCTTATTATTGTCATGTCAACTCTAACTTCTTGCGTTCTTTCTCTCTTCCGTGTAAGTGGTGTCGCATCTCATCTATTTTTGTCTCTGTCTGAGCACTACGGCCTGCTTCTTGTAGATGTGACAAAATGAAAAACCCTCTGCTTCCCCTTTTGGGTTTTTTGAGATGTCAAGCATATATTTTGTAATAGTGAATTTTCCACTTGCAGCTGTAAAAGCTTTCAGAGTGTGAAAGGAGGAAGGGTAAAACTGTGAAGAAAAAAAAGTATACTTTTTTTTAACTTTCTGTACCGTTGTTTCAAACTAGCTGTTAACCTTTGCCTTGCACTATTTTTTAGAACTAATTTGGAGAATACTAAAATTCTTCATTTGATAATAGCAGGATATAACAGTTACCCAACAGCTAACATGTATCTAAATGAATAAAAGTACTGATAGCTGTGTCATACTTCGTGATCTATCACCTCTAATTGGTTTAGGATGTGGGAAACACCTGAATTGTTGCAGGAAGAGGTTACATCGTTTTCACTGTCAATCTGGGTGGAACAATTCAGAATTTTCACCCGAATACGCTAATCACCACAACACTTAGCATGCTAACTTTTGTATATACTGAGCAAATGTGTATGAGTAAAGTACAAAGCTAAAAATCCCAATAAAAACCCTTGGATCAACATACCTGACTTTCTGTTTTGTTTTGTTGTTTCCTAATGTGAATGTCTTATTTGCTCTATGCAAGCAGTATAATACGCATGTGTCCTATTTCTTCTCTCTCGTAAGTATTTTGCATATTAAGAATGAAGTTTTAGCTTAGTGTTTATTAAAGAAGAGGTAGATTTATGCATTCGCTTCTTTATAATGTTTCTGTCTCTTTCAAAAGAAGAGGGTGTTTAATCTCACCATCTGATAGGAGATTATTCTGTCCTTATGTAACTGTGAGGCCAAACCAACTGTCTGTTTCCAATCCAATAATATATTTGTGTGTTTCTGGCTAGTAGATAGTAGATACAGACAGCTCGCTATTCTAATCTGTTCTCAAGCAAATCTAGGTCACTGTTATTAATTTTGTGTTACTTTTTTCTATTTGTTTTGATTTTATTGTCACTTATATTTAAATTCACTCACTTTTTGGTGTTTGAATTGAATGATACTTTGGCTAAACTAACAATGCCGGGTTTTTATTTTTCTTCTCAGAACTAAAGTGACATTGCAAAAGTGTTTTAAACAAATTTTTTTTTTTTTTTTTTTTTTTTTTTTTTTTTTGCAACAGTCACAGAAAACACCCCAGTTTCACAGCGTACGAAATGGTATTGCGTGAATATGGCATGCGGATATTGAAGCGGAATATTCATGACAGATTTCCTTTGACTGGGGGGCGTCTCAATACTTACTAAGCGCCCTACCTAGACAGCATTGTAAGCGCCGTAAGAGCTTGATTTATTTTTGGCCGTTATCAGCTCGGTATGAGTCGGATGTGCTCGCTGTGTATGTATGAGGTGAGCTGACTCAGAGCGCAGCTGGTGTCTCAAACTGTTGCCTAGGAAGGCATCTCCGAAGTTTTTGAGACACGGCCGCTAACTTCCTCTTGGCCAGTACAGCGAGACAGTCTCACTGTCTAACTGAGGCACAGAAGCGCATCACTGTGATGGAGGAACCGGTGTGAAGGGACTTCAACATTTCTACATTTCGGTCAACTAGCGAGATATTGAGAATAAAGAACTATACTTTTCGTCTGGATTGCGACTGAACGGGTAAGCTCGCTTAACAAATACGTTTTTTTTTTTTTGTTTTTTTATTTTTATTTTATTTTTTATTGTTTACATACTTAGAGTTATTATTTAATTGGGTGTTTATGTTGTTTCATCATTTATGTTTTATATAATTGTTGTTGTTGTTTTTTTTTTTTTTGTAATGTAAGCGATTAAGACTTTTCGATTAAGACCACGTTCTTTAAAAAGCTTTCGATATTCGTTTTTTTAAACGAGGTTTTTATAGCTTTCATATCCACCTAACTTAAATAGTAAATGAATTTTTAAATGAATTTAGAATGTCTCTTTATTGTTGTTTGTGATTAGCTACTCTTTATAGTGTTCCTGGCTGTTCTTTTGTAAACTAGAATCTGTTCTCTACTGTATTAATAATAATACTATGGAAAAAATACCTATTTCTAGTATCTTCATCACATAATTTAGTTGTTTATTCTTTTACTGAATTCTTTATTTGGATTCATGTCTAAAGCTTGACAGTTACTGTGTCAAATCCAATAGATTATTATTTTTTTAAAACGCAGTCATGTGTTTGAGGAACCCGCATGTTTTTGTGAAATAATATCATGCTTTACTTTTAGTTATACTGGTACTTCCATAGTTCACTATAGTTTTGCAGAACATAACAATATCAGAGAACACATTTAAATATTTCTCTTCCTCCTCAGAGGATCCATCTCCTCATGTAAAAGGACACTCATAAACACTTTTTACAGTTATATTTTACATATCTCCATTGGCTGTTGGCCTGCTGAAGTAAGTAAGCTGTGGTGTTTTCTGACTGTTTGTCCGAACAGCTTCTGGGAGAAAAAACTAATAACAGTAAAAGAGCACTGACAAGGAAGGTGGAACTGACACATCCCACATTTGCATGTGTGGTTAAATGAAAAGAGCTTTAGTTCTGAGTCTCCCTGCGCTCCTGTGTGAAAGGTGAGCTCTGGGGCTTTGAGGGACAACATAATCTTTGGATGGGATGGGTGACACTGTCGAAAGGCAAATCTGAAAATTTCCTCCGGGTACAATCAGTTATCGGATTCGGGAGTCGGAAGAAGGAAATGTACTTGTGATCAAGCCAGCAATTAAGCAGGTTGACAGGAGACTAACTGAATAAAACCAGCTTGAAGAACCATCGAGTCACTTGTGAAAAGAAGTACACTTTAGTAGACCTTTCATTAGAGTACTTATTATTATGGCACTATAAAGTGCAAATTATGTTTTCAGACACTTAATAGTATGTTATTTGCAATTGAATGATAATGTAATTATAGTTTCAATTTATATTAAATGCTATTAGTTGAACTTAGTTCTTTGAAATATGTGGCCCTGGACCACAAAACCAGGTTTAGGTAGCACGGGTATATTTGTAGCAATAGCCAAAAATACATTGTATGGGTCAAAATTATCAAATCTTTCTTTATTATGCCAAAAATCATTAGGATATTAAGAAAAGATCATGTTCCATGAAGATGTTTTGTAAAATTGTTACCGTAAATATATCAAAACTTTCTTTTTGATTAGTAATATGTGTTGCTAAGAGCGTCATTTGGACAATTTCTAGGTGATTTTCTCAATATTTCGATTTTTTGCACCCTTGATTCTAGATTTTCCAGTAGTTGTATCTCGGCCAAATATTTTTCTATCTTAACAAACCATACATCAATGAAAAGCTTATTTATTCAGCTTTCATATGTATAAAATTGACCCTTATGAATGCTTTTGTGATCCAGGATAATATATGGTTAAATTACTGTCAAGCATTTATGATAAACTAAAGTAAGGCGCTTCGGTACGTTAGTTAACACATCAAAATAAGTGTACTTATTCAGACTTTAAAGTAAAACATTAATAAATAACATTAATAATATTAATACAGAGTGCGCTTTTAAGAGTGTGTTAAGAAGCATTGCCATCTCTTTTCAGTGGTCTTTTATTTCAATAATATTATATTCAAAGACAATTCATGCACTTTTAAGTTTTGAAGTATACTACAGGTGTACATGTAATAAAATTAAACGCACTTCTATTTCACAACATCCCTGATCCCATTTAAGAGTTGGCCAGTGAGACTAAAATAGCATTCGAAATCAAAACCAACACAAGAAAAAACTTCAAATAAAGAGAAAGCAGAACATGGGTGAACAAGATACGGGAAACAAGTTTTTAATGCGCCACACATTTCTCAAACTCATTGCGTCTACTGAAGGACGCAACTTTAGCAGTTCTTAAATTGCAGTTCAGCTAAACGCAGCTACATTTCCAATGACGTCTTCATCCTCGTTATCTTCAGGACAAACAGACTGACCACTGATGTGAAATATAGTGTTTCGGTTGTGGTTTTATGTAGGGTCATGCATGTCCAGACTAAGTTAATTATCAAGCATGAAACGAAACATAATCCTGCACCATAACAGCACATTGCACTTGCATGACAACAGACGCAAAATGAAGGTCCTTTATTCTTTGGCCATAGCCACAGAGGCCAACATAGAGGCCAAAGATCTCAGAAACGTGCGGTTTCCGTAGAACCTCACGTTCAAAAGTAATGTAAAAGTTGCTTTTTTCCTCCCAACAATCGACCAAGTTGGAATCTGCTTGTGATGGAAGGCGGTTCTGCGCATTTTGTTGATTAATTTCTGTTATGTTCTCAGAAAAGTGTTAGGTGTTAAGGCTAGCTGATTTGAATCAGCTTTGAACATTAGGTCTTAACCAACCACAGTTTCCATTGAGCAGCTTCCGCATGTGCATGTGTGAGCGAGTTAATGACAAAACCACAGGCGAGAGAGAACTGCAGCCTTCAACGTGGAAGTCAGTGTGAGAAACCGGTTATTTCGACTTTCACTACATTTACCGGTCAAGGTTACATATCCCAAAAGAGTCATAAACCTAAGTAGATTGTAGAACCAAGGGTCTCCACCAAAGGATTTTGTTTTAAATCATGTTTATTTATGGCTGACTCTTCATACTGGAAGTACTAATCTGAAGTATCATCTTACTACGTACCACTTAGGTTCAATTTGTACAGTATGCCAAAAGCTGTGGCATTTAAAGTGGCAATTTGAGTCATGTATGGCACATTACAGACATTTTCCATTGTAATCTGTATCTTACATGCTTTTCGAGCCACAAAAGTAACTACTGTTTAGTGGGAACTCAGAACAACCCATGTTTTGCATATTTGCTTCTGAAAATGTTCTGTTTTTAAAAGTAAAAGGTCAACCTGCATTAATGTCTTCTGGTGTTAACTTTTCAGGCCTCAACATGGGCTGTGTGGGGACCAAACCGGAGCAGGATCCCATTGGCAAATCGATGGGTAACAATGACAGCTCCAACCAGACAGCACATTACACCAAAGACCCTACGGTAGGATCCAAAGCTGTAAGTTGAAGCATTTCGAAATTTCTGATTAAACTGAAAATACATTTTCAGGGTTATTCCAGACCTTGATTGTTACTGAAAAGTGCTGAGCTGCCACCAGTATTGCTGGTTTCAGCATAAATTGTGACTTCAAATACTGTACTTCCACTTTCTTAGAGACTGAAAGTACAGCTGTATGATCGTCTTGACTTTGCATATATTAATAAAATATTAAATGTGAATCTGGAGCTTAAAACCAGTCGTAATTAGCATTGGTATATTTGTAGTAATAGCCAACAATACATTGTATGGGTCAAAATTATCAATTTTTATTTTATGCCAAAATTCATTAGGAAATTAAGTACAGAACTTGTTCCATCAAGATATTTTGTACATTTTCTACCGGAAAAATATCAAAACTTGATTTTTGATTAGTAATATGCATTGCTAAGAACTTAATTTGGACAACTTTAAATGTGATTTTCTCTTTTTTTTTTTTTTTTTTTTTGCACCCCTCAGATTCTAGATTTTCAACATCCTAACAAACCATACATCAATGGAAAACTTATTTATTCAGCTTTCAGATGATGTAAAAATTGACCCTTAAGACTCCAGGGTCCATATATAATAACATATTTTGAATTAACTATCATTTATTTCAGGTTTTAGTTATTTCTACATTTTTCAGTTTTTTTTTTTAAATATATATATTTCTGTTTAGATTTACTAAATTTATATTTCAGTTTTAGTTTTAGAAATTTTAGCTGCCAATTTCTCATTTAAAGTTTTTCATCTTCATTTAAACTTTATTCCAGTTACTGAAACTTAATGTTTAATAGTTTTAGTTGTAGTTTCGATCAACACTAACAACACTGCTCTGCACTTGGTTTCTACCTGATTTACATAACGACCTTAAAAAGAGTTTGAAATGTTTATTTATTTAAACAGATATCCTCTATTTGAAAGGCAGCCTCACGTAGGTCTGTTTTTTTGCTCAGAAAAGAGAACTGAAATATCTAGTTTGGTGTTTTAAATACCTCTTTTTCCATCTACAGAACAGAACCACCTCCAACTTTACTTCTGGGCCAGATAGTAAGTGAAACTGTCTTTGATGACTAGTAAAGAGAGAGGATGTCTCATTTAGAATGTTAGAGTATTGTAAAATGTTAAAATTCTTAAAACGTCATTTTAACTCATATGGTTGACCTTGTGAGCAAGAGTAAAAACATACAGCGATGTGGCTGGAAATGTGTCGTAAACATGTAAAACGTAGCTTGTTATGAGGTTTAGTGGCGACACAGATAGTTTGTTGTTTTCCATATGCACTTCATTCAACCTCAATGTGTGCTGCAGCACAGAGAGCGTATACGCTTGCTATTAAAGTCTGTGTGAAGCAATATTAAATATGTGTTCTGAGTTAGTCACACCACCGAAAAAATTGTTTGTAACCACCCACCCAAATCTGAATGACAAGAATCTTAAAAAAAAAAAAAAATGCAGTATTCTCTGCTCTCAAACGATGGGGGCGTGGCCAGTGCTGAAACAACGCCCACTCACAGAAGAGCTGTCGCCTCTCTCAACTGTCAAACACAAATAAATTTAAATAAGGAGGCCGAGCTGTTTTGTAAATTATCGCAGCCACAGGGCTGGGCGATTTTTCCGATATTTTCGATTAATTCGAATTCGTTTTATATATATTACCAAATGTTAAAATTAGACAATTTGACAATATGCCAGTGACAAAAGTAAAGAGAAAAGAGCAATCCAACCGCATGTCGGCGCACGTGATTAACCGTTCACGTGTGACGCGCTCATATCGGTACACAGAATCAAAGACTATTGAATAATACCCAAGACCTGTCACTCGTCTAGTTTTGAATGGGGAAAGATGCAACGCTCATTATGTCCGCGAAGCCCCATCTTCTTAATGAAAGAGCCAATCGTTGATAGGTAAAGTCAGCGCGTCACTGCAGCTGCCGTTAGAAGTCCCGGTTACGATAAAAACAGCGTTCTGAGCCGTGCGCTCAGTACTGCGCATGCGCACTGGCTGATCTCGCCTGAAAAATAAGCTTTTTTTTTTAATGCTATTGGAGCATAAGGAACAATATTTATGAGGCAGTTCTTGTCGGATTTTATTGGTGATTTCAAACATGAAGTTTAAAAGTAAGTTTGATGTTTCCCCATTCAATGAAATAGGAGTTGCACTTGCCTGCCCGAGAGGCGTTTCAAAGATGGCCGCCGAGTGAAATGACTTGCCTTAAAGGGACTTTGACAGTATGCGGTTTTGTGGTAACAAATGTGCGACGCGGGCTGTAGAATAGGACAAACATACAAGACGATGGGAGTGAGTTGCTTTTAACGCCGCGTTTTTATAATGCCGCATGAGATACAAGAGACGTGAGTGGAACAGTCAAACGCGCCCGTGTTTACATAGAAAAAAAACAATGGAAAAGCAGCGCAATCGAATAAAACCCCTGTGAAGTACTATATAAGAACTATAAATATTTCATGTTTGCATTATGGTGACAGGCTGAAAGCTGCTGTTCATTGTTATAGTCACAGAACATTTATAGTTAATAACAGTCTACTGGTGTTATACCTTCAGTAATTTTGAATTTGAATTACCTTGACTTTTTGAGGTTTTTTTTAAACCATTTTCCTAGTATTATTTCTGAACATATAATGCGTATAAGACAAGTTTGTACAAGATGTAGCTGTAGTTTTTCTGCAAAGATAATTAACAAGTGATTTGTTTAACATTTACATTATGTTGACAACTTCATGTGTGGTGCACTTGAAATAGAAATTTCTTTAACTACAGGGTTAATTAAAAAAAAGTTACTTGAATCATGTTGTAGTTTCCTTTTTAAAGCTGACTAGTTAAAAATCTTAAAAAATTGAGAACTGGTCAAACGTCCTGAAAAACTTTGCAAATCTCGCCATATCGCCCAGCCCTGGCAACCAGGTTATATACAGACTGTAGGCTGTAGTAACTAACAGTAATTGACAGTAACTTGCGATTGAGTGGGCGAACCACTGATGCTTATGCACTCTAGTTATTATAGTGTTAGGGGAGGGCCTATGCTCAGTGGCGCCTTAAAAATAATAAACGCAAAATGGTCCACAATTCAGTACTACATAGTTCACAGTCTTTGCAACCTGTTTTCAGCAATATAATATAATATAATATTTATAATGTATTTAGAAACAGTTCTCTGAATTGCCTTTACACAGACTTTAGGTCGCACTTTAAAACCTTTTGTTGTACCCTGTTGGAATTGTGGTATGATCAAAAAGAAAGTGTTGTTATAAACGCTATCGTGTGACACCAGTCTTTTTCTTACTCAGAAACATAGTAAATGTGTGATCACAGCTCTTTCACACTAAAGGTTCCATTTGCCTTTAGGTTCAGAAAACATCGCCATAGCTCTGTATGACTATGAAGCTATGCATGAAGGTGACCTGGGCTTTAAGAAAGGAGACAGACTCAAAATCCTTCTGGAGTAAGTAGACCTGTCATTCTATATGAGGATTTAATAGGCAGTATCTCACTTTCTCTGATTGATTGATTGATTGATTGATTGATGTGTGTAGGTCAGGTGAATGGTGGAAAGCAGCATCTATCAGCACTGGTCAGGAGGGCTACATCCCCAGTAACTATGTTGCCAAGGATACTCTGGAAACTGAAGAGTGAGTAAATATGTATGGTTTGTGTACATTTGTAGTGGTGCCATTGATATCACAGTAAAGGTTGTTTATAATATATGAATAATAAGGCTGTTTAAAATTCTAATATAATATTTTTATTCAGTGTTTCCGCAATTGCAACTTTTTATCTCACGATTATGATTATTTTTTTTTCTCAGAATTGTGAAATATAAACTCACAATTCTTAGAAATAAAGTCACAATTCTGACTTTTTTCTCGCAATTCAGACTTTATTTCTCAAAATTATGACTTTATAAATTCATGTAATCTCACATTTGAGAGAAAAAAACGTCAGAATTATGGGTTTTTATCTCGCAATTGTGAGTTTATAATACGCAATTCTGAGAAAAAAAAATCCTAATTGTTAGATACAAAGTAGAAAAAATATATATATTTTTTCATATCTCGCAATTCTGACTTTATAACTTGCAATTGTGAGTTTATATTTCACAATTTTGAGAAAAGTGTCATAATTGCATAAAAAAAAGTTAGAATTGTGAGGAAAAAAGTCAGAATTATGAGAAAAAAAGTCATAATTTCAAGAATATAAACTTGCATTTGCAAGAAAAAGTAAAAATTGCAATTCTGACATTATTTCTCGCAATTGTGAGTTTATATCTCGCAATTCTGACTTTATTACTTGCAGTTGTGAGTTTATATTTCACAATTCTGAGAAAAAAGTCAGTATTGTGAGAAAAAAGTCAGAATTGCAAGGTATAAACTCGCATTTGCAAGAAAAAAGTCAAAAATGTGGGTTTTTCTCGCAATTCTGACTTTATTTCTCGCAATTGTCAGGTTATATCGCACAATTCTGAGAAAAAAAGTAGTAATTGCAAGAAAAAGTCAGAACTGTTAGAAAAAGTCAGAATTGCGAGATATAAACTCGCAAATTAACTCACAAATGCAAGTTTATATTTCACAATTCTGAGAAAAAAGTCAGTATTCCGAGAAAAAAGTCAAAATTGTAAGAAAAAAGTCAGAATTGCGAGATATAAACGAAATTTTCCTCGCAATTCTGACTTTATTTCTCACAATTGTGAGGTTATGTCACAAAATTCTGACTTTATAACTTGCAATTGCGAGTTTATATCTTACAATTCTGAGAAGAAAATCAAATTGCAAGAAATTGCAAGAATATAAACTTGCATTTGCAAGAAAAAAGTGAAAATTGCAATTCTGACATTATTTCTCGCAATTGTGAGTTTATATCATGCAGTTCTAAGAAAAAAGTCAGAACTGTGAGCTACAAACTCACATTTGTGAGAAAAAAGTCAGAATTGCGTGTTTTTTTTTCTCTCAATTGTAAGTTTATTTCTTGCAATTCTGACTTTATTACTTGCAGTTGTGAGTTTATATTTCACAATTCTGAGAAAAAAGTCAGTATTGCGGGAAAAAAGTCAAAAATGTGGATTTTTCTCACAATTCTGACTTCATTTGTCGCAATTGTCAGGTTATATCACACAATTCTGAGAAAAAAAGTCATAATTGTGAGAAAAAGTCAGAACAGCTAGAAAAAAAGTCAGAAGTACGAGATATAATCTCACAATTGCAAGGAAAAAAAGGCAGAATTGAGGGTTTATATCTTGCAATTCTGACTTTATTACTTGCAATTGCAAGTTTATATTTCACAATTCTGAGAAAAAAGTCAGTATTGCAAGAAAAAAGTCAAAATTGTGAGAAAAAAGTCAGAATTGCAAGATATAAACAAAATTTTCCTCGCAATTCTGACTTTATTTCTCGCAATTGTCAGGTTATATCGCACAATTCTGAGAAAAAAAGTAGTAATTGCAAGAAAAAGTCAGAACTGCTAGAAAAAGTCAGAATTGCGAGATATAAACTCGCAAATTAACTCACAAATGCAAGTTTATATTTCACAATTCTGAGAAAAAAGTCAGTATTCCGAGAAAAAAGTCAAAATTGTAAGAAAAAAGTCAGAATTGCGAGATATAAACAAAATTTTCCTCGCAATTCTGACTTTATTTCTCACAATTGTGAGGTTATGTCACAAAATTCTGACTTTATAACTTGCAATTGCGAGTTTATATCTTACAATTCTGAGAAGAAAATCAAATTGCAAGAAATTGCAAGAATATAAACTTGCATTTGCAAGAAAAAAGTGAAAATTGCAATTCTGACATTATTTCTCGCAATTGTGAGTTTATATCATGCAGTTCTAAGAAAAAAGTCAGAACTGTGAGCTACAAACTCACATTTGTGAGAAAAAAGTCAGAATTGCGTGTTTTTTTTCTCTCAATTGTAAGTTTATTTCTTGCAATTCTGACTTTATTACTTGCAGTTGTTAGTTTATATTTCACAATTCTGAGAAAAAAGTCAGTATTGCGGGAAAAAAGTCAAAAATGTGGATTTTTTCTCACAATTCTGACTTCATTTGTCGCAATTGTCAGGTTATATCACACAATTCTGAGAAAAAAAGTCATAATTGTGAGAAAAAGTCAGAACAGCTAGAAAAAAAGTCAGAAGTACGAGATATAATCTCACAATTGCAAGGAAAAAAAAGGCAGAATTGAGGGTTTATATCTTGCAGTTCTGACTTTATTACTTGCAATTGCAAGTTTATATTTCACAATTCTGAGAAAAAAGTCAGTATTGCAAGAAAAAAGTCAAAATTGTGAGAAAAAAGTCAGAATTGCAAGATATAAACAAAATTTTCCTCGCAATTCTGACTTTATTTCTCGCAATTGTGAGGTTATGTCACAAAATTCTGACTTTATAACTTGCAATTGTGAGTTTATATCTTACAATTCTGAGAAGAAAATCAGAATTGTGAGTTAAAAAGTCACAATAACCTTTTTTTAAATTTTTTATTCAGTGGCGGAAATGGACTTTCAAATGGTTTATTTAACAAAGACACGTTAAATTAATCAGTGAATTCTGGAAAAAGAACATTTTTACAGTTTCTACAAAAATATTAAGCAGCTCAGCTGTTTTTAACATTGATAATAAGAATTGGTTTCACCCACTTAATATTAGAACATATATATATATATATATATATATATACATACACACACAAATACTAGAATGATTTCTGAAGCATCATGTGACACTGAAAACTAGAGTAATGATACTGAAAACTCATTGCATTACTGGAATAAATGACCTTTTAAAATATATTCAAATAGAAAACTGTTATTTTAAATTGTAATAATATTTTACAATATTACTGTTTTTTTAATGTAATAAACTGCTTTTTAATTTATTTATGTATGTGTCTACAGCTGGTTTTTTAAGGGTGTCAGCAGAAAGGATGCAGAGAGACAGCTGCTGGCATCTGGAAACAAAATAGGATCTTTTATGATCAGAGACAGTGAAACCACCAAGGGTACGTTCTTCAGTTTTAGACAAGGGGTGTAATACTGAAGCATTCACAGTGTTCGTTTTTTATATCTGAAACATTTTTACTTAAACCGCACATCTACCAGATCCTTATCTGCCCTTAAAAACATCTGTATCTCTTCCCTCAGGAAGCTACTCTTTGTCCGTCAGAGACTGCGACCAAACAGGAGACACTGTGAAGCATTATAAGATCCGCACGCTGGATAATGGAGGCTTCTATATTTCCCCACGTATCACCTTCAACACCCTGCAGGATCTGGTCAGCCACTACAAGAGTAAGTACAAAAATGCAAAGATTTGGACACATTTCATTAGATAATATACGTATGTTTAGTCTTTACTAACCTTTTTCATGAAAGATTGTTCACATGCAATTAACGAATTGTGTACATTTACGTCTACAGAGCAGAGTGATGGGTTGTGCCAATCTCTCACTAGTCCCTGTCTGAGTCCCAAACCTCAGAAACCTTGGGAGAAAGATGCCTGGGAGATCCCACGCGAGTCCCTCAAACTGGACAAACGTCTGGGAGCAGGCCAGTTTGGAGAGGTCTGGATGGGTAAGAAACATACTGCTTACTTTAATATGCAGTTCTTATGTGTCTGTTTACTCCAAAAAAAAAAAAAAAAAAAAAAAAAAGATTTGTTGTGCAGCATGGGTTGTTTAGCAGGATGTGAAAGATTTTCTCAGTTTGTCCAGGGTAAAATACAGTTTATGGTTAATATTTATTATATATTATAAATGAAAATAACCCCACTGCATTAATTCATTTATTTATTCATCATTTATATATTTATGTATTCATGTATTTATTTTATTTTACCAAATTTTATTTTATACTTACCATTCTACAAATTTATTATTGGTATTTTTACCATAAAACTCTATATAGTATTTAATAATTGATGTTCAATATTTATTATATATTATAAGCAAAAATAACCTTAATGTCTTTTAGCATATATATATATACACATATATATATATATATATAATTTTTTATTTCTTTTTTATTATTTTTATTTATTTATTTTTTAATAATTACCGTTCAACGGATTTACCATTGGTATTTTTAGCATATAAGCTATATATAGTATTAAATAATAGATGTTCAATATTTATTATATTAAAAATAAATATAACATTATTGTCTTTTAGCATTTATTTTATTTATTTATTTATTTTACAATTATCATTCTACAAATGTGTCATTGGTATTTTTTATCACACAAACTATAAATAGTATTTAATAATTGATGTTCATTATTTATTATATATTACAAATAAAAATAACCTCAATGTCTTCTAACATTTATTTTATTTTATTTTACCATTCTACACATGTACCATTGGTATTTTTTTTATCATAATATATAGTATTTAATAATTGATGTTCAATATTTATTATATAGTACAAATAAAAACAACCTTAATGTCTTTTAGCTTTTAATTTTATTTTATTTTTTATTTTATTATTTTACAAATGTACCACTGGTATTTTTATCATATAGACTATATATACAATATAATTTAATTGATGTTCAATATTTATTATATATTAAAAAATAAAACTAGCATCATATATTATGACAACATTACTATACGTATATATACACACACACACACACACACACACACACACACAGACACACATATTTAAATGATCAAATTAGATCAAAATAGAGTGTCATATTGCTTTATTAACAGAAAATACAGTAGGCAAAATGTAAGTAATTTACATATGAATCACAATGACACTGTTGTTCCATCACAAATGATTATTATTGGAAAAAAATCTTTTATTTTTTTTATTACAAACCTTAACAAAAATCCTGTACCTACAAAAAAACCAACCAAACAAACAAACAAACAAAAAAGCTGACCAGATCTTGAACCTGACCTGAAACCCCACAGTTTTTCAGATCCTGTCACATTTTGAGCAGGAAGCCGACACTAACAATGATACAGAAAATGAAAATCCAGCGTAACTCATCTCTGTTTGCTTCTCAGCAACATATAACAAGCACACAAAAGTGGCAGTGAAGACTATGAAGCCTGGCAGTATGTCTGTGGAAGCTTTCCTCATGGAGGCCAACTTAATGAAAACCCTCCAGCATGACAAACTGGTCCGTCTCAACGCTGTGGTCACCAAAGAAGAGCCCATATACATCATTACAGAGTTCATGGAGAAAGGTGCGTGTGATTCCAGAGTCCAACGTTCAAAGCATGGCTTTATATATCTTTGTTAATTATCTGTGTGTGCGTATGTTTAACAGGCAGTTTACTGGACTTCATTAAAAGCGATGAAGGGAATCGTGTCCAGTTGCCCAAACTGATTGACTTCTCAGCACAGGTGAGGCAGTTTGAAGGTCTCATTTGTTCAGTTAATGGCTTTCCTCCCCCACAGAGAGTCACGTGTTCCCTTGAAGTGGAAGACAGGTTTGTCTTTGTAGATTTTAATATTCAAATGCGATAACCGACAGACAGTAATATTTGTGTACAGAGGTGTGTGCGAGTGTGTGTGTGTGTGTGTGTGTGTGTGTGTGTGTGTGTGTGTGTGTGTGTGTGTGTGTGAGGGAGAGGGTGTAGTCCATAATTAACATGACAATCTATTCCTCTTATATATACTCTTTGTCACTGTTAATCCAAGATAATATCAGTTGGTTCTCTCTATTGTGAAATATACGCTTGTGGTCAAAAATAAGGAATAATTACATTTTTTCAAATATTTTTAAAAGAAGTCTCTTATGCTCGCCAAAACTGTATTTCCAGAAATAATAATAAATGTTTTTTGAGCATCAAATCAGCATATTAGAATGATTTCTGAAGGATCATGTGACACTGAAGACTGGAGTAATGATGTTGAAAAATCAGCTTTACATCACAGGAATAAATTACATTTTAAAATATATTCAAAGAGACATCAGCTATTTGAAATTGTAAGAATATTCACAATATTACTTATTTACTGTATTTTTGATTAAATAAATGCAGCTGAGCATAAGAGACTAAGTGAGCATAAAAACATCTCAAATGTGTGTGTGTATATATATATATATATATATATATATATATATACACACTACCATTCAAAAGTTTGGGGTCAGTAAGACTTGTAATAGTCTTTAAAGTAGTCTCTTATGCTCATCAAGGCTGCATTTAAAATATAGAAAAAAAACAGTAATATTGCAAAATGTTTTTACAATATAAAATAATGTTTTTTATTTTAACATACTTTAAAATAGAATTTTTATCAGCTGTTACTCCAGTCTTAAGTGTCACATGATCCTTCAGAAATCATTCTAATATGCGGAATTATTATTAGAATGATCAATGTTGGATAATATCAACAGTTGTGCTGCCAAATATTTTTTGGAACCTGTAATTTTTTTTTTCAGGATTCTTTCATGAATAACAAGTTTAAAAAGTACAGTGTTTATTAAAAATATAAATATTTTATAACAATGTAAATTATTTATTATTAACTTTTAATAAACTTTTAATTATTAACTTAATACATCCTTGGTGAATAAAAGTATTAATTTCTTTAAAAAAAAAAAAAAAAAAGAAAGAAACAATAAAAATGTACTGACCCCAAACTTTTGAACGGTAGTGTATACACACACACACACACACACACACACACACAGAGTACAACAGTACAACAGAAAATCATACAAATAATTTCAACTCATAAGTTAAATCAACTTAAATGTACAAGTCATCTAAACTTATTTAGAGTTGAAATGACATGTACATTTAAGTTGATTTAACTTAAAATTTTAAGGTGGCTGCTGAACTTAAGTTTTTAAGTGTATATATATATATTAGGGCTGACAAATATTGCATACAAAAGAAATGTTTGAGTTTGCCTAATATATGTGTGTGTAATGTGTGTAATTATTATGTATATATAAATACAAGTATATATTTAAGAGAAATATGTTATTTACGTACCAAATATTTTTATTTATATATAATATAAATTCTATAAAAATTATAATAAATACATATACTTGTAAATATACATTAAATATATACATGAATGTGCTTGTATTTATATATACATAATAATTACTCGCAGTACACACACATATATTAGGCAAACTCAGACATTTCTTTTGTATGCAATATTTGCCAGCCCTAATATATATATATATATATATATATATATATATATATATATATATATATATATATATATATATATATATATATATATATATATATATATATATATATACAACATTTTGACCACCAGTATACATTCAGAATCTGGTAATATGCAAGTTAAATAATTAAATAAATAGGTAAAATACGACATTGTCAGTGATGCTTCATTCATTTTGAATGCATTTGTGCGTGATAGTTGCAAAAAAGGGCGCGGCACTAAGCTGGAAAGAGGAAGAGAATTGCAAGCACTTAACAAGACAGATGTGAATCTGCCCTGACTGATAAGAGGATTCACACTCGCATTCACACACACACACACACGCACACACTTTTATAGCTTATCGTACCTCTTGCTTTCAGTGACACAAACCCGGTGTAAGCACATCATTATAAGTAACTAAAACATTATTTTTCCTCTCACTTTAGATAGCAGAAGGCATGGCTTACATTGAGCAGAGAAACTACATTCACAGAGACCTTCGTGCTGCCAACATCCTGGTCAACAAGAGCTTAGTGTGTAAGATCGCTGATTTCGGACTGGCTCGTATCATAGAGGACAACGAATACACTGCCAGAGAAGGTTAGTCTGTTGAGACCAAGTGGAGAAACCAAGTTAATATAAGTTTTTTTATAGGTTATCGTCAGAGGAAGTCATGTTAATATTTTTTCTTTTTGTGACCTAAGGTGCAAAGTTCCCCATAAAATGGACCGCTCCGGAGGCCATAAACTATGGTTCCTTTACCATTAAATCTGATGTGTGGTCCTTTGGTATTCTGCTCACAGAAATCATTAGCTATGGTCGCA
This sequence comes from Cirrhinus mrigala, assembly GCA_036247105.1. Classification (NCBI taxonomy): domain Eukaryota; kingdom Metazoa; phylum Chordata; class Actinopteri; order Cypriniformes; family Cyprinidae; genus Cirrhinus; species Cirrhinus mrigala. Next base: position 21,038,299 of record CM070029.1, read on the forward strand.
CACCGTATCCAGGTTAGTGGTCACCACAGTGCACTTTGAATATGCTAAAAGGGTCATTCTCTGGAACCTGTGCCATCTGTACCTTCTTTTTGTGTCCCTATCCACCTTATTCTTCAATGCGGAAGTAAGCCTATGGGTGAGACTTTCAGTTCATTATCCGCTATAGAGAAATAACGAGAAGATTAACAATGTGCAGTAAACTGTAAAACAGTTTGCACTAGAAACCAGCATGTTCATAATTAAGATAATATGTTAAAATAACATGGTAAGACACACCGATTTGCAATATCAAGCAGCAAAACGAGCTGTTTTGTACAGCTAAAAATAGCTGGACATGGATGAGACCAGAACCCAGATCCATAAAATTTACCAATGGCTGTCCTCGCTCTTATGGGAAAAATAAGGTGGATATGACTTATTAAAATAACAGGATTCTGATTATTAGTTACTTGATTGATTTAACTCTGTTAAGTATTTTACACTGCAAAGCTCAACAGGTTGTTCACTAATAATTTGAGGAAATTGACTTCCTTAAATCATTTAAGTTAAAAAAAAATATTTGAGTATTGTGAATTTATGTCATTTGTGCTAAAAGTTTGCAAAAAGTACATTTCTTGACATTAAAATTAAATTATAAACTATAAACCCTAATTAATGTAGCTAAAACGTAAATGAGTAAAGACCATATAAATAAAGCTATAACATCTTACAGTTAACTAGCAGTAGCAAATTCCAGTAATTGTTTCAGTTCTTCTTATTTGGGTTCACATAACTCACATAAGTGCAGTCAACAACAAGCAAACTTACTTTGCACTACCTTTCAAAAAGACTTTTTATTGTCTTTTTGTAATATATTCAAATACACTACCAGTCAAAAATTTTTGAACAGTTGATTTTTAATGTTTTTAATGTTTTTTTTAAAGAAGTGTCTTCTGCTCACCAAGCCTGCATTTATTTGATCCAGAATACAGCAAAAACAGTAATATTGTGATATATTTTTTACTATTTAAAATAACTGTTTTCTATTTAAATATTTAAAATGTAGTTTATTTCTGTGATCAAAGCTACATTTTCAGCATCATTTCTCTTCAGTGTCACATGATCCTACAGAAATCATTATAATATGCCGATTTGCTGTTCAAGAAACATTTTTTTTATTATTGTCAATATTTAAAACAGTCGAGTACTTTTTTTTTAGGATTCTTTGACGAATGGAAAGATTCAAAGATCAGCATTTAACTGAAATAAAACATTTTTGAACGCTTATAAAAATATTACCATTTCAGATAAATGCTGTTCTTCTGAATTTTCTATTCATCAAAGAAACCTGAAGAAAATTTTTACTCAGCTGTTTTTAACAAAATACTAATAATAAATGTTTTTTGAGCAGCAAATCAGAATATTAGAATCATTTCTGAAGGACCGTGTGACTGGAAGCTAAAAATTGCATTTTCTAATATATTCAAATAGAAAACAGTTATTTTAAATAGTAAAAATATTTCAAAGTTTTACTGTTTTTGCTGTACTTTGAGTCAGATAAATGCAGGGTTGGCGAGCAGAAGAGACTTTAAAATCTAAACATTAAAAAATCTTAAAAACATTTAATAACATTAAAAATCTTTCTGTTCAAAAACTTTTGACTGGTAGTTTATATTCTAAACGATAGTATTGCAAAATATTAATACAATTTCAAATAGCTGTTGTCTATTTTAATATATATTCAAATATAATTTATTTCTTTGATGTTAAAGCATCCTTATGGAATACAAGTTTTAATTTCTTTCCCCGAAAAATTTTAATTATACTTAATACATTAGTATATTTTAATACATTTCTCTGTTTAGTTTTACAGTGCATTTTTAAATCTTTTTGTTTTCTTTTGTCCAATCATCATCATTACATTTACAAAATCTCTGTTCAAGCCTGTTACACTGAAACATTTCCTTTTTAAACAATAAATAAATAAATAAATAAAATAAATAAAAGATGTTTTCTGTCATCATATTTGATGGATTGACCTAATAAGTAATTTTCAATGCCTGGTTTAGTCTTTATCTCATCTGGTGCAGTAATATTAGTTAGCTACGGTCTTGGTTCATTCACTTTGAAGTGAGAAAATATGATTTCTAGATGTTTTAACAATAACAATATATACAATTTTAAAAAACAATTTAGAAAAATCCTTAATTGTTAAGCTCAAATTGCACAGTTTCCAGAGAATAACCAAGAAGAAATTTGTGTAAAGAGCAGAAGCTCAAACTCTGTGTTTACGGTGTGTGTTTAGGTATGACAAATCCAGAGGTGATCCGTGCTCTAGAGAGAGGTTACCGTATGCAGCGTCTGGACTCCTGCCCTCAAGAGCTCTATGACATCATGCTGGAATGCTGGAAGAACAAGCCTGAGGACAGGCCCACATTTGAGTACCTGCAGAGTGTGCTGGAGGACTTTTACACTGCCACGGAGAGCCAGTATCAGCAACAGCCTTGAGGCACACACACACACACACACACACTTGACCTTGATCTTGCATAAATCCCTTGTATCAGGAATTGTACACATATATAAATTATCCATGCCAACCTGTTGACTTTATACATATGTAGTGAAATCAAATGTGAAAAGTTAAAGTGAGTTATTTAATGATGTGTAAATGAATACAATTTGAAAATCTCAATAACAGCAGTTTTAATTCCTATCGTGCAGAGCCCTTTGCCTTACTCTGAGTTTCACACAACAGAAGCTATATAGCTAGAATTTTAATATAAAACGTCAGAATATTGTCTTTTTTAATTTTACAACTTGCCTGAATTATTTGTAAAAACCTGATGACAGATGTAATTTAAAGCACTTGAGAGCATTAAAATAAATTGTAGTTTTGATTGCTTATGAGGAAGTTAGCTATTTCTAAAACTTTAACCTACATTAGGTTTCAAAGAAGTTATTGTGGATTAGGAAATGTATATACATGTATTTGCTCAGAAAAAAAAAAAAAAAAAAAAAAAACAATATTAAATCATTGCCCCAACCATTTCAGAAAAAAAAACATCTGTCCCTGAGGTAGTTATGAATATTTCTTTAAGTTTCTCTGTATTGTTATTTTATGCAGTTGTAAGTTTATGCTCACTTTTTAAGATTTTCAGGTTCATATGCCTCTTTAGGTACTTGTACGTCTTCTGTTTTGTTGATATTTGTTTGAAATTTTGTGCAATACTAGTAAAGGATAAATTATGTGACATTCTTTTTTTCTGATTTCCTGCAGTCATAGAAGGGTCCTTATTTGTGTCTTCATCAATATGTAAAACATGATGCTGATTATGCACCTGGTTTTCAGTACACTTTTTTTATAATGTAAAGACTTTTCCAAAGAGTTACCTATAAATGTATGTAGTGTGTATGTATGTTGTTACAATTAGACATAAAAGAAATAAATTAATTTTAATTTTGAGAAGTGTGAAGGAAGAAATGTCATTCACTCTCATTCTCGTAATAGTGCTACAAACTTGTTATACTATTTTATTGATGCATTTATTAAACCATGGAAAACTACCACATTGTTAAGACATGACTAACACTATAATGATAGGCAGTGTTGTGGGTAACGCATTACAAGTAACACAAGTTACATAATATTATTACTTTTTCCAGGTAACTAGTAAAGTAACTCATTACTTTTTAATTGACAAGAAAATATCTGAGTTACTTTTTTTCAAATAAGTAACGGCAGTTACTTTTCCCCCATTTATTGATCAAAAGCTCTCCTGTCCCTGTGTTGAGAGAAATCGGGAGTTACTTAATGTTACTTAATTTAGTTCTAGAATAAATGTGAACATGCATTAATTCATCTCACTCACAAAAAAACAGATTCAGTATTCCTCAAAATGAATAAAAACAGTGAAATTCAATTCAGAATATGACTCAAACGTGCAATAATTAAATACGTTAAATAATACAAACATCCTTTATGCATTTAATACCATTTTATTAACCAATGTCTTTGCTGCCAACCTTCGATGATCCAAGTTAACCATACTAATGAGCAAAAATTACTCAAGATAATCTAACATTTGTTTTCCTTTTTTTTTTTTTTTATTGCTTTTTATAAGAGTTGATATTTTTTCTACAATGCAGACGTCAGTTTACTTTTCTCAAAGCCTGAGGCTTTCGGTGTGAAAAGGCTTTTACATTTGCCAAAAATATAACTTTTTATATTAAAAAAAAACAAGCAAACCCTGCCCAGATTAAAAAAGTAACGCAAAAGTAAAGTAATGCATTACTTTCCATAAAAAGTAACTAAGTAATGTAATTAGTTACTTTTTTAGGGAGTAACTCAATATTATAATGCATTACTTTTAAAAGTAACTTTCCCCAACACTGATAATCTGATAATATATATATATATATATATATATATATATATATATATATATATATATATATAACTTACCATTTTATAATTTTGCAATTTTTTATCATATGTATTAGTATGTATGACGGTAACTCAAACAAAGACAAACACGTATGCAAATATTTTTGCCTTTTACTGTAATGTAAAAAAAAAAAAAAAAAATTCCAACGCATTATTATGTCTAACTGGAAACGTTTGAATGACACATTATTGACTGATGTGGCAGGAAATAGTTTGACTGTGATCCATTAATTGCCATTTCTGGAGGCTGCTGTTACTAATGATAAAGAAGTAACAGTGTTTTACATATAATAATACGTAAACTGAATCACTAAATCGTCACAACTACCAATATTGCTAAACAAGAATTACCTTTAAAAGCCCTCGCTTAAAATGCTGAAACTTCCAGACCTGTTGCCACCATCTTTTGTCAATATTCTTAAGTCTTGACTTGAGCGTTGAGTGAAATGACAGCAGCATGATGACGCATTGACATTTTTCCTGTGACGTCTGCAATGACACGTGTAGTCAAGATGGCGGCGGTGATGGTGAGTGCCGACGCTAAAGTATCTTGTGTTTGTCTGTTTCACAAAAGGTTTGATTTCACACCGTTAGAGATGACCAAATTCAAACCAATTTGTTTCGTGTTGCTCATTGTGAGTGTGCCGTTTAATGCCATTTGTTATTTCCGCGCAGTGGATGCCGATTAAAAAACAGCCGGCTAGCATAAACACTTAGCAGGCAGCTAATTATCGAGTGTTTGCTAAGAGTGAAACCGACGTAAAATCCTGAGGTAATCTAAAACATAAGCCGTATGAAGCAGACAGCTCTCTTTACTTCAACAAAAGCGACTGTGTTTCATCGTAAACAGCATCACATGACGGAGTCTGTATCTGTCAGGCAGGGTAACGTTAATGCGTTTGCGCTGCTTTAGCATTCACTGCCTCTCGAAATCAAATCAAATCAAAGCAAAGTTGATAATGCTGATGATAAAGTGATCAAACCACAGTTGCTGTCTCAATTCCTTTCATATATTACCAATATGTGTTGCTTCTACGGATTGGCAGTGTTTGTGATTGTGTTCATTGACAGTTATGGACATTTGAATGGATTTCCGGTTTAATAGGAAGAGTTTGGATACCACATATGTTATTTTGCATAAAATAAAAGGTCATTATCTGAAAATAACCCTGACAGGGTGATCAGCGCGACCACGACGCGAAAGTGACTACATATTATCCTGCTCTATATACGTCAGCTTATCGAGATATTGTAAATGAATGAGGACTATGTGTTGATTTATGAGTAACGTAAATTATTTTATTGTTTGAGAAGAAATAGTGTGATTGTGATATTGATTAAAGTCAGCATGACATCAAAATTCACACTTTTTATGTTGTAGATATTAATGTGAACGATTCGTTCATGTTTGTTTCACTTTGCAGTTTGTAATACTCAGATGTAAACAACAGCATGGATTGCACAGTTAATGTACTACTGAATACGTCGGGGGTGCCCAACCCTGTTCCTGGAGATCTACCTTGTTTGATCAGGGTTGGAGCTGAACTCTGCAGGAAGGTCGATCTCCAGGAACAAGGTTGAGCACCCCTGGAATATGTTGTTTTGCTAATTTATGCTGTCTGAACCATGGAAACAATGTGTGGAAGCTGCTAAATCATATAGAGAAGAACTTAGTAAGCAGGAAAGTGTGCAATATTTTGACAAACTAAAGTTAATAGGTGGTAAAGATACATATGAGCAGTGTTAATTAAGATATTAACCTAATATTTCACCTACCTGACCCGAAATGATAAAAACAAACACGAATGTTGTCAAGATTCTTGCCCTTGAAATCCTGATTCAGTTTGGCCAACCACAAACGCCTTTTGTTCCTCAGACAGTTTTTTGCACTCTTCTTCTCGATTTGTTCTAACTTTTGGCAGTCTGTAGTACTCCAAATGTTTTTCCCGGTCTGACCGATTAGTACAGCTGAAAACGACTATAATTAACCATTTTAAGCAGCAGTAATCAGCAAAATCTGCGAGTTTCGTTCAGTTCAGTGGCATTGTTTATGTTCAGTGCCGCCAATATGGCGCATTGTGAAAACACGATTATTTAATCTGCTTAAAACCGTTTACATTTGACTACATGTTTAAATGCATTTGAGTGTTACTTTTTGATCATATGTTTCACTCAGATGTACACCACAATACAGAAAAAAAAAAAGATCTGTCACTACTTCCTTTTTAATCGTGTCTGCAATAATTACATAACTTCTACGGGCTGGCAGTGTTTGTGATTGTTCATTGACAGTTATGGACATTTAAATGGATTTCTGGTTTAATATGAAGAGGAAGGCTGTCACTTACGATTGCTTTGGTAATCAAGTAATCTGTCGATTATTCTGGCGATTAATTGAGTAATTGGATAATAATAATAAAATTTTTTGTAGCAATAAAAATAGACTTAAGTGAGCAATAGCCATTAAAATGACTTAAAATACATATATAATAGCAGTGAGGCAATAAAAATTTGTTCAAACAAGCAAGTAATCATGTTTTTATTTATGCCAACGGCCTGACGATTGTTTTTACACTTTACTGCACATTCTAATCCATGTTTAATATTGACTCAACAACATTTAATTCAAATGTCCACTTAATCTTTAATATTTGGCCATTTCTTTACAATAGAAAACCTACAGAGACTAATTTCTTGAATATGTGGACATCAAAACATGTCAACTAAGGGTTTAAACTTTTATGTTGAAAACGCGATGAACAGTTAGCATATTGAGAAAGATAATGATGGATTCTCCTGTGTTTGCGTAAGTTTATAAATGTTTTTACCTTACAAATCTGATGAAATGGTGCACATTGCGTTCCCAGATGAACGTTATAAAAAAACACAAACTCACAACAACATGCAGAGATGGGGTTTGAGACGCTCCACACATGTAAATGTAAACAGTTTGTATAGCAGCATTTACTGTAAACGGAGCCGCTCTGAGATGCACGGATGTAACCATTCATGTAAATAATTAAACCAGCATAGCATATATGTGTTTGATTGCATCGCAGCGTTTGTGAATTCTTAATACAATTATGCTTTATTAAGATTTTTAAATGGATTTGATATATGGAATGCACCACTTCCGGTATTTTGCCGATTACTCCACACGGGCAAAATGCAATTGAGGATTTTTTTAAAATTGAATACTCAAATAGAATCGAGGAATCATTACAGCCCTAATGAAGAGTTTGGATACAATTTATATAATTTTGTGTGAAATAATAGGTCATTTTGCAGAATAACCCAACAGGGTGATCAGGACCAGGATGCAAAACTGACTTATTGAGAAACTAGTAAATAAATGACCATTATGTATTGATATAGAAGTACTTGTTAGTTTGAGAAGAAAGTGTGCGAGTGTGATATTGATTAAAGTCGGCAAGAAATTAAAATTCACATTTTCGCACGTTTCTCATGTTTTCACACATTTTCTGTTTTGTAAATGAATGTGAACGATTCATCCATTCGTTTCACTTTATAGTTTGACCTTGTAACATTTAATCAAATGTCATAACTATGTAATGTGTAAATCCAGTAGACTTAGTAAACATTAGACTTATCTCTTGTGACACATGCAAGTCTTCTCTAATTATTTGATCTGTTTAAACCCTGCCCCTTTTTACAGTTGACTTCATGTTTGACTGCAACACCCAGATCTCAAAATCCAGTCAAAAACCATTTTTTGATAATCTGTTTTACTCAGACGTACACCACAATATAGAAGAAATGATCTGTTGCTACTTCCGTATCGTTGCATCTACAAATATTACAATTAGCTTTCAGGCAAACTCTACTATTTTTCCACTCTACACCACTCACATACTCTGGTCTAGACTGCATAAACAAATTTTCATCTTTTGAGCACAGTAATAATATCAAACCGCTTATTTGAATGATGGTGGAACAGACTATTGAGCTGTTGTTTTCCTGCATATGTTATTGAGGTTGTTTCACATTCACCTTGTTTTACCTGTTAGTGTAGTTTATGGGTCATTTACCACCTGGTTGTGTAATATAGGATATGCACTCCATCAGCAGAACTCAACGTTACCGTTAAGTAACACTACAATCAGCTGGCCACTCTTCAGTGCCCAACAATTTTAATTTTGCATCAAGATTATAGATAACTAAAGAAATTTGGCATTGTGTGTCTTTTTTTTGTCATTGTAGGAGATGTGGGCACTGTTACTGGTGTCCACGCTGCCTTTAGCAGCACCCTTTTATGTACCAGGGGTTGCACCCATGAATTTCCACCAGAACAGCGCTGTTGAAATAAAGGTGAGGCTTCACACTTTTTTTTTTTGTTTTTGAGAGAGCGTTTGAATTGCAAAAGAGGGATTTGACTTTTTAACCATGCGTAATTCCTTTTACTTTAAAAAGGCTTTTGCTCTAGACACAGCAGGGTCTCAGGCCGTTTACTTGTGTATTGACCACCTGTTTTCCCACAGATGCGTCTTTCCAGTTTTTATTGATCTAGATACAGGCCACAGTGTTTGAGACATCTTTATCATTCACTCCACAGATTCTTTCTCCGCAGGTTTCTAGATTTGTATTGTGCTGTTTATAACCTTTACCTGTTTTTAATTACCAGGCTGTCAAACTGACAAGCTCCAGAACCCAGTTGCCCTATGAGTACTATTCACTTCCCTTCTGTAAGCCTGATAATATTGTCTACAAGGCAGAGAACCTTGGTAAGGATTGTGTGGTATTTCACTGCAGTCACATATGTTAAAGAAAACAAAAGCTTGCTTTGAGAAGGTTGACTTATTACTGTGACATGCGTCTCATTTTGATAATATGATATGTGATCAGGTGAGGTGTTGCGAGGAGACCGTATCGTAAACACGCTCTACACTGTTCTCATGAACTTGGACAAGAAGTGTGAGGTGCTGTGTAAAAAGCCTGATGATCCCATCAAACTCACCGTGGAGGAGAGCAAGCTGCTAGCTGAGCGGATCCAAGAAGAGTACTATGTCCACCTGTGAGTCCCTCCTCTACTGACAACACCCTTTGATCAGAACAATGGGCTACACTTTTTGTAAAACCAGTCTTTCACATTCAGCGAGTTTACGCACCTTCTTTCTGCTCAGAAATGAAGCCCATTTCAAAGTGCTGACTTTTTCTTCTGAAAAGTATTTTCCTATAAATAAAAGATGTCAAAAGTTAAATTTCAAATGCACAGCAACACCTTATTAATGCAAGCTCTTATGAAAGTGGAAATAGGTTTATTTAGGCAAATCTGATTTACAAATACGTTGTCATTTATAAAATAAAAATTATATATACACTGCTGGGAAAATGTATGGTCAGATATTTTTTAGATATATATTAATGCATTTATTCAGCAAGGATGCATTAAAAAATTCATGAGTGATAAATATTTAAATATCATTAAAAATATTTATATTTCAGATGAATGGTGTTCTTTTGAACTTTCTATTCATCAAGGAATACTGAAACATCACAATTTCCACAAAAATTATTAAGCAGCGCAGCTGTTTTCAGCACTGATTATAAGTAATTGAGCAGCATATATTAAGCATATTAAAATGATTTCTGAAGAATCGTGTGACACTAAAGACTGGAGTAATTGCTGCTCCATCACAGGAAAAAAAAATTACATTTCAATAATATTAACGTAGAAAACAGTCATTTTAAATTGTAGTGTTTTACAATATTAATTTCTACTGTATTTTTGATCAAATAAATGCAGCCTTGCTGAACATAATAGACATCTTTCAAAAACAATTAATGCAGTCAAAAGTTTTTGAACAGTAAGATTTTTAATGTTTTTCAAAGAAGTCTCTTCTGCTCACCAAGCCTACATTTATTTAATCCAAAATACAGCAAAAGCAGTAATATTGTGAAGTATTTTTTACTATTTAAAATAACTGCTTTCTATTTGAAATACATGTTAAAATGTAATTTATTCCTGTGATCGAAGCTACATTTTCAGCATCATTACTCCAGTCTTCATTGTAACATGATTCTTTAGAAATCGTTCTAATATGCTGATTTGCTCTTCAAGAAACATTTTTATTATTATCAATATTTAAAACAGTTGAGTAAATTTTTTAGATTTCTTTGATGAATGGAATGATCCAAAGACCAGCATTTATGTAAAATAGAAAGCTTTTGTAACAATATACATTATACCGTTCAAAAGCTTAGAGTTTTTTTTTTTTTTTGTGAGTGAAATTATAGAAATTAATAATTTTATTTAGCAAGGTTTCTTTAAAGTGATCTAAAGATGGTGATAAAGACATTTATAATGTTACAAAAGATTTCCATTTCAGATAAATGCTGTTCTGAACTTTCTATTCATCAAAGAACCCTGAAAAAATTCTACTCAGCTGTTTTCAGCATAATAATAATAAATGTTTTCTGAAGGATCATGTGACTGGAGTAATAATGCTAAAAATTCAGCTTTGAAATCACAGAAATAAATTACATTTTAAAGTAAATTCAAATTGAAAACGGTTATTTTAGATAGTATTTCAAAATGTTACTGTTTTTGCTGTACTTTGGACCAAATAAATGCAGGCTTGGTGAGAAGATACTTCTTTAAAAAACATTAAAAATCTTACTGTTCAAAAACTTTTGACTGGTAGTTTATCTCAACTTATAGATGCAAATCCACAATATCTGTAGTTAAAGCCTGTCAAAAAAGTTTTGAATAATATGTTATGCAAATGAACAGTATTGCAGATAACCTCCCTGTGGCCACGCGACTAGAGCTTTACCCAAACAAAGAGGAGGGAACGGAAGAGGAACAGAGGAAGGACGCACAGAAGGATATTCAGTTTGAACATGGCTACAGGCTCGGCTTCACCGAAAACAACAAGGTAATCTTGAAGAGCATCTTCTTCTATTAGCGTATTTTTATGCCAGTCTAGAAAGGTAGACAGTAAGCTAGTAGTTTTCTGTTACCTCTCGCTCAGCTGCTTGTCATCCATTATTTATTCATGGACATTGATTTCCCTAACAGAAAATTGTACCTATTGTCTTCTTATGAAAGCAAATGGCTTTTTTAAGTCTCAAATCAAAATCAAATTGCTTTTGGTGATGTCATTGTTTGTTCTCAGTTCTACTCTTGTATGATTGGTTGACGCATGCTGTTTTGCTTTGCTTTTGTAGTTCTATTTGCACAACCATCTGTCGTTCATCCTGTACTTCCACAAAGAGAAGGTGGAGGAGGATGTCGAACACAATTACAGAGTTGTACGTTTCGAGGTGATGCCAAAGAGTGTAAAATTAGAAGGTAAGTCACTCGTATTGCAAAGAAATGTGAAATTACAGTTACTTGAAACATCAGTAATAGAAATTAATACTTTCATTTAGCAAGGATGCTTTAAATTGATCAAGTGATAATTAAGACATTTATAATTTTACAAAAGATTTCCATTTCATATAAATGCTGTTCTTCTGAACTTTCTATTCATCAAGGAAACCTGAAAAAATTCTACTGTTATGTTTTCAACATAATAAAGATAAATGTTTTTTGAGCAGCAAATCAGAATATTAGAATGATTTCTGAAGGATCATGTGACTGGAGTAATGATGCTAAAAATTCTGCTTTGAAATCACAGGAATAAATGATATTTAAAAATATATTCAAACAGAAAACAATTATTTTAAATATTAAAAATGTTTCAAAATTTAACTGTTTTTTCTGTATTTTAGATCAACGCTTAGTGAGCAGAAGAGACTATTTTTATTTACTACCATTTTGTTTGTTCTTCCTTCACTCATGTATTTTAGATATAAAAGCAGATGATCAAAACACATGCACATTACCTGAAACGGTTGCGCCTGTCCCTCAGGAGATCGACCCGACTAAAGAGAACAGCATTCTCTTCACTTACTCTGTTCACTGGGAGGTGAGACACATCACTGCCTCCATCAAAAATGCTGTCTGTGCTTTACATGTTCTTGGTTGTCTCATAAATAGCTGCTCTGTTCCTCATTGCAGGAGAGTGAAGTGAAATGGGCGTCTCGCTGGGACACGTACCTCACCATGAGCGACGTGCAGATCCACTGGTTCTCCATCGTCAACTCTGTGGTCGTGGTGTTCTTTCTGTCAGGTGAGGCTGATTTTCACCTTCCTTCTCACGACTGTTTATTTCAAAGTTTTCGATTGACCCTTTGCAAACAGCTTGATTGACAGGAGATTTGACCAATCACAATGCAGAATCCGCCATTCTGTCTGACAAACAAATCAGACAGGAGAGAGTTAGAAACTGTTGTGTGTATTGATGTCTTACCGCAGTTATAATAATATACATTCTGATGTTCATTTGTTTTTTTCGTGCTTTATGTAAAAAAGAAAAGATGATTTGTTTGTCGATTGATCTAATAAGGCAATACAGTGATCTGTTATGACACATTAAAGTGCTACAAAATGGTATTTATTGTTTGAATTTCTTAAAGACAACATTTTAAAGCTGACACCTTGTTTCACACCAGAAGTAACTTGCTCTGTCAAGCTCTGTCTTGTCTGTCAATGTGTTGTGAGCTTCCTCTGGTCTGCGGTGTATTTTTACCTGTGTGAGAACATGGTGTAGTGTGAGAGTGGCATTGTTTGCAACAGTAACTAAGGAGGATGTGTTTTTGCAAAGGGTCTAAGCAAATCTATGTCTGCAGGTATCCTGAGTATGATCATCATAAGGACGCTGAGGAAGGACATCGCCAACTACAACAGAGAAGATGATATTGTAAGATGCTGCATTCTGATTGGTTGCTTGCCCTCTGATTCCTATCTCTTAGATGATGTTATCTCAGTGCTTTTTCTCTCTCTTTGTCATTAATAGGAAGACACAATGGAGGAATCTGGTTGGAAGAACGTCCATGGTGACGTCTTCCGCCCCCCTCAGTATCCCATGATTCTTAGCTCTCTGTTGGGATCTGGCATCCAGCTCTTCTGCATGATTCTCATTGTTATCTGTGAGTACTATACTGATCTTTTTGTTTTAAATGGATAGTTCACCCCAAAAATGAGAATTCTGTCATTAATTACTCACCCTTGTGTCGTCTCAAACCTGTTAGCCTTTTGTTTATATTCAGAACACAAATTAAGATATTTTTGATGAAATCTGAGAGCTTTCTAACTTTGCATAGACGGCAACAAAACTGCAACATTCAAGACTCGGAAAGGCCATGTGACATCAGTGGTTCAACTGTAATGTTCTGAAGCTATGAGAGAACATTTTGTGCACAAAAAGTACCAAGACTGATGCTGAAGAGAAGAAATTCTTGAATAAAGTCACTATTAGGGATGCTCCCTAATAGCTGAGTCAGCCGTTAGTCAATGAGAAAAGGTTTGGTCGACCAAAATTTTGTTAGCTGCTTAATCACAGAAAAAAAATTTCACAGGAAGTGGCGAAGTCGCACAGTCCATGATGAACAGATCGTTAGCGGCTGGTGTATGTGATAATATAGTACATCAGGCAGGACATCTAAACACTCACCTCTCATTCATCATCCTCAAATATGGCTTTTCATCTGAAAGATGTATGTAGTAGCAACTTTACATTGTCGCTCAATCTAATGTTAACCTAGTAAAATGTGCGCTATTGAAGTGTCTGTGCGGAGTGTGGAAGCTGAACAGTAGCGCGCTCACTGCATGATAGATGGAGGCGCTGGTGCGCTCACTTGCTTTTGAAATACTCTGTAATTCTTGGTCATACAGATAAAAGCAATACATCTTTCGAATCTGTAAAGACTCTACGTTTATCTGTGTGTGCTCACAATAACAGCAAAATGTTGTGCTTTTGTAAAATAATTAAGGCAAACAGGATGTACTTTCTGCCATCTTGGTCTCTGTGAACTTGAGCGTGAAACTTTGAATGCATACTTGCTTTACAGACATGAAAAATATAGCTACAGAGAGTGAAATGTCTACTTTCAAATGAACCAATTAAAATAGAAAACACATTCTTAGATTATGTGATCTGTATGAGACGTGCATACAGGCGCATTCACTATTGTGGAAATGACGAGTCTTCTTAAGCCGAAACAAAGCAAGCGCTAGTTTATCAATAAATTAAAATGTTGATGTTGATCCTTGCTGTTTTTCCCAGACACATTCATAATTATTATATCTGCCGGTGCACTGTGGCAAGATTTTTTTGCGTGCACTTGAGCACTTATTAGATTATGTAGGAAATAAAAGGCTCATTATTATGATTTATATGGTTTATTAAACATGCAACTAATAATCCACTATTGCTTAAAATGAACAACTACTAGTTGACAACAAAAATCTTTAGTCAAAAAAATCCCTAGTCGCTACTTTTGATTTCTTTGCATTCAAAAAGTGTTCCTGTAGCTTCATAAAATTACGTTGAATCACCGATGTCACATGGACTAAGTCCACTTCCAGAACAACAATTTACAAATAATATACTCCCTCCCTTGTCATCCAAGATGTTCATGTCTTTCTGTCTTCAGTCGTAGAGAAATTATGGTTTTTGAGGAAAACATTTCAGGATTTTTCTCCATATAATAGACCTCATTGGTGCCCCGATTTTGAACTTCCAAAATGTAGTTTAAATGCAGCTTCAAAGGGCTCTAAACGATCCCAGCCGAGGAAGAAGTGTCTTATCTAGCGAAATGATCTATTTAAAAAAAAAAAGTATACTTTTTAAGCACCAAAGCTTGTGTAGCACAGGCTCTGGGATGTGTTCACAATGCTACGAGTTAGTGATGGGTCATTCATTCTGATCTTTCGATCTGTTTCCAGTCTTTGGGTTTTTTGAGTTGTTCGTTCATCTTATGGGGCTGTCACGTGATGAACGAATGACTCAAACCAGAAAACTTGTCACATAAGAGGTGAGGTGAGCTAATCACAGACTAAAGACTAAAGGTAAACAATTAATTAATCTTTTGTTTCTAATAGCATTATAGTTTTGTCTTGTTTATAGTGTGATCAACGTTTGTGTAAGCAGTAGATGTTTTAGGGAAGTAACACGTAACATTTTAATTATATTTTGCTAAAATGAACGAAATGACTCGCAAAAAGATTAGTTCATTTTGCTGAACGTGACTGATAGGTCAGAGTCGGTAAAATGATCCGAACTTCCCATCACTACTACAAATCACGTCTAAGTTCATCATCTGTGTATTCCGGTTCAAAAAGGTAGAGTATGGCGAAAAACTCCATCTTATTTTCTACTACAACTTCAGAATCGTCTGACATCGTTGTACCTTTTTGTTTGTAAACAGCGTTTGACTTCGTTGCACTTTCTTTTAGTCTTTGCGCGTTCGCTTTGTAAACACTGGGTCTGTAGTTCCACCTACGTCCCGTGTGACCTTTTCGATGTGATTCAATAGTACGTAGCGTCGTGAACGCGCATCCTAGAGCCTGTGCTACACAAGCTTTTGTGCTTAAAGTATACAAATTTTTATTTTCCGAAAAAAATGACTGACCCTTCTTCCTTGCCTGGGATCGTTTAGAAACCTTCGAAGCTGCATTTAAACTACATTTTGGAAGTTCAAAATCGGGGCACCAATGAAGTCCATTATATGGAGAAAAATCCTGAAATGCTTTCCTCAAAAACCATAATTTCTGAGGACAGAAAGACATGAACATCTTGGATGACAAGGGGGTGAGTAAATCATTTGTGAATTGTTGTTCTGGAAGTGGACTTCTCCTTTAACCATGTTCTTACTACGTTTCTGGGCCTTGAACATGTCAGTTGCATTGTTGTCAGTGCAGAGACAGAAAGCTCTGATTTCATCAAAAATATCTTAATTTGTGTTCCGAACAGCAAGAGGGTGAGTAATAACAGAATTTTTCATTTTTGGGTAAACTATCCCTTTAAGGTAAGATTTGCACAGAATTGTTCATGTATCCACCTTATTTTTCCCATAAGAGTGGGTGCAGCCATTTGTAATTTTTTTGTGTCTGGCTTCCGGTCTCATCCACTGCCAGCTATTTTAAACTGCACAAAAAACTCGTTTTGCTGCTTGATATTGCAAACTGGTGTGTCTTCCCATATTATTTTAATGTATTATCTCAATTATGAACACACTGGTTTGTAGTGCAAGCTGTTTTACCGTTTACTGCGCTTCAATATTCTTCTCGTTATTTCCCTATGGCGGATTATGAACCGGACGTCTAACACATTACCAGAAAACAGCTTACTTCCGCATTGAAAAATAAGGTGGATACAGTGCTACAAATCCTTTTATTGTTGAATGTTCATTCATTAAACATTTCTGATGTGATTCTTAAACTGCACGTGTGTTTTGTAGTTGTGGCTATGCTCGGGATGTTGTCTCCATCCAGTCGAGGAGCTCTGATGACAACAGCCTGCTTCCTCTTCATGTTCATGGGGTAAATACACAATAAAATCACCATGTACTTTCAGGTTTTGCTTTTTCAAGCATGGCCGTATTCAAACTTTGTCCATGTGTTTTATCCTGCAGTTTGTTCGGAGGATACTTTGCAGGAAGACTTTACCGCACTCTTAAAGGCCACAGATGGAAGAAAGGCGCTTTCTGTGTGAGTACAAACATTGATGCATTTAATGCATGAAATGGATTGGATTACATGGCTGAAAGAATAAGGAAATATAACATTTCTGTGTATGTGTCATTCTAGACGGCTACTCTGTACCCAGCTGTCGTCTTTTGCATCTGTTTTGTTTTGAACTGTTTCATCTGGGGTGAACACTCTTCTGGTGCTGTAAGTATCTGTTCAGACTGATGCAATTAGGCTATTTGTATTTTTATTTTTATTTTTTTTTAATTATAATGGTTCAATGTTGTTAAGCTTTAACATTAATAAGGAAACAAAACAGTTTGGTTTTTTTTAGGGCCCGGGCACCGGTGGTGCTCCGTTTATTATTATTCTTCCGCTTCTTCTTCTTCTTCTCCAATATGAAAAGTATTTTGAGGGCCTAAACATGCTCGAAAACTCACAAAACTTTGCACATGCGTCAGACCTGGTGAAAATTTACATCTGGTATGGTTTTCAGAAGTGGGTGTGCCAAAATGGCTCGATAGCGCCACCTGTAAAATTTCAACGGAGTGCGCCTCGAGCTACGTTTCACGTACATGTACGAAACTCGGTACACACATGTAACACACCAATACCTACAAAAAAGTCTCCTGGCACAACATCCAAAACCCAACAGGAAGTCCATTATATTGAATTTCCTGTACGATTTTTGTGCAGTTTTTGCCATTTTCAGGCCTCGTACTTTAACAAACTCCTCCAACAGTTTTTATCCGATCATCTACAAATTTCCTGAGTGTGATCATAAGGCCTTTGCGATGCTAAATTGCGAAGATCTTGAGTTTTCGGCGAGGGGTGTGTCCGTGGCGGTCTGACAAAGTTCTATGTTTCGCCATGAAAAAGGAAGTTGCTGTAACTCAGGCAAACAATGTCCGATCTGCCTCAAACTTCACACGTTTGATGAGTCATGTCCTGAACACATGTCAGTGACCATATTCAGTTATAGTCATAGCGCCACCTGCTGACAACAGGAAGTGGCATGTTTAACACTATTACGGACTCCTAGCAACATAGTAAAAAGCATTAGCAAGTTTTAAATAGGCTAACAACATGCTAGGAATATGCTAAAACATATTAGCAACACTTAGCTAAGTGCTAAAGCATGTTATTAATGCAATGAAACAGGAAGTTACTGTAACTCAGGCATGCAATGTCCAATCAGCCCCAAACTTAACAGGTTTGACATGAGTCCTGGCCTGAACACATTTACATGCCAGTATTCAGTTATAGGCATAACGCCACCTACTGTCAACGGGAAGTGACATGTTTAACACTGTGATACACTATTAGCAACACACTAAAATAAGTGCTAAACTTGCTAAAAACATGCTCAAACATGCTAGCAACATTTACTAAGTGCTAAAGCATGTTGTTAAAGCCATGAAACAGGAAGTTGTTGTAATTCATGCAAACAATGTCCAATCTGCCCCAAACTTCACGTTTGATAAGAGTCCTGGTCTGAAGATATCTACATGCCCATATTGCGTTTGCCACCTGCTGCCATGTTCAGTCCGCACCAAACTTCATATGTTTGATAAAAGTGCTGGCCTGAACACATCTACATGCCAATATTCGGTTACAGGCATAGTGCCACCAGCTGGCAGCTGGAAGTTTTGCACATTTAAATGACTTTGACATATTCCTCCTATGTTTACTATATTAAAAGCATAGTGCCCACCGTTCGCTGTTTCCCTAAAGCCACCAGTCGATGGTGAGCCCGGGTGCGAGGGCCCTTTCATCGCTGCTTGCAGCTTTAATTTTGATATGCTACTGTTTAAAAGATTAGGGTTGGTAATGTTTTTGAAAAAAACACAAAAATACAGTTAAAAAAAAGTGAAATATTATTACAATTTAAAATAACTGTTTTCTATTTGAATATATTTTAAAATGTAATTAATTCTTGTGATGCAAAGCTGAATTTTTTAGCATCAGTACTCCAGGCTTCAGTGTCAAATGATCATTTATAAATCATTCTAAAGTGCTGATTTGGTGCTGGATTTTTTTTTTTTTTTTTTTTTTTTTTTTTTTAAGTATTATTAAAGTTGAAAACAGTTGTGCTGCTGAATATTTTTGTGGAAACTCTACCTTTAAGACTTTTATTGAGAGAAGTGCAGCATTTATTTATTCATTTTTTAAACAATTTTTTGATCACTTTTGATAAGTTTAATGCACTTTTGCTAAATGAAAGTATTTATTTACCAAAAACAAATCTTGCTGACTCTAAACTTTTGAACAGTAGCTTGTCAGGAATCACTTTTATATGATGTATTCACTGTTTTACTCCGTAAAGAAATCCTTAGACTTGTTTAAACACTTGTTTCAAACAATAATTCTCTGAGACAAAAAAGTCTCTGTGATTCATTAGAAGAACAGCCATTTGCTTCAGACAGATCTAGTCAAGTTCTATGCTCCATCAAGCAACTTCCTCTTTTTCAGCCTGAATATTTTTGCTTGCTGACAGCCATCTTTAATTTTTCACATATTTCAGGTTCCTTTCACTACAATGCTGGCTCTGTTGTGTATGTGGTTTGGTATTTCAATGCCTCTCGTGTATCTGGGCTACTATTTCGGTTTCCGGAAACAGCCATATGACAATCCAGTTCGTACCAATCAGATTCCCCGCCAGGTCCCTGAGCAACGCTGGTACATGAACAAGTTTGTCGGGTATGTGGCGCTCTTTGT
The DNA here is from genome assembly GCA_036247105.1 of Cirrhinus mrigala. Classification (NCBI taxonomy): domain Eukaryota; kingdom Metazoa; phylum Chordata; class Actinopteri; order Cypriniformes; family Cyprinidae; genus Cirrhinus; species Cirrhinus mrigala. Next base: position 21,057,978 of record CM070029.1, read on the forward strand.
GTAGTCGGTGAATAGTTGATTTAGCAGTTTAACTTCATCAGTGCATAATGTGATTTATATTGATTTTTCCCTTTAGTATCCTGATGGCGGGAATCCTGCCATTTGGCGCCATGTTTATCGAGCTCTTCTTCATCTTTAGTGTAAGTCGAATCATTTTTTGAATGTTTAGTGCATACATCTTGTAAATGTACTTATATATTAATGTTGTGAATGTATAAACTCATTGAGGTGTGTTATACTCCCTTATAGGCTATCTGGGAAAACCAGTTTTATTACCTGTTTGGATTCCTCTTCCTTGTCTTCATTATTCTTGTGGTTTCCTGCTCTCAGATCAGCATTGTGATGGTGTACTTCCAGCTATGTGCGGAGGTGGGTATATAAAAACTGAGTTGCAACAGTAAATATTTGCCTGTTGTTACATGTAGAGCTGTACATTAAACACACCACCATGAGTCTAACACAATTCAAATGTAATTGACAAATCCACCTCTAAAAACTTCTCACATTTAGACCCTCTTGTGAGCCGAAGTGCTGCTCTGTTTCATTTATTTCGTTTAGTCCTGTTTTACCTGTTGACCTCTATAATCTCTGACACACGGTCCACACAAATACACTTCGGCAGAAGATAAAAAGGCAAATATTAAAAGTGAAGATAACAAAAGTAAAGGTCACTTCATTTGAATAAACAGCGAGCATGCTAAAGCATCTCTAAAATGGCGACGGTGTGCACTCGTGGTGTCACTCGTATGGTTTTGAATGGGGAAAGATGCAACGCTCATTATGGCCTCGAAGCCCCGCCTTCTTAATGAAAGAGCCAATCGTTGATTAGTAAAGTCAGTGCGTCTCTAGAAACAGTCAGCGTTCTGAGACGTGCGCTCAGTGATAAGCATGCGGATTGGCTGATCTACCTGAAAAATAAGCTTTTTTTAAAATGCTATTGGAGCATAAGGAACAATATTTATGAGGTAGTTCGTGTCAGATTTCATTGGTGTGTTCAAATATGAAATTTAATCATTAGCTTGGTGAACAGTTTTGGAGAATTTGATGTTTCCCCATTCAAAGAGATACGAGCTGCACTTGCCTGCCCGAGAGGCGTTTCAAAGATGGCCGCCAAGTGAGATGACTTGCCTTAAAGGGACTTTGGGAACAACTTGAACAGAGCTGTCGGTAGACACTAAATAAACGCCTGTCAATCATTGTGGCTTCTCCCCCTACAGGACTACCGGTGGTGGTGGAGGACGTTTCTCGTGTCCGGAGGTTCTGCCTTTTATGTCCTGATCTACGCTGTTTTCTATTTTGTCAACAAGGTAACTATCTTTACTTCAGCTTGTTACAGTAGACCTGTTTTATTTACTGAAGTGTCTTTCCTCTTCAGCACCTTATGTTTTTTTTTTTTTTTTTATGGCAAAGGGGGTTTATGACTGTAAAATAGATTGAATCCCACTCTACGCACAGTATTTGACTGAGTCTGCTTTTTTCATACGCTCTGTACACACACACACTGAGGATTTTATGGCAGTTTGGGTTTCTGTGAATAATGTTTGCACAAAACCAAAAACTCCTGACGGCTTATTTACACTTCCTAACAGCATCAAACTAGACTGACCAGGTTCATCTAAAAATAGGTGTTTAAGTCTTGTTTTTAGTGTAGTCTATTGCTGTATTTTTTCTGAATAAGTAATTTTAACGTTTTTTTATTTTTTTCTTTTTTAATGTCTCATTGAATCGAAAAGATGATTGATTCACATGCCGCTTAAACTGAGGCGAATGCAGCAATTTGCCACGCCACATTAAAGAGCGTGAAAAACATGTTATTGTAAGAAATATTGTCTGTATTTTGCTATAAAAAAATTTGAAAGCTAAAATTTTGTTTTGTATGAAAAGTACCAAAAGCACAGTGCTTACTGCTGTTATTGGGTGGCTCGTGCACTACAAATAATGAATGCATTCAAAGACGTGAAATATTATTTTCATGCATACTATCCCTCTGTCTATATGACGCATGGTATGATTTCTGCTAATAATCCCACATATATTCAAATCAGTTGCCAGGCCACTGGAATTTCTCCCAGTCCTTGCAGTTTGCATGTGCAATATAGGCTATACTCTCCTATAACTTTAATCTCATACTTGCTATAACTTAATTCTAGTAATTTTGACTTTATTCTCAAAATATTTCAGCTTTATTCTGGTATTGCTACTTACGACTTTATTTGCATAATTTAGGATTTTTTTTTTTTCCTCAAAATATTTCAACTTTATTCTCATAGTGCTACGACTTCTAGTAATTTTGACTTTATTCCCAAAATATTGCAACTTTATTCTGGTATTGCTACGTACGACTTTATTTGCATAATTTTGACTTTTACATTCTTATTTTTCCTCAAAATATTTCAACTTTATTCTCATGTTGCTACGACTTAATTCTAGTAATTTTGACTTTATTCCCAAAATATTTCAACTTTATTCTGGTATTGCTGTGTATGACTTTATTTGTACAATTTTTTATTTTTTTTTTCCTCAAAATATTTCAACTTTATTCTCATAGTGCTACGACTTAATTCTAGTAATTATGACTTTATTCTCAAAATATTTCAACTTTATTGTGGTATTGCTGTGTACGACTTTATTCACATAATTTAGATTTTTTTTTTTTTCTCAAAATATTTCAACTTTATTCTCACATTGCTACGACTTAATTCTAGTAATTTTGGCTTTATTCTCAAAATATTTCAGCTTTATTCTCATATTGCTATGTATGACTTTATTTGCATATTTTTGGCTTTTTTTCTCAAAATATTTCAACTTCATTTTTATATTGCTACAACTTAATTCGTAAATTTGACTTTATTCTCAAAATATTTCAGCTTTATTCTCATATTGCTATGTACGACTTTATTTGCATAATTTTGACTTTTTTCACAAAATATTTAGACTTTGCTCTCGAATTGCTACGGCTTAATTCTCGTGATTTTGACTTTTTCAAAATATTTAGATTTTATTCTGGTATTGCTATGTCTTAATTTTTGTAATTTTGACTTTATTCTCAAATATTTAGACTTTATTCTTGTATTGCTGCGTATGACTATCCCCATAATTTTGACGCTTTTTTTTTTTTTTCACAAAAATATTTAGACATTTCTCGTACTGCTATGATTTTATTCTTGTAATTTTGACTTTTCTTAAAATATTACAACTTTAATCTCATGGCACTAAAACGCCATCGTATGTTTGAAAAAATACTTGGATGGATATAGCATCAATTAAAATAGTTTGACATTTTCTAGCTCCAAGACTGACATTTCCATGTCTAGTCTGTTTTTATATCCAATAACACATTCATCTCTCTGTTTTGATGTACTCAACATTCACACGGTTCTTTCTTTTCCCCTCCCAGCTGGACATTGTGGAGTTCATTCCCTCTTTGTTGTATTTCGGCTACACAACCCTGATGGTTTTGTCGTTCTGGCTGCTAACGGGAACGATTGGCTTCTACGCCGCTTACGTGTTCATACGGAAAATATACGCCGCAGTCAAAATCGACTGAAAGAATCCTTTCAGTTTTTGTTTCCTTTTTTTTTTTTTTTTCTGTTTTGTGAAGCAAGCACGGACATGTGTGAATTGCCGGCGCGAGGGGCAAAAGCGCCCCCATATGGACTGGAGGATTGAACAGAGATGTGTTTTGTACACCGTTGTCAAAACCTTTCTGTCCTGCTATCTCAGCCTCAGCAAAGATGTAAAGAAACAACACGAACAGTTCCATTTTTAATGTCTGTATATCTTTTTGCACACACAACATGGGCCAAAGTGTGTCGATTGACTTTTTCATTTATGTTTGGGTGGGGATGTTGGATTTTTGGGCTGGGTCTAATCCTTTTTGAAGACGTTGAAGGTTAGTTGCATATATAATTTTACAAATTAACTTTGTGTCCTTTTAATATAACGTTTGATTTCAACTTGTTCCTATGTCTTTGATTGATTGAATGTTTGAGGGGTGTGTGTATGTATGCGTGTCTGTGTGAGAATGTGTGGTCACTCTGTGGTCATTATATGTTGGCATGAACTGAAATTATGGGATGTAAAGACATGACGAGGCAAGGACATTAAAAAAAAAGAAGTAGATTTCCTTCTGTTTCCTTGTGCTTGCTGGTCATTGGACCTAAAAGACTCTTATAATGATGCAGTATCGCTTTGTTTGTTTGTTGCCATCAGATCTGGTTTTTCAGTGTCACACACATTCGATATTCCACATTTTTTTCTGTAAAAATCCTTCTGCCATGTATTAATTTCACCTATGGACTGTCGCTGTAGCCAAAATCAGATGCGTCTTGCTGGATTTCCCCCAAAATTCAACAGTATCAACACAAATTTTGAGCAGCTTGCTTACATCCATGGTACTTCATAGATTTGAATTCAAAATGGTTATTTGTAGCTCTCTCAAAACACAAGATACAATATTTGGATGCCAATTCTGATTCTTACGGCCTAACACGAAGCAGGCGAAGGATTCAGTAGTTTAAAACACTATAGCAAAATCTACTTATGCATTCAGACCGGTCTGTATTTCCTTGGCTTCTTCCTCACAGGTGACTTTATGAATAAATGCAAGAACTACAGAATATATTTTCTACAGATGTACTTTATTCTGCCTGTTGCGTTGGGTCGATGGGTCTGTGTTTGTTTATGGCGTAAATACAGTGCTTTATATCGTTGCGTTTTAGGGTTTTATTTGTGGAGATGTTTGTCCCATTATGTCTTTGTTTTAGGCAAAAGCATGTTGATTTTTTTTCTTTATGAATCTTTCTTTCCTCTTTTAAGAATGTCCATTTCTAATGTACAAAACAATAAAGGTGCCAATATGTTGACATACTGAGATTTTGTTGAGAACCGGCATGTTACGCTCCAGCTCGGCCGTTCCGGGAGCTTTTTCTCAGAAGAGTAGGAAGTCGAAGCCTCAGCTGTTCTTGGAATACAACACTGTAAAACCTCAAATTCCTCCAGATTTAAGTCATTTTCACATGAGAAATTATGGTGCGTTATGTATTGTCGGTGGGCATTTTGGGCCTAAAACAACTCCTTGAGATGTGAAAGTATAGGTTTGGGATAGACTTTATAATTAAGCCTGGCTATAGCTCAGCTTTTTATTACTTGGAATTGTGCCGTTCTTGTCTTTTCATTTGCGCGCTGTGGTGTGGTTTCCTGTTCTGGCTGTACGGTATGCGAATGGCAGTTTTCAGCCATAACCAGCCCGTTCTTTCTCGCACCCTCTCCCACCGCTGCAGACAGGAAATCGGATGCTTAAAAAAAGGACGCCAGAAATATGAAACCGTGGGTTTGTCTTTTAATCATTTTAACATAACACATTACAAGTCAAATGGTACAATGTACTGTACAATAAGTAAATAGGTTTGTTGTAATGTCATCTCTTTGGATCAACCAATATACAAATCTGTCATCTTTACAATGCAGCAACTGACCGCAGGTGAGCTGTGTAACAAAAAAGCGCACTGTTTGTCTCCGTTATGCATTTCTTTTGTACAATTCGTCCTGTCAATCATCATCTCCATGTTACATAAAATAGTGTAAGGATGAGTATTCCATTTTTTTGTTTTCACCTTTTTTCCAGAAGTCGTGGTAATAAGCAAGTACTAAAAATAGAACGACTATATTGCTAAACAAGTTACATAAAAAGCTTGGAATGCAAGACTTACATTAAGCTAAAATATATCAAACTACAAGTGGATTTTGTCCTCGACGGACGTACCCATTTTCTCACTATAAGCCGAGAGAGCGTTTTATCGAATCGATTTTCCTTTTCTTAAAAGTTGGATTGTTTTACCCTAGTTTGGTTACCTCATAATTTCCCTTAATATTTTCGTTACAGGAACCAACTAGTATTCGGGGAATATAATAATCAAGTGCATTGCAACGAGAAGAAAAGATCAATTTAACTTGGTTAATCAGTCTTTTTCTACTGTAGAATGTCTGTGTTGCAAAAATATCAGCGGTTAAAAATAAAAAAAACGACTAAAAATCAGATGCTGAGCTCCAACTATCCAGGCAGTTATTATACAAAACTTCATTTGAACCAAAAGTGCTATTTTTGGGGGGGAGGGGAGGCAGAGAGCTGGGAACAATTTCACACCAGTTCAACCTGCCAGCTATTATAAATGCTGATTGAAAACACCTCAGTTGTAGATGGAGCTGAAAACGGTTTTGCTTTTGTTTGTGGCGTTGATGATTTGATCAAGTTTCGGAATTCAGACACCGAGCGTTACTCTAACGAGATCTATTTTAAGATTAAATGACTTCCTCAAACGTACGACAAGACGATGTGGGGGGAAAAGGGCCAATGCTGTTAATATTAGTGAAAATCTATCTAAAATACTGTTACGCTTTTGGGAAAGGAGAAAAAACAACAATTACATAAAGATGAATAAACTCTACACATCAAACTAATGGCACATACAAGATCAAATACAAAAATTAAAAACATACAAACATACAAGGCTGAAAAATACTCTTTTTAAAGGTTTAAAAGTGCTAGAATTCAGATCAGCTCACAGAAAACCCGGGGAGGACAAACTCAAAAATTGCCAAAAGCCTTCTTTTAATTCTGTTGATCTTCCTAGCTCTTAGAATAAATTTTTAGGGAAAAAAAAAAAAGATTCCACATTTGTAATATCCAGTTTGATTCATTTTAAATGACCTTTAATTTAGGATGTAAAATCGAAAACTCGATGTTTTTGGCTTTTTTTTTTTTTTTTTTTAAATAAAACAATTACTTCTAATAAAATCACTTTACAGTATAAGCAACACAAACTTAATTATTCTTTAGTTAGCAATTGTGCAAAAAGAAGTTTCTTCTCCCCAGGTTTTTGGTATGAAAAAAAACAAACAAACAAACAAATAAATGAGGTGATGCGTTGTGTTGTTTTGAGGTCCTGTTTCAACAAACAGAAAATAATATTATGACAAAACGACTAGGCAATATCCCAATCAAATGTCCCATGCTTTGAATGTCAAAGACCAGGCTGGTGACTTCTTTGTGTCTCTTTTCAGACCCTTTTCATAAAAGTTCATTCAAATCAAAGCAGCTGAAGAACAGAGAAAACGGACAAACAGTTCACGTGTACTGTGCATGTTTTCTGCTAAAAGATCATTTGCAGTTTAAAATGTTTCCAGAGTGGTCTATGGTTGCTGGCAACCACAGCACGAAGAGCAGCATAATATGTTTTGTCTTAGTTTTGCGATGTGGCCTTCTACCTTTCTATGGTCTTTCCTGCTTGTGAGAGATATTCACATTCACTATAAACACAGATGTGTGGACACAGATTTACCCAAAGGGATGAGGTGAAGAGAGAGAGATTTATATGAGGCACTGCTTTCACTGCTGGTACATCGATCGTCATCCGTTTCTTTACGTACAACTCTTCCTCACATGGCCATTGGTAATGAATGATTATTTGGTAAGAACGTGTGCAGTCCGCTTGCTGGGAAATGGCAACTTGTACGAGACTGTATGACAAAACCCCTCTACATTCCTGTTTTTGTAAATCAAACCGGAACTGGAATTGCGGTTTCAGATGTTTCAGTGCGACGGCGTATATGATCACGAAGGTTAAAAACTGTACACACAAACAGACAGCGTCAGTCAGGTCTGATCGAATACTGAGAATAAAAACGCAAACTGAAACCTGGATCACATTGTGGGCCTAGTTCATGCTCTAAAGATTAACGTCTAGTCCATTCTACTAGATTATGCCACTATTAGTCTATTATATGCACCTTATTCATCTCCTTTGACTCACATGGAAAAACAAGGAACAGGAAAAGCTATAGGGAAAAGCTAATACTTCATCCATTTCAATATGACGCAAGGTACATAATTCTGTAAACCTGCTAGACATTTTTTCTTTAAAATCCATCAGCAATTTTTTTTAATACAACTATCTAAATTACAAAATGTACTGAAAAAGAAGCAATTATAATATATATTTTTGATGTGGTACTTCGTACACTGCAAAAAAATATTCTTGTTTTTGTTTTGTCTTTTTTGCCATTCACATATACCAGGGTTATCATTACAATGTATGTCTCTCTAAAATATAAACCTGCCTAAAATACTTTTTTTTAAATTCTTAAAATACATATTTATATCATGATCTGGTGGACAGGATATGGAAGTGAGATACTGTTTGCCATGGAGACTTAAAATTAGTGCTGGAAGGAGGAAAACCATATTGAGACTATTCAAAGGTACTTGGAGGTTGTTTGAACTTGTGTGTGTGTGTGTGTGTGTGTGTCTAAAGGCAGTCTCTTTTCAGGAAGCGTGAAGGTAGAGTGGGGAAAGGAAGGATTTCAGTGGGTCACCTTGGCAACCCAGAGGTCAAGTGCCTTCTGCTGTAAACAAAGTGCTTCTTTTGATAAAAAAAAAAAAATTGTAAACCTGTAAGATAACGTAAATTTCTTTTGCTTTAGTTTCGTCAGTGATCACATTGTACCAAATGAACAAATTGTGCAGTTTTTTTTTTACCCTCTTTGCCTTTCTATTTTCAGTCCCTCTGCTTCTCGCACATAAAAACTAGTTACTGACCATTCCAGCTAGTGTAAGTTTATGTCACTAACACAAAAGCGCTGGAAGAACACATTTTAGATGATATTTTCATCTAATCAGGTACACAGTATTTGCTTTTGAAATTCATGTGAATTTGATTGAGTCTTGGTGAATCAGATTTAAACTAAATTTGGAATAACCAATTTCACTCCTTCATTCCTTCACTAATTCCTCCACTCCTGGCCATGAAGACGGTTTTAGTTTAAGGGCAACCAACTATTACCTGACTTAATAGAGACAATAGAGAGTCAGGCCTCACATTTGGAAAAGAAAACGAAATTCAAATATATCACTTCAAACTAGTCTTTCAGAGTCTCAAAGACAGATTATCTTTTCTACATTAATTTTTTCCTTTTCCTACTAATATTATTACTTTATAAAGTATGCAGTACCATGCCTTACGGCCTACTGATGCTGCTCTCTAACTACGAAATTATAGGAGAGGGGATGGTGGGAGAGGTTCGAAAGGGTATTCAAAAAAAAAATATCATAGCTAAAATTCAGACAGCCTAAATAAAAGCTCCATATTTCATATGCTTGTTTTCCTCCAGGCTCATTAAAAAGCTGTTGTGCGCTTTTGTTAAGGCTTCTATGTGTTCAAGTGTTCTACCTCCCCACCCCTAGGGGGAGCACTGATGCTCCTCTGCCCTGAGCCCCTTGTGGCAGACCAGGTTGGGGTGGGGGACCTCATTGAAAGGCCTGGTGAAAGCGAGGCAGAGTGGTCGTACTGAGGCTAGAGCTGAACACTGGTGGGAGTGGGTGCAGGGACCCAAGGCCGAGACCCCCACCGGAGCCTGGTTGCTCCTGAGGTTGAGGTTGCAAAGAGGTAAGAGGCACTGCAGCTGCGGCTGTGGCAGCGTGTGGTTCGGCAGCGTGCGAAGACGCTGACGACGACGAGGAAGAAGAGGAAGAAACGGTGGAGGACGTGGAGTAACCCATTACCAGTCCTCCTGAACTCATGGGGGCACTGTAGGGTGGCAGATTGAGTGGAAGAAAGCCCAGCAGATGAGAAAAGTCCATGTTAGCAGCACACAAAGACTCAGCAATGACAGCGGGGCTCTTGGACATGAGGGGGTCCCCGCAAAGTTCATCCGACAATCCCGCCGGAGGTTCCATTCCCTCCTTATTGGGCGAAGCTGCTGAGTGGGGGTCGGCTGAGGGTGGCGGAGGAACTGGGAGTCCGCTCTGTAGATCCATCAGGAAACTCTCCATCTCCACCTTCAGGGGCTTATCCAGCAGGTATGAGGTAGATCCGAGCTGGTACTTGGGCGGTGGCTGAGGGTGCTGCTGTTGCTGGTTTTGTAGGGGAGGCTGCTGCTGGTGTGGAGGTGGGGAGTGGTGGTGATGGTGAGGGTGGTGATGGTGATGGTGATGATGTGGGTGATGGTGGTGCAGTGATGATGGGGGCTCCATATGGCAACCCATCCCCATGGCAGTGGATAAAGACCCTGGAACCAGTGAGTGATGGTGGCCCACACCCGGATTGGACATGGCCTGGAGATGATGAGGGTTGTACATGCCCATGGGAAAAGGGGTGGCACCGTGGAAAGGCTTTGCCATCATCGAGTCCTTGGTAGGTCCCATGCTACACATCATCGGGCTTATTTCTTCTTTCACAGCACAAGGTGGAGAACCAGACCCAAGTAAACCCAACATATCCGGAGACTCTGTCTTGATCTTCAGCAACTCTTGCGAGTGGCTCTTCTTGACATGCCGCGTAAGATGGTCCTTCCGCCCGAAACGTTGGGCACAGTACTGGCACAGGAAGTCTTTGCGTCCCGTGTGCACCACCATGTGTCGGCGAACATCCTTTCGTGTGTAAAAGCGACGATCGCAGTGGTCACAGGGGTGTTTCTTCTCCTTGGCACCACCTGAAGACTTGCCTGAGTGGCTCTTGAGGTGCTCCAAGAGTGCAGGCGTGCTCTCGTAGCTTTGCAAGCACACCTTACAGGTAAGATCACCGGCTGTGGCTGAGTGCATGGCCATGTGGCGCTTGTAGCCCAGCTTTGTGTTATAGTGTTTGCCACACTCCTCGCACTTAAAGGCCTCTTTGTTGGGGTCGTGAGTCTGGAGATGGTTTTTCAGGTGATCTTTGCGGTGAAACATCTTTTCACAAAATGAGCACTGATGAGTCTTCTGTGGGGAGTGTGTGGCCATATGCCTACCAAGGAGACAAAGACAGTCTTTAACTAAAGAATGACACATTGGAAATTTCTGTTATATTAACTGAAATGTTGTATTCATCATGCTCATGTCAGACTGCAGGGGGACTCTAAAGCAGGGGTGTCCTAACTTGTTCCTGGAAGGCCACTGTCCTGCAGAGTTTAGCTCGAGACTGTCTCAGCACACCTGCCTGACGTTTCTACTGTGCCTACTACGACCTTGATTATCTGGTTCAGGTGTATTTAATTAGGGTTGGAGGACAGTGGCCCTCCAAGAACAGGATTGGACACCCCTGCTTTAAAGCCGGAGTGACTTCTCGTGCTCCTGGATGACCATCCTCCCGGCATACCCTGGGTTCAATTCGGAAGGGCTCATCCCTATGCCCTAATCCCTTCGAAGCTCTCACTCCAGAGGGTAAACCCTTTGAAGGGATTAGGGCGTGGGGATGAGCCCTTCCGAATGGAAAGCAGAGTGTGACGCCAAACAACTTCCCTGTGCAAAGGATCATGGGGCCTGGTGTCCATCAGTTGTACCCATCGAAATCCTTCATTCTGAAAGGCCCTTTGAAGTGGCCAGTTTTAAGCATGACCCTTTAACATGGCCGCCATGATTGTTTTCACTCCGAAGTGCCCTTCAGAGGGCGATATATCCCATTTGGAATGCACCGCTGGTTAAGCTCCAACCAGCTACAACACACCTGCCTGGAAGCTATCAGTAAGCCTTAAGACCTTAATTAGATGGTACAGATGTATTTAATTAAGGTTGGAGCTAAACTCTGCAGAAAGTTGGCCATCCAGTAGCTGGTTGGACATATCAGTGGTGTCCAATCCTGTGCCTGAAGGACAAATGTCCTACAGAGTTTACCTCCAACACACTTGCCTGGAAGTTTGTTGTAATCCTCAAGACTTTGATTCGCTTGTTCAGATGTGTTTAATTAGGGTTTGGGCTAAACTTTGCAGGACAGTGGCCCTCTAGGAACTCAGGTGCATCAAAGACTTGACACAGAAATTGTTGAATAAAGTCATTATTTTTGTTTTCCTAGTGCACAAAAAGTATTCTCATAGCTTCACAATATTAAATTTGAACCACAGATGTCACATGGACTATATTAACGGTGTCCTTACTATCTTTCTGAGCCTTAAACGTAGTAGAGTTTACCTTTAACACACCTGCCTGGAAGTTTCAAGTATACCTAGTAAGACCTTGATTAGATGGTACAGGTGTGTTTAATTAAGGTCGAAGCTAAACTCTGCAGAAAGTTGGCCATCCAGTAGCTGGGTTGGATAAATCAGTGGTGTCCAATCCTGTGCCTGGAGGACAGATGTCCTGCAGAGTTTACCTTCAACACACCTGCCTGGAAGTTTCTAGCAATCCTCAAGACTTTGATTAGCTTAGATGTGTTTAATAAGGGTTTGTGTTAAACCTTGCAGGACGGTGGCCCTCTATGAACGTACGCACGTCAAAGTTATTTTTGTTTTCCTTGTGCACAAAAAGTATTCTCATAGCTTCACAACATTAAATTTGAACCACAGATGTCACATGGACTATTTTAACAATGTCCTTACTTCCTTTTTGAGCCTTAAATGTAATAGTTGCGTTGCTGTCTATGCAGGGTCAGAAAGCTCTCAGATTTCATCAAAAATATCTTAATTTGTGTTCCGAAGATGAACGAAGGTCTTACGGGTTTGGAACGACATGAGGTTGAGTAATTGATGACAGAATTTTCATTTTTGGGTGAAAGTTAGCAAGGTGTTTTAAACCATGGACAATTCATTCTTCTATTACACTCGAAGTATATTGTGGCCTTCAAAAGCAAGCAGCACCTACCTAAAGAGCTTATATTTGGAGCTGAAAGCCTTAGGGCAATGGGGCTGGGAACAGTGGAAAGGTTTCTCTCCTGTGTGACAGAACGCGTGGAGCCGGAGCTTATCCTGTGAGCTGAAGATGGCACCGCACACCAAACACTCGTTCCCACTGCCTCTCCCTCCCCTCTCCCTCTCTTTCTCGTTTTCGGTCTCTCTTTCCGTCCTCCCTGCAGCGGGACCTCCAATCGCTTTGGTGGCGCCTCGTCGTTCCTCGTCCTCCAGCGTCAGTGTGGCAATATGGTGTGGGGCATCGGCGGCAGCTGCTGCCATGGCAGCCCTAGGGTGCCGTTGCCATTGAAACTCGGCCGTGGCTGCCCTGCCTTCCAGGCTCTGGTTCGATATCGCGGCGACGTTCGAGGGGATGCAGGCTCCTAAATTGTCTGCTATCTGTACAACATTTGAAAACAAATAAATAAGCATAAACAAGGCACAGCATGTCAATTTATGTTTTTTTCTTACACACAGCGCTTATTCTTTTTTGCATGTGCTGAAAACTTCTCTCAAAGGAAATGTAAGTGCTTTTTCTGTCTTTTTCCATTTACCTTCACGCTCTCATCCAGTCCCACCTGCCATGACTGGGGCTGAGTAGATGACAATAGTGCTCATCATTATCTTCACCCTTTCATAAAAAGAGAAAAAACAAGATATACATCATTGATTATTGTTTCTCTTTAAATATTTGATTTGTTTTTTTTTTCTTTTTCCAAGTATTTAAAAGTAGCACTTTACAACAAGGTTTGTTAATTTGATCTAACTGCAAACAATACTTTAACATCATTTATTAAACTTCATCACAAATTGTATATTTGACCATTATTTGCATTAAGAACTAAAAGGAAACAATATTTGTTGATTACAAACATGTTAATACACCAAATAATAATTTATAATATTTACATGATTGGGGCATACTGTAACCAGTCGGAAACACCTTTACTGTGTCACTCCGCTAGCTAGAGGGCAGTAATGTGCAGAACTGTTAATAAACGGGACAGCAGTTGGTAATTCTCTTGCTATACCGCATCAACAATTGAGGTGCACAAAGTAAGCTTTGTGTGTCCATGCATGTTCTGTCATGCATGTGTGTACATGTACTCCAGTGTTATGAAAGAGTGTAAGGCTGTAATCCTAAAGCAAACACAGACACAAAGCTGCCTCTAGGCATGGCAAATAAATTAGCCCTTAAATAGCACTACCTGTTACACAGAAAAATGTATGCTGAAGTAAAACCCCATGGCACAAGAATTACAATATTACACCTAAGTAAAATAACAACTACTACTTTTATACTACTGCTTTTATCATGGTTTATAAACCTTGATTTTATTAATATTATTAATTGATGTACACTAGCAGTCAAAAGTTTTTGAACAGTCAGATTTTTTTGTTTTTTTTTAAAGTCTCTTCTGCTAAAGCCTGCATTTATTTGATCTAAAATACAGCAAAAACAGCAAAATTTTGAAATATTTTTTACCATTAAAATAACTGTTTTCTATTTTAATATATTTTAAAATGTAATTTATTCCTGTGATTTCAAAGCTGAATTTTTAGCATCATTACTCCAGTCACATGATCCTTCAGAAATCATTCTAATATATTGATTTGCTGCTCAAAAACATTTATTATTATTATTATTATTATGTTGAAAACATCAGAGTAGGATTTTTTTCAGGTTTCTTTGATGAATAGAACGTTCAGAAGAACATTCATCTGAAACAGAAATCTTTTGTAACATTATAAATGTCTTTATCATAACTTTTGGTCAATTTGAAACATCCTTGCTAAATAAAAGTATTAATAAAAGTATTTCTATAAACCCTGTAGTTAAAATAATATTTTTTTTTAATTACAGGTATTATAATTAATTACAGGTATTATAAATAATATAAACATTATAGGTTTTATAAAAAACCTGGAATAGTTAAGTTAATTCGTTAATTAAAAAATAATAATAATAAAAAAAAAGTACATGTACAAATTACAGATGGGAAATTGTCTAGATATATTGGAACATTAAAAAAAAAAAAAAAAAATGACAGTATGGTTTTTTGATAGTTGTGCATTTTTAGGCAGACACTTTTTATTAAAAATGAATTACAGTAACTGACTGCAAACATTCTTTTACATAATGAGAAATCCCCGAAGATTCCACAAAATCAAGCTTTCTTTAACACATAACATCTGACACATCAACATCTGTCTGTATGATTTATATGTGAAATCAACATGCTGTTTACCGTAATGTAATATTTATAGTGATAAAATCAGCGAAATTCTGGTCGATGAATAATAATCACATTGATCAATGTGGGCTCATCTGAGATGATGTTTCCTACTCATACAGCAGGAAACCCACCGCAGCACCACCCTTCTCATGCTACTGACGCATTCATATACTTCCTTTACATCCCTTTACCGATTATCACATTATTTGTTCACCCACAAATGAAGATTCTGTCATTAATTACTCATCCTCATGTTGTTCCAAACACTCATTTATCTTCATAACACAAATTAAGATATTCTGATGAAATCCAAGAGCTTTTGCATGCGCAGTGGTACTCTTGTGAACGCGTTTCTAAGACTGACATGGAAGAGAAGAAATTGTTAAATAAAGTCGTTATTTTTTTTCTTTGCGCACAAAAAGTATTCTCATAGCTTCATAAAATTATGGTTGAACCACTGATGTCATATGGACTATTTTGACAACGTCCTTACTACCTTTCTGTGCCTTAAACGGGACTATGCAGGGTTAGAAAGCTCTCGGATTTCATCAGAAATATCTTATTGGTCTTCCGAAGATGAACAAAGGTCTTACAGGTTTGGAACAACATGAGGGTGAGTAATTAATGACACAATTTTCATTTTTGGGTGAACTATCCATTGAAGTACTGATCATTTAACTAATCATTAGTATGGAGTATTATGCATGAACATCCCTTTCCTGATGAATGCATCACTTTGCTTTATTATTAATTATCAGTATTTGGTGTGATATACAGTATTGTTTCTTTCTTGATCTCTCAATCTCTTATGAGTTAACCTCTAGTCAATGACCATTTTGGTTAAAGTTCAAAATCCACCTGTTCCCTGCTGACCACACAGTTTCTAATGTTCAAAAACAACACATAGTCACATGAGGCTAAAATGTAAACATTTACAAACACACACAGGTTACTCCTGTTACACACTGGACTTCATAACCAAACAATAAACTACAGAGTATTTATCTGTTAATTCATTTGTTGAGCAAGGATGAATTAACTTGCTCAAAAGTGACAGTTAAGACTGATATGGGTTTTGCTACAAAACTGTGGAAACGTCTTGAAAAAGTTTTTTTTTTTTTCAAAAAAATTGTATGTATGCAAATCGTATAAAAACCAAGGTACACATTTCTAGTAATTGTGCAATTAATTCTCAGATTGTATTTTCAGAAAGTTTTGGAATATTTGTCCTCTCCCCAAATTTGTCACTACCGAAACAGTAATACATCATTTAATAAGAAGGGTTATATTGACCTTTTAAAATTTTGCTTACATCTACATTGTACATATATCTTTTTGCTATTTTATTAAAAAATGTTCAGAGGTAAATCAATAACAATTTCATTTCAAGTGTACTTCCAATTTTTCTTTGTAAAAAGCAAAAAGTTGATCATACTGATTTCCAGAACAACAATTTACAAATTATGTGCTCACCCCCTTGTCATCCACGATGTTCATGTCTTTCTTTCTTCAGTCGTAAAGAAATGATGTTTTTTGAGGAAAACATTTCAGGATTTTTCTCCATATAATGGACTGATATGGTGCCCCGATTTTGAACTTCCAAAATTCAGTTTAAATGCGGCTTCAAACGATCCCAAATGGGGTTGTAAATTATCCCAGCCGAGAAAGAAGGGTCTTATCTAGCAAAATGATCGGTTATTTTAATAAAAATAGTGCAATTTATATACTTTTTAATGTCAAACGCTCATCTTGTCTTATTCTGCCTGGAATGCTTTTGTTCTGGTTCATGACAGTTAGGGTATGTCGAAAAACTCCCATCTCATGTTCTCCCTCGACTTCAAAATCGTTTGCTGTTTTACCTTTTTTGTTAAGGGTGTTTGATCTTCTTTGCATGTTCACTTTGCAAAGACTGGGTCAGTACTTCTGCAGCGATGTAGGATGATTTTGAAATGATTTTGAAGTTGAGGGAGAAAATACAATTGGAGTTTTTCGACGTACCCTAAATGTCTTGAGTCAGAATACACAGAGTTCAGGGAGAGAAAGGCAAGACGAGCATTTGAGATTAAAAAGTATTTCAATTGTATTTTTTTTAATTAAAATAACCGATCGTTTCGCTAGATAAGACCCTTCTTCCTCGGCTGGGATCGTTTACAATCGCATTTGGGATCATTTGAAGCTGCATTTAAACTGCATTTTGGAAGTTCAAAATCGGGGCACCATATCAGTCCATTATATGGAGAAAAATGCTGAAATGTTCTCCTCAAAAAACAATTTCTTTATGACTGAAGAAAGAAAGACATGAACATCTTGGATGACAAGGGGGTGGGTACATTATATGTGAATCTTTGTTTTGGAAGTGGACTTCTCCTTTAAGGATTCATTAGTTTGAATATACATTGAACCAAACACTATATAAATATTATATTAGACAGCAACTTGTCTTTTGAAAATCATATTTCTCATGTTACAAAAACAGCATTCTTCCATCTTAGAAACATTGCCAAGCTACGAAACATGTTACCTGTTTCTGACGCAGAAAAGCTAGTTCATGCATTCATGACCTTTAGACTGGACTATTGTAAAGCACAACTAGGTGGTTGTTCTGCATCTTCAATAAACAAGCTACAGATAGTTCAAAATGCAGCTGCTAGAGTCCTTACCAGGTCAAGAAAATATGATCATATTACCCCAATTTTAAAGTCTCTGCACTGGCTACCTATTAGGCTCCGCATCGGCTATAAAATAGTACTTAACGGTTTAGCTCCTGCGTACCTAACTAGTCTTTAACCATGCTACAATCCATCACGCTCCCTAAGATCACAAAACTCTGGACTGTTGGTAGTTCCTAGGATAGCAAAGTCCACTAAAGGAGGTAGAGCTTTTTCACATTTGGCTCCCAAACTCTGGAACAGCCTTCCGGATAACGTTCGGGGTTCAGACACACTCTCTCTGTTTAAATCTAGATTAAAGACACATCTTTTTAGCCAAGCATTCAAATAATGCATCTCATAAACTTTTCCTGCAGTTATATCTGATCAAATGCTCATTATTGATCTTTTAGCTGGTTGAACAAATCTTTCTTTGCTTGGTTTGAACAGCAGCTACGCTAATTATGTTCCTATTTGTTCTGTGTTTCTGCCATGGGATTGACATCCTGTGGTAACTAGGAATTCACAAGCTCCAGTCTGGATCCAGAACACTTAAGAAGAAATGATGCCAACACCTCAGAGGACTTCAGATGATACCAACCCTGAAACAACATACAGCACTACCGAATTCTGCTACTAATTTATAGTGCTCTTTGTCTGTTTGATTACGTCATTAATTGATCTTTACCATACATCTCTGCCATATGTACATCAACTTGACAGTCACCACTGTAAGCTACTACTAAATATATTGTAAAAACTTTAATTTGGTGTAAAGTTGCTTTGCAATGATATGCATCGTGAAAAGCGCTATACAAATAAATTTGAATTGAATTGAATTGACTATCATAACATCTTAGTTGATCATTCAGTATACTTCATTTTTGACAAAACATCCCATGTTTTGGTAGTGACAGTAATGTTTTGGTAGCAAAACATCACATTACAGAATTTTAACTTGCAAACTTAAACACTAATACTAAAAATGCATAACTGTACAAAAGGTTTGTTTTTTTCCACCAAATATGAGGATTATGTGTTCCCTTTTGTCAAAACAATGATGACATGTTTCAGTCATAACTGTTTCGGTAGTGACAATTTTATGGGAAACCACCCAAAAAAAAACAAAGATGTCACCAAATGTTTCGGTAACAATTTTAGATACTTTTGAAGCTAGCTTAAAGATGCTAATCAGCACATGGTTAGCTAGCACAGTTCTGAACAGTTGTACACATACAAAAGTGTGCTTAACTGCAGAAAAAAAGGTGTTCGGTAGTGACTTTCTTTAAAGTTACACAGACTTTTTCATATTTTTGAACACATTTACCTTAAAATAATGCGGCCTATCTACTCCCCATGTAGCTACGAAAGAGCGACAGATGAATATTTCCTGATCATAAATGTAGGGGTGTAGTTAAAATCTCAGCCAATGGACAAACATAGAGTGCCTTGGTACAGACATGAAAATACAGGACTTTTTACAAGTTTCTTAATTTACAAAGAAAATATAAAATGGTTTCCACAAAAATATTAAGCAGCGCAGCTTAGGAAGAAATATTTCCTGGTCAGCAAATCGGCATATTAGAATGATTTCTTAAGGATCATGTGACACTGAAGACCAGAGTAATGATCCTGAAAAAATTTGGTATCACTGGAATTAATTTCACAATTTTACTGTTTATACTGTATTTTCAATCAAAAAAATGCAGCCTTGGTGAGCATAAGAGACACACACACACAAAACTGAATGGCAGTGTATATGACAAATCATGTTGACTTTAAAGGAGTATGTTTATCCATATGTATGTGGATAAGAGGAAGTGACAGCTGTGTGGCGCTGCTGCAGTCGTCACACAGCGGGGAGGGCGCAGGGGTGACACTACTCCATTCAGCTGCTCCAGGGAGCCCTGCGCCATTGTCATGCTTCTCCACCGCAAACATTCCACATGCATACATCCCATCCGTCACACATGCTGTATGCACACACAAACAAACAATTCAGACACTACATCCAACCCATTCCTAACAAAGCTACCCATTAAAAAGTGACCGACATTTCTGCGTACAAGTGTATCCAGGTGATCCAAACAGTGTTTGAGCATTTCATTTGAGCTTGACACATTAGTTAGTGGGGGTGGGTGGTTTATATATGACCATCCTCTCTGTAGGCCACACAAACTCACGCTCACTGAATGCTGCCACAGAGGGGGGAACCGGCCATCCATATTGGCTGCGTGAGTGTGTCTAAGGTTTTGTTTTGAGATTAAAGGGTTTTCACATTCCTCTGGCCCAGGGGTCAGAGGTCACCGTGTACACCATGCTGCCTCCTGTGTGCAGGTTTAACCCCTTCTGTCCAAAGGCAGAAAGTGAGAGAACAGCTAATTCAAGGTCACAGACACAATCAAATACAGGCAGTGGGCCAAAATACAGACAAATACATAAGAAATCTGCACCCAAAGAAATCATTTTTTTGTATTTATGTACAGTGTCATTATTGTGTTCATGATGTATTGCACAACACTTGCTGCTATTGTGGTGATACAGGTAAGATGATCTCAAGATGAAAACAAACCAGTGGAAACTTTTTCGCAAGACGCAAAATACGACATGTACGTTTCATGATGTATTAAATGTGAAAAGTCCTCTGAGTGGCACTAAAAGAGTGTTCGTTTTTTTCCCTGGAACAGACAAATGTACATATGGTACGTTTTATGCGACATTGGTCTTGTATTTCACCGCAGTTCTGACTTGAAATGTCAAAAATTTAAAATAACGTACCATCTGCACTACACCTAAACCTACCCGACAGTATAAACAAAAGCGAATGTGATGTAAAAACACAATCGCAAGCAGTGTTGGGGAAAGTTACTTTTAAAAGTAATGCATCACAATATTGCGTTCCCTAAAAAAGTAACTAATTACGTTACTTAGTTACTTTTTATGGAACGTAATGTGTTATGTTACTTTTGCGTTACTTTATAAATCTGGACAGGGCTTGCTTGTTTGTTTTAAATATAAAAAGTTCTATTTTTGTCAAATGTAAAAGCCCTTTTACACCAAAAGCCTAAGGCTGAAGGAAAAGTAAATTCACGTCTGTACAGTAGAATGCAGAAGAAGAAAGTTCAACACTTTTCAGCAATACAAAAAAAAAGAACAAATGTTAGTTTTTCTAATCATTTTTGCTTATTAGTATGGTTGAATTGGATCATCAAAGGTCAGCAGCAAAGACACTCGTTAATAAAAGGGGATTAAATACAAAAAAGGATATTTGTATTATTTAACATTTAATTATTGCAGGTTTGCGTCATATTCTGAGTTGCATTTCACTGTTTTTATTCATTTTGAGAAATACTGAATCTGTAATTTAAAAAACCTAAACTTGCAAAATGTAAGTACCTGGTCATTTATACTAGCATAAATAGATTGCGGCTTCATTCAATGCTATTTTAAACTTTATATAGAGTAAAGTAGGCAGTTTTTTTTTTTATAACCATAACTCTATTTTCAAAAAAAAATGTCAACTATTATTAAGAGTAACACTTACAATAACAGAATCGTTTTCTGCAACTCTTTTTGTTTTACTTAGAGCTATTAAGACTACTGTATGAAACTTATTGCAGTATTATAAATATTTTATTTAAATAGAAACTGATATAATATTGACAGTTTTAATACTGGGAGAAATAGAACATTGAGTACATAAAATCTTAAATATCTCATTTCCACTGAAAATAGTTCAAATACTTGAGGCAGAATGAACTGCAAAGCCTTTTCTTGGATGTTTATGAAGCTACGCTACACACGAAGATGATTTCATCTGAAATTAGGACTGCCTACTCCTGTCATGGAGTGACTTTTAAAAATGCAAATGTTTGCAAAACATCTAGCCAATCAGAGAGCCCATCAAAAGGTCAGTGAGTGCACTTCTGGTGAACTTCCACCAGGTGGGAGGGACTTACAAACAAGAAAGATGATTTGATTTGATCTGCACACATGAACAAACTTCACCTGTCCTGGACTCAAATAAACAGAATCTACTCGCTCAAATCACAAACCAAAAGTCATATTCCATTTGACATGCAGACTATGGTAGTTTCACTTACGAGTGGAATCAAATTTACTCAGGCAAATTAGCAAATAATAGATAAATAAGTCACAAGAAACCAATAAAAACACAAAAATTGAGACATTTACTCAGTAAACAGACCGGGCTATGTGAACCCAAGTCTCAGTCCTCACGAGTCTCACGTCTGTGAGGGTTTTATTCACACAGAGGCACACGACTCTCAACGTGTTCCGGAAAAAAAGAAGTTCAGTTACCAAAAATAGCCTGTGAGTTCACCATACTGAGCTAAAGTGACAACAGCCGCGTTTGAGAGAGGGAGACGAGTGAGATTACGAGAGTGTGGTAGTTAAGCAAAGCAACAGATGGCACAGAGAGTGAGTGAGAGAAAAGAATTTCAGAGAGGAAGGAAAGAGGAAGGAGAGAAAGAGAGAGAGAAAAAAAAAAAAAGAAAGAGAGGGACGGAGGGAGGGAAGGAGGAGCTCTCGGTCAGTGATAGTCACACAGACTCCAGAGGGGAGGATGGCTAGTCATGCTTTACTGACCACATTGACAAGGGATGACAGGCAGAGGAAGGGGGAGCAACTGCAACAGGAGATGCCAGATATGAGACCTGCGGGGGACAGAGAGTATGTGTGTGTGCGCGTGTGTGTGTTATCTTCACGTTCAGGGGCTTAAACACAAACAAAGACAACTTTTAACCTGAGAGCCGGTGAGAAACCACAATGTGCACTTTGTCCGAGTCATTCGGATCTGTAGTTACAAATCAACACTTGCTTATTTTCAAGTGCACTTTTTTTTAAACACTCGTAGCTGTTCGACATTCTGGTCACGCTCTTTTCACCTCACCCGCACGGCGCTCGCTGTGACGGACAGGTTTCACTTCCTCAAACAGTGTCCGTTTGGACTGTACAGAGATCTTAGCGGGGTCGTGAAGAGCGGAAAGCTGCTCTCCCTTCCCACCCTACTGACACAGAGGTAAAAGCCCTGCCAAACCCTCAACAGTTACACTGCACTGGCCCTGGCTACCAGCACGGGATGTGGCCACAATCTGCACCGTCTCCGCCCCCCTCCACATTAAACACATCCACCAGCCTAGGCAAAAACACAGGGAAACGCAGCTATACTTAGCCCCGCTGTGGTTGACCGTTACAGCAGGCCAGCTCACCTCATCTGCCTTGTGTTGGTCTCATTAGAACAGACTTGATTGGTGCGTTGCATTCTCTACAATCGCTAAGGGAAGTGGTAAAGTGCACTGTGTGATTTTTCAAAAGAATCTCACAGTGACAAGTGAATGACAATAGCAACATGTATGCACTATATTCACGTCTTTTGCAGTTATATGATCCCTGCTGAAAAAAAACAATAGAACCATCACAGAAAATTTGAATGGTTTCCACTACAAATACTATTACAAACCATCAACTTTTAACCACTAAAACTATTAAAAAATGGTTTTCTGTAGTGTTTTGAGACATCTTCCATTAGGATTTATTGGTTTTAACAAGCCACCAATAGAAGGTGACCAATTACCAATAGAGACCAACAAGGTCCATTACAGTTTTTCGTTAAAACCAATACAAATCCCATTATGACCAGTAACACCATTACAAATTTTGTGATGGTGTCTATTGTTTTTTTTCAGCAGGGATGGCTTTAAAGTCGTAGCTCTCAAATCTTGATATGCATTTTTAATATGCATATTAATTTCTATCCCTTTACAGTTGTTTTTAAACACATGGTGAAAGCTATCCATTAGCGTTTCCTTTCATTGCATTGCTTGGCTGCCACAAACTTTGCTGTGGTACTATGGTACTTCCAGATCAGGGTTGCCAGGTTATCACAACAAAACCCACCCAACTGCTACTCAAAACTATCCCAAAAGTAGCCCAATCGTGTTCCGGCAGTAAAATGCACATTTTTAGGTGGGGTTCCTCAGCTAAAATGAGCATTCCAGGGGATAAATATTAGGTTATTGAGGTCGCTTCAACCCGCGGCAACAGTGTTAAAGTAGTCCAATTCTGTGGGGAAACCGCACACTTGGCAACACTGTTCCAGATGCAGTTTTTAATTAATACCATACTACTATACTATCAATGCTATACTGTTTTTTTTTTTTTTCTGGTTCACCCATAAATTAAAATTACCCCATGATTTACTCACCCTCAACCCATCCTAGATGTACAGGTCTTGCTTATTTCAGACTAATACAATCATAGTTATATTAATAAAATGCACTGGCACTTCCAAGCATTATAATGGCAGTGAAAGGCTTTTGAGATTTTAAAGTCCAATAAAGTGCATTAATCTATCATAAAAAATACTTCACACAGCTTCAGTGGGTTATTAAAGGCGAAGTGAAGTGAGCGTTTGTGTAAGAAAAATATCTAGATTTAAAACTTTATAAGCCGTAATTTCTACACTCTGTTGGGTCATTTTATTGGGTTGTTTTTAATATTATTACCCAGGTGCTGGGTAGTTTTTCTGTAACTAAGTTGCTGGGTCATTTTTAATGTTGCTTTATTTTATCCACCCAACCACTGGGTTGAGCTTGTCTCAGACAAAACAGCCCAACTGCTGAGTTACAGTCAGAGCGTGGGCTTTTTGCGTCCTCTACAGGAGAGAGCGGCTCTCAGCGCTGCCGAATGCCGATTTGGTGGACTTCTTCAGCGAAATAAAGTTTTGTATACCTTTTGTTTCATTTATAAAGTGAAACAGAAAGTGCATCAGCAGCGGTCGTTTCACCACGGTTACCTGGATTTTGCTCAGGGTTGCCCGCCCAATTGCTACACAATCCATTAATCCGCGGGATAAAATACACGTTTTTTGGCGGGGTTCCCCTGGTAAATTTTACTCCGCAGAATGCGTTTTTTTTTTACGGGGGACCCTCCTCGAAATGCGTTAAAGCTAGTTTTGTGTAGCAATTGGGCGGGCAACCCTGAGCAAAATCCAGGTGACCGTGGTGAAACGACCACTGCTGATGCAGCTTTTTTTTTTGCAATTTACATCACTTTATAAATGAAACAAACGGTATACAAAACTTTATTTCGCTAAAGAAGTGCACCAAATCGGCATTCGGCATGCCAGGGGATGACTATCACGTTTTTAGGGTCACTTCAACCCACGGACAGTTTTAAAGTAGCCCAATTCTGCAAGAAAACTGCGGACTCGTTGAATACACTTGAATTAAAATGCTACTTTTAAATGTTACATTATTTATTTAAAAAATGCTTGTTAAATGAGTTTAAATGTATGTAATATTGTAAACTATGCTGTATTCTTTAAACAATAGTTGACTTAAATAAAGCAACCCAGCATGTTGGGTACAAACATTTAACCCAACCATCTGGTTCAAAATGCTGCTGTTTGCCAGGGTAACTGCGAACTTCAGACCATGACCTCACGTTTCACTCGTAGCTGAATGATGCCGTGACTGACTTCAAAACCTGCCCACAAACAAACAGTATTTGTTTGTTTGTAAAAAATATTTTCAAATTAAATTAAACTAAGTACTATAATGTAAAATAAAATCTATTTATTTTATGCAAGGCAAAAGGCATTTCCATCATGCGAAGTGACCGCTGCTGACATCTTGTCCTTATGTTGCGTTGCGTAAAATAACAATTTTCAGCACAATAAAGACATTATAAATCAAATAAAATGTAAACAAACCTTATTTCGCTGAAGAAGTGTACCAAATTAGCGGCACTGAAAACCGCTCTCTCCTGTAGAGGACTCAAAAAGCCCGCGCTCTGACAGAGATAGGCTCAACCCAGCATTAAAAATGACCCAGGAGCTTAGTTACACAAAAACTACCCAGCATGTGGGTAAAAAAAAAAATATTAAAAATAACCCAATAAAATGACCCAACAAGTTGACCCCAGCATTTGGTTTAAAAACTAACTCAGAACCTGGGTACAAATATTAAAAACAACACAATAAAATGACCCAACATGCTGAACCCACTTTGAAGACTTCAAAATCTCAACAGCCATTATAAAGCTTGAAACAGCCAGGACATTTTTTAATACAACTCCGATTGGAGTCGTCTGAAAGAAGAAAGTCATATACACCTACGATGGCTTGAGGGTGAATAAATCATGGGTTAACTTTCATTTTTGGGTGAACTATCGCTTTAAGTCTTACAACGGAATTATGTGTGACGACTTACAAGTATAAAAAATGAAACCGAAAATCAGACCACATTTTACTAACAAATTAAACAAACCTGAGAAAAAAAGAAAGTAAGCAATAATGAAAATTTACAGTTCAGCTTTCAGCTCAAAAATAACAGGAGTTCATTTGCCCGTGACTAACTAAAAAAACACAAAGGTGCCACAACAGCTTCTCCATCTACTGTATGATACTAACAAAAACACACAGCACAGCTATCTCACATTCTCTCCCTCCTTCTCTCTTCGTGTGCCATTCCTGTGGTTAACGCGGGCACATATGTGGGTTTAAAGAAAAATAAACAGATTAAAGTTCTATTGAGGTGGGATTGCCAAAAAACAATTAATCACGCCATCCACAAACGCTCCAATGAAAGTCTCTCCCAGCAACATGACAGAACAGATACTTAAAGTCACAGCAGAACACCTTTCTAAAGTATACATGACAGTGTATAAATATGGGCACAACTGCAACATTTAAAGGGATAGTTCACCCAAAATATAAATTCATCAATCTCTCACACGCACTGAAAACTGACATGGAAGAGAAGAAATTGTTAAATAAAATCATTTTTATTTTCTTTGTAGCTTTGTAAAATTACAGATGAACCACTGACGTCACATGGACTATCTTAGCAATGTCCTTATTAACTTTCTGGGCCTTGAACGTGTCAGTTGCATTGATGTCGATGCAGAGTCAGAAAGTTGTCGGATTTAATCAAAAATACCTTAATTTGTGTTCTGAAGATGAACGAAGGTCTTAGGGGTTTGGAACGACACGAGGGTGAGTAGGTGAACTATCCCTTTAAGCAATATTGCTTTCAAGTTTGTGTTCTATTGTGAATACAGTCATGATTAAACAGCTTTGTTAGACACTATGCCACTGAGTGACAATGTTAACAATACCTGAGTAATATATTAACAGCTTTTGGGTGCCTTATTGTTTTTCTAAGATAGTTACTGCATATCTAAAAACATGAATATTAAAAATGTTGTTTAATGATAAAAAAATGACCCAAAAATGAGTTAAACAAGGATAATAATTGGCTTCATGGGTGCCGAACAGTGCTTCAGCATCGAAGCTGTTAGCATATTGTGTACTTTAGCACGACTGCAACTATCCGTTTTGTAATTCAGAACAAACGCCGCATTCAAAAACGTCTGTGTAAATCTAAAAAGTCAGCAAGAAACGTTTCCGCTCCATTGATTTTATAACCGTTGACCCCTCGGTGCACGAACGCCACAGAGCAAACGGCACTATCCGCGTCCCCTTTCATTCATCCTTTCTTCACGGCAAAAAAAAGCTCTCAATATACTTGTAGCACGCAGACATCTGGCCAACACACGGACCCCACTTAACGACGCCTGAGAGAAAAGGAGGGAAAAGAAAATTAACAGGCTTCACAAAAACAAAGGCCAATTAAAACGGGTTCCCTCCCTGATCTAATTTGCGGCCGAACAATGATAGAGCAAACACGGCGATGTTTAGTTGAAGGGGTGTTTTGCTTTAAGTCTGATTTTGGCTATCAGAAGCTACAAGCGCCGGATAACAGGAAAAGGCATGTGTGGAGTTCAAGACACCGCTGCCAGATGCCTTTCTGATTTCCTGAGGGATTCCCCTCGTGAATACTGAAAACACAACTTTAAGATGAGATACTGAGGCTTTTTGGTTTCCACATAAATGTGAATAAGCAGGTGATTTGAGAATAGAAAGCCAGAGCAGGGTGCAGATAGATAAGAGGTTCAAGATATTTCGGTAGCTGTGGGGTTCACATTGTGGGTTGATGTTGATGTGACTGTGAATGGTGTGTGTGTGTGTGTGTGTTGAGGTGAGTCAGGGGAAACCCCTTCTGGCAGGGAGTCCTGGTGGTGACACAGAGCTCCAGAGCAGCAGGCACCCTGCCAGAAGGCAACGTGCCAACTCTTTTTCCTCGCTCTCCCGCACTCTCTCCACTCCCTACCGCATCCCTCAAACATTTCTCTCTATTAGAGCTCTTTAATGTCTCTGCTTTATATCTCAATCACTCTTTTATTCTTTCATTCTGTCATCCGTTCAGCATTCTTACTCATGCGCTTCCTGAAATTACTTGTACAGACGTAGTCCAAAATAAACTTGGGTGGGTAAACTGAGAACTGGTATTTTGCATTATTTTTATTAAAACTATATTTTTGTTTAAACTGCTTTTTTCCCCCATTGCATATTTGTGGCAAATGCTTGAGATGAGCTACTTCTTATTTCTTGGTAAAACGGCAAAAAAAAAAAAAAAAAAAAAAAAAAAGTGAAAATAATAAAATAAAATAAAATAATAAAGAAATCTATTCAGCGAGGAAAAAAAAATTATAGTTACAAAAAAAATCCAAATAAATACTGTTATTTGAACTTTATAGTAATAATAATAATAATAATAATAATAACAATCACAACAACAATAATAATAGTAATATAATAATAACAATAATATAAACAATAAAAACAATAATTTGAACTTTCTTTACAGTAATAATAATAATAATAATAATAATAACAGTAATAACAATAATTTGGACTTTCTTTATAGTAATAATAATAATAATAACGATAATAACAATAATCTGGACTTTCTTTATAGTAATAATAATAATTTGAACTTTCTTCATAGTAATAATAATAATAATAATAATAATAATAATAATAATAATAATAATAATAATAAAAATCACAACAACATCAAAACAACAATAATTAGAAGTATAATAACAACAACAACAACAACTTGAACTTTCTTATAGTAGTAATAATAATAATAATAGTAATTAATAATAACAACAACAACAAAAACAACAATTTGAACTTTCTTTATAGTAATAATAGTAACAACAAAATAATAATATTATTGCCATTACTACTACTACTACTACTACTACTACTACTATTATTACTACTATAAAGAAAGTTACTGTTTTTATTATTAATATTATTATTATTCAATAATTAGAAATTTATAATAATAATAATAATAATTATTATTATTATTATTATTATTATTATCAGAACTTTCTTTATAGTAGTAATAGTAGTAGTAGTAATAATAATAATGATAATAAAAATAACAGATAATAATAATAATAATAATAATAATAATAATAATAATACTGTTTCTAATATGTATATATAATACTCATTTTTATTTCTGTTTTAGTACTTTTATGGTGTGGTGACATTTTATTTTATTTCAAACATTAAAATAGTCTATATAGTTTTTAAATTTATCACAAATATTATTCAGCACAACTGTTTTCAACATTAATAATAATAATAATAATAATAATAATAATAATAATAATAATAATAATGATAATAATAATACAAAAGGTTTCTTGAGAAGCAAATCAGCAGAAACATTTCTGAAGGATCATGTGACATTGAAAACTGGAGTAATGATGCTGAAAATTCAGCTTTGTTTCATAGATATAACTTACATTTTAAAATATATTCAAACAGAAAATTGCTTTAAATTGCTAAATTATTTCACAAATGTGCTGTTTTACTGTATTTTTGGTCAAAGAAATGCAGGCTTGGTGAGTAAAATAACAAAACATTAAATACATTAAATCATCTTTTCAACCCCTAAATTTTAAACTTCATATTTACATTTTAAGACACTAATTATACTTCAAAGTAGTAAGTTCAAAAAAACTGATTAGAACCATGGCGTCACAAGTAACTGAAATAACCTGATGTTGAAACTGTTGCATTACTTAAACCTTTAATCATAAACTCGTGCAAACTTTAATCACCTCTAAAATGTACTTTTTACTTTTACGAGTCGAAGCTGACAATAAAACGTAATTACTCACTTGCAGAAACATCTGAACTTCTATTTAAAAGTCTTTAATCAAATGGTATTTCAAACAAGTGTAGATTTTATTTTAATGATGAGAAAATATGCACACTAAAATCTGCTCTCCCTCGCTTCTCTTTTTCTCTTTCAGACGCGGTCAGCAACAAACAATTTCTAAGTTGAGCTTCGTCAGCGCTGCTTAAAACAACAGGCATTGTTTCGACTACCCTTTTGTTTACAGATATCGGCAACACTTTACAATAGACCGACCTCTCTTCTTGTCAATCAACTCCAAAGTTAGCTCATTTTTTGTTTACTGCAGGAGAGCCCACCTCTCTCTCCTTTCCCGTCTGGATTTAAAAGGATGTGCAGTAAAGGAGAGACGGACGAGGAGGAGGAGGAGGAGGAGGAGGAGGGGAGAGCGAAAGTTGTAAAAATAACATTCCTGCATAAACAGGCTCTGAAAATGGTCGCGGGGCAGAACGCATTCCTCACATTTCTTTCAAAACGTGATCAGTTTCTGCGTCTCACCGCCGGACGCTCCGTCACAGAAATGACAGCCGCTGCAGGGTGTCGGACGTGTGTTTGTGTACGTGTGGGACAGTGGAACTGACAGAGATATCTGCTCATTCATAATCCAAACAACTTTTGAGAGGCTGCTTCACACTGGAGCTTTAGGTTTGGACTGGAGTCTGTCTGAACTCCATTCACAAACACTAATATGAAATGCTGAAAAATACACACAAGTGGAGTGAGTTTTCAGCTCTTAATATTTTGTATATTTTTACATGCAAGTAATATTAAATTACAAAATGTAATATTTCGTATTACAATATAAAATACAATTTATATTTTATCAGTTCAGTCAATAACTACATATCACCAGTGTTGGGGGTAACGCATTACAAGTAACACAAGTTACGTAATATTATTACTTTTCCAAGTAACTAGTAAAGTAACGCATTACTTTTCAATTGACAAGAAAATATCTGAGTTACTTTTTCCCCCCGTTTGTTGATTAAAAGTTCTCCTGTCCCCATGTTGAGAGAAATCGGGAGTAAGATGTTAACATGCATTAATTCATCTCACTCACAAAAAACAGATTCAGTATTCCTTAAAATAAATAAAAACAGTGAAATTCAACTCAGAATATGACGCAAACCTGCAATAATTAAATATGTTAAATGATACAAATATCCTTCATGCATTTAATCCCATTTTATTAATTGACGTCTTTGCTGCTGACCTTCGATGATCCAATTCAACCATACTAACAAGCAAAAATGACTCAAGATAATCTAACATTTGTTTTCCCTTTTTGTTTTTTATTGCTGAAGAGTTGACATTTTTTTCTTCTGTGGTCTACTGTACAGATGTGAATTTACTTTTCTCAAAGATTGAGGCTTTTGGTGTGAAAAGGCTTTTACATTTGCCAAAAATAAATCTTT